>BDMB01000007.1:2709075-3300030 GCA_016859785.1 Macrotyloma uniflorum | reverse complement strand
TTATTTTTTTTAAATTATTCATTAAATATTTTTATATATTTATTTTTATGAAAATTATTTATTAAATATTTTTATATATTTATTTTTATAAAAAAATTTTATAAATTTTTTTTATATATTTATTGGTGAAATTTTTTTTATAAATTTGATTGTAAGAAAATTTTTATAAATTTTTTATAAAAATAATTTTTTATTAATTTTTTACCTATAAAATTTATAGTGATAAAAAATTTATAATATATTTATAAAAAAAATTATATTTTTTATTAAGTTTAAATATTATTGACAAATTTTATTTTATAAAAAATAATATTTTTTTAATGATATTTTTATTATTATAAAAAATCTTTCATGTTATATCAATATAGTTTTTATATATTTTTTCTCTTTTATCTATTGGTTCTCAAAAAAACAATTGATATAAACTTTTCAAATATAATTAATTATGAATATAATTCTTAAAGAATAAATTGATAGAAAATATATAATAAATATAAATTTTTGTTTTCCATGTGTAGTTCTGAGTGACTTGACTGTAACAGCTCATTCACATAATATGATTAGATGGCGATGTGATTGGGAAAAAGGCAAAGTCCCAATAATGAAACTCCACTGTTCCCATCTCAACAACCTCACATAATAATGGACCAAAATTATAAACTTTACATACTTCTTTTATTTAATAATTATCTAACTATCATTATGATTTATCAAATGTTTAAGATTAATGTATTGACCGTAACCCATATAGCCATGATTTAGCTTTGTGAGTTTTTAACCCTAGTTTACTTTAAATATCAAGGCATAAAGTAGTAATAAAGTTTGATTTATGCATGTTTAGGTTTTTAGTATTTTTTTTTACTCATGCATCTTAGATTTAATAGATTCAATAGTCATGTTATCTCAAATTAGGTTTGGTTATTTGTTATACCAAAAGGTTATAATCAATAAATTATTTAAATTGTTTAAATATTACCCTTTCTCTTTTTATCTATATATCCACCATGTTTCCTTATAATAAAGTGTAAAAAAATTCTTCACATCATATTTATATAAACTGTAATTGCATATAACATCATATGCACTCTAGAGTTACATTTAAGTGATAATATATATTTTTAGCTGATTTTTTATATAAAAACTTTTATTAAGAGTTTCTTAATTATAAGAATATTCTTTTTAATTTAAAATTACAGAAAAAGAAGAGGGACAATAACAATCTTTTTAATATCAAACATTCACAAATAAAAAATATAAATATGTAAATTTGTTATTATTATTGAAGTAGAAAATATATAATTTTTTATGAATAATGTAACATGGTAGAAATTACAAAACATAATTCTAATAATCTTATGATAAATTTACTTATTTTCATTATATTTAACATCAACATTTGGACATAATAATAATTTAGAGAATCCAAAAAAAAATATATGATTAGCATCAATATTTCATCATGATAGTATAGAGGATTCAAATATTATTCCCATACACATAACTGTTATCAGATTTTTTCCATCTTCTCTACCCTGTCAATCTTTGTCCAAAATTTGATGGTGCAGATTATCACTTGCCCTACCTCTCCTTTTAAACCCTGCCCATCCATATATGTCCTTCCCACTTTGGACACCCTAGATGGAATCTGGCTTATGCAGGTGTAATCCATATCATAACATTTTTTCATCATCAATCTCTTAGGGTTTATGGAAATCACTTCTTCTTGATATATATTGAGGAGTATTTATAGAAGCTCTGGTTCAGTTGGGTTAATTATATAGCTAGTTGAGAGAGTGTTTTTTCCTTCTAAAATTGAATAAATAATGGAGGAATACAGCAGGGAAAACGCAAGTCCAAGGGAAAATTTGTTGTACTTGGGTGGTGGTTCAAGCGTAGGAGACCGCCACCAGCAGCTTCCATTTAACACCTTTCATCTTCAATCGGATGGATCTGATCAAGGTTTTCAACCTTATCAGGTACCACACCCTACTGTGAAAACCGGGTCCAACAACTCTCCTATCTTCCACTACCCTCTAACTAGACCAAATCTTCACCACACACCCCATCCTCAACAAGGAGAGAACCTGAGCTCTAACCAACATGAAGCCATAAAAGCCAAAATCATTGCACATCCTCACTACTTCAATCTTTTACAAGTTTACATGGATTATCATAAGGTCCACAATGATTAATTGATTCATTTCACATTAGCATAAAAAATAGAGTAGTATAGTGCCCCATATATATACATATAAATTTAATAGTTCAGTTTACGAAATTCTTAATTTTCTCTTCATCATGTGACTTTGTAGGTAGGAGCTCCGCCGGAAGTGGTGGCGCGTTTGGCTGCGGTAAAGCAGGATTTGGAGGCACGGCAGCGATCTATGGTTAGGTTCAGGGGAACCTGCAAGGACCCTGAACTTGATCAATTCATGGTGGGTTTGAGCGTTGTTTAATTGTTATTAATTTCCTCCACTTTCTTGTTTATCTAATTGTGAATAGTTTTAGACTTTGAAATATGGTGTGTGGAAAACAGGAAGCTTACTATGACATGCTTGTAAAGTATCGAGAGAAGTTAACGAGGCCCATACAAGAGGCTATGGATTTCATGCGGAGGATAGAAACTCAGCTTAACACAGTTTGCAATGGAACCATGCAGATTTTCTCTGGTATTTTATCTTTGTCTTTGTGGTAGTGGGAATGGGGGACACTATTCCCATACTGCACTTTTGTTACACATTCTGCAACTCAAAATTTTTATGCCGTTGAGAACAAACTAAATTATTCTATAACATACCATAATCAGCTATATTCTACAAAATTTTGATCTGGACCATATGTGATTGGATCTTGACTTTCGTAAACTGGGTATTTCTGCGTTTGAAGTCAGGAAATTTTGACCGAAAGTTCTACCTCATATATTGGGGAGGGACCCAGAAGAGACATGAGAGTAAAATACATTCATTAAGAATAGTAGCATACAACCCTAATCACCTCACCTACACTCTATGTATTACTTAAAGAAAAAAAAAAAGAATATGCAAGATATATAATATTTTTTTTTTAAAATAAAGGGTTTCTGAGATTTGACGAAGCTATATTTGTTAATAACGAATGAGTGTGTTAAACTATTTTTCTTTTATCTAGTTACCCTCTTCCTTTTCTAAACAACTCAGAACTGCAAAATGATTCTTTTTGGGGTTTCCTAGTTAATAACTAATACATTGTTGATGAGGTATAGTCACTCAGATACATATAATATGATAGATTTTAACAATACATGCTATTTTTCGCCATTTTTTTTCTCTTTTTATCATATAATATGATTTATCATATACTTATTTCTACTTTTTTTCGCTTATAGTGTTTATCTAGTGTTGGATGTCCAATATATTATTTTTCTTAATAGCTTCCACATTTTGATAATTAAAACTTATGAGTTGTGCTAGTTTTCGGGAATCATGAGGTTGTGGTATAATATTCTTTTGCATACATTCCCATGATTGCAGCGAGGTCAGTTCAGTGCTGGGGCATTTTACAACAAAACAAATGCTATCCAATCATTTTTTTTTTTTTATTTGGATTAAAAAGTAACTACTTGATCTACTCTGAACACATTGGATGCTGTTCCAATCACCTGTATCTCCAAGAACACTGTTGGTTTTGTAGATTCTCAATACACGTGACCCCTCGGTCTGACCGTCACATTTAAGTGTCTGTGTTTCTTTCAGTCACGAGTTTAGGAAATTGCGTCTTTGGGAACGATGCTTTAGTTAGCACAACAGTAAATCTGAATTTGGAAACAGTTTTCAGGTTCTGAAAAGAAGTCTTACAAGATAATAATAGTTAAAAGATATTAAAATTTTATTTAAGATTACAACAGAAGTTCGTTCCTAATATTCTTAATTAATTTCTTAAAGAAACTTATTTACATTCTCCATTTTTTTATACTTAATAGTTACAGTAAATAGGGCGCGTTAGCAGTTCTGTGGGTTATATGATTCTTCTGAAAGCCTCGTTAATTTGGACTATTCTCAATACCTATCTCTCCTATCTTCATGTAGCTGGTAACTTGATATTTGTGACCTAGAGTTTCTTCATCATCGTAAGACTCTCCCAGACTAATTCCATGATCATGAATGACTTTGCATCTAATATATATGCTTAATCTGACAAGAGGTCAAATCTCATTCGATTTCTATTTTAATCTTCAACTGTGAGTGTATGCATGTGTTCATCTAAAATACCACTTTTCCTGTGCTTGATATTTTTTTACATATTGCGCGTGCTTTATATTGTTTGTGTTGACTGATAGAAGTTTGGCTTTGACGAATCTATACTTCGTATACTACCTCACAAAACCAGGAAAGTTTTAGCATGGAGACAACATCAGATATATTATTCTTAACTAGTTCATTTAGATTTACCTGTACATTCAATGTGCCTATAAAGAAAATGTTGTTATAGCAGCATATCTTAAAGAGAGAAATGAGAGAAAAAAAATATATATAAATGTGTAATATAAAATGTATGAGGTGATAGAAAGATAAAAAAAAATTATAAGAAAAATGATAGACAATATGAGTAAAAATAATATCCATATATTATAAAATGGATCATGTGTTATTGTTTCTATTGTACATCCCCATGAATTTAATTATCAGATGCTTAACATTGGTTCAGATGATAATTGTGAAAACATTAGTTCAATGGAAGAGGATGAAGACAACAACAGTGGCGGAGAAACAGAACTAATTGATCCCGGAGCAGAAGAACGTGAACTCAAAAGCCACTTGCGGAGGAAGTACGGTGGTTACTTAAGTAACCTTAAGAAAGAATTTTCAAAGAAAAAGAAAAAAGGAAAACTGCCTAAAGATGCTAGGCAAAAGCTTCTTAGGTGGTGGGAATTACATTACAAATGGCCATATCCTTCGGTATGTAAATTTATTTGTAATTGGATCATAGATATAATATATGTATATTTCTTCAGAACTCATAATTTCTCTTTCTCTCTCATAAATAATTTCTTCGGAATTAACCTTAGGAATCAGAGAAGGTGGCACTGGCTGAAACAACTGGTTTGGATCAGAAGCAAATAAATAATTGGTTCATAAATCAAAGGAAGCGACACTGGAAACCATCTGAAGAACTGCAATTTATGGTTAAGGATGACCTGCATACGCAGAATGCAACTCTCTATATGGATGGCCACTACTTGACTAATGGCCATTACCGTTTAGGGCCATAACCACCCAATATACTATAATATTATATTATAATATATATCTTCAAGTAAAAACTCATAACTAGTATATTAGGGCTTGATAAGTCCTTTGGGATTGTATGGAACGAGTTTATTCATTCTAGTTTAGGTTTTATTTCGATGTTTGTAACTTGTAAGTCCTTTTTAACGCTTAACATAATTAAATTATGTTTGATGAATAATGTTTGATATAAATGAGTTACTCATATTCTTTTACGAAACTTCTTTCACATTAGAAAATGGAATATTAGGTTGAGTTTCATGATTTTCTTGACATTGTGTAAGTTCAAAATGATCTGTGTATCAAGTAATTGGGTATTGTTTACATCATCAGAAATTTGTCTTAAACTGTAAGATGTTGTTTGAACTATATTTAAGGAATTCATATTTGTCACTTTATTATATTATTTCCTCAGCCTGACTTATTTGTTGAACGCGATTGTGATTTTGATTGTGAGATGTAACAGTACTTGGGAAATTTGCCAAAGGAAGTCCTTCTTCTTATTTATCATTAAGGGCATGCAATGGAGTTGCTAAACTCCTTTTTTTTTTTCTTATAAGCACTCATGCCTAATAAGAATCATCATTGTAAGAGTATCTCAAAAAGTACTGGTTCTTTCTATAAGCTCTAGTTGCTTAGATTTTAAGTGAGATTATCTGTGAACTTTTATTTTGGCTTCACAGGTGCTAAAAGAAATGGTAAATTACTTTTTTCACTTCTAATTAAGCAATCAAAGAGCAAACAAGGTTAGATGAGAAACTTGTGATGAAATCATGGATATCACTGTCCAAAAATTGTCATATATCCCTTCAATTTACTTCAAAATTACTGGGATTCTCTTATAAAGTATTTCAGCACCTGAAATACATAGCTAGAAGAAGTCTTATTTACTTGCTGCAGAATTAGAATCTTATTGTATACTTGAAGAACACGCAGAAGGAATGATTCTTATATTTTTATGAGTCATGTTTAGACGATTTTTTTTTTATATATAAATACTTTAATAACCACAAAATAAGAAAATAAAAAGTAATTAAATTTCTCTATAAATTAAATTAATTTATACACTAAATTAAAAATAAAAATTTGCAGAAGAAATTATATTAAAGAGTTTCAACCATACATTAATATTTTTTTACCCAACATTGTCTCAAGATAATAAATACAATGCAAGATAAAATAACTAACATGTCCTATTATATATTTGTATATATTGATCTCATACAGACACTAAAATTATAATAATAATAATAATAATAATAATATTATTATTATTATTATTATTATTATTATTATTATTATTATTATTTCCAACATAGTTAAAACTATTTATTTTCAAAAATTCAAAAGGTATATTATTTTTATGATGAGATAATGCACAACAAGATTAAATTTTTTCTATTGAGTACAAACTATTTTCTAAAAATATTTAAAACTAAAAAATTTCTTCAATTTAATTTTTAAAGATTATAAATTATGTGTTTTTACTTAATGGTTTCTATAAGAAGATTAATAATAAGATCTTACAACATTACTCTTTTAAAACCTTATAAATCTTCTAAAACCTTATAAATCTGTCACAAACTTATATAGCAGAAAACAATCCATAAAGCAACATTCTGGGAATCTGTTTTTTCTTATTATTCACAAAAGTGATAAAACAGAAGCACACTCAGTCATAACTATTCAGTTAGCTTTAAATTAGAGCGAGTTTATCTTCGGGTTTTAAAGGTCCTGCAGAAGCATAGACGCTGAGGCACCTTTTAGAAGTCAAAGAATTTTCGTAAAGATAATTGTATACCGGACGCGAAAACTTGTGATATAAAAAGTTGAACTCAAATTCGAAAGAAAAATGAGAGTTTCTACTTGATTCTTAGGTATCATTGTACCAAACCCCCACTAACATTTCAAAAAGTTTGTGTGTAACTTTTGATGGGTGGGATTGGTACATACAAGAAGTAAATTGTTCTCGCCATTTAAAGATCAATCAATGGATAATCTTACTCAGCAATCCATAACCAATGAGATTAACATAAATTGATGCAGTACTTTCTTGTAGGTAAATCACATGCATTAACGATAAGCTGCATATTGATATACCATCTCTAGTTTACAATATTACAAGATAGATTTCCATCTAAATATAATTAGAGGAGAATATTATACAGTATATATCATTGGTAAACGTAAAAGTGAAATATCTCTTGTAAGAAAAAGAATCCTCACAAGTATATACGTAAGGTACTAATTAAGAAATTAAAATTAGAAAAAATGATAAAAAGAAAGTGTTATCAGCATAAAAAAATTATTGCCTGAAAATGAAATCGTATTATTTAGCTTCCCTAGGTAGCTCGCTAGCAAGCTGCAGATGACTGTGTGAATGTGTAGTTATTTTTGTAGAAATGGCGATCATGATGGGGCTTTGGGCCCACAAGCAAAGCGGTGGTGGTGGTGGTAGAGGAACCATTGTTGTTGGTGGCACCGCTGCCACCACCAATTCTCTCACAGGAAGGGCATATTGTAAGGGTTGCCACTGGAAGCTGCATAAAAATGGGTCCCTGCAATGCTGTTTTCATTGATTTAAGCTCTTCCAACTCTTTCTGCAGCATCTTGTTCTCCTCTGTTAGACTTTCGCAGCACTTTTTCAGTAACTCACAGTCCACTTCCGTTTGTTTCAGTTTTGTCCTACCACACAATAATGACGTTAACACAGAAACAATAATATTGCCACCAGTTACTGATATACTCTTATGACACACTCAATATCATTACAATATCTACAATCTATCATTAACTTAAAATGAATTGTTTATTTTAAATTTGTAGATCTTATCTTACTATACATCATAGATTTAAAAATTTTATACTTTTAATACTAAAATATTGAAGTGCTTTATTTATTTATTGTTTTTCTTTTGTTTCATGCCCTGAAAAGCATGTTGGTTAAAACTTATGAAAATCAGTAAAATAGGGAGTGAAACCCAGACTCATACACATGTTGCTAACATTTCTCTACGTTCATGGAACGTGGATTGGAGCATCATGCAGATTTGTACTTATGTGAATATGTAATGTAGTCGAAATATATCTGAGAAATTAACTAACCTGGCTCTCCTGTTCTGAAACCATACCTCCACTTGTCTCGCCCGCAGATTCAGTTTCTTTGCCAGTTCTTGCTTCTGTGCCTGAAGCAAATGCCAAAGTGAATGAAAGGGCGTTAAAAGAGCTTCCAAATCAGAAAACCAATAGAATAGTCATTTTAAAACATCAAGATCATATCAAGACTCAAAATCTTATTAGTATTAGAACTTCAATTATTAAAGATATCAAAGCCCATGATATTCTCAGACAGGAGATTAATGATTAATAAACAATTACTCTCATCATTATAATTTATCTCTCGTTTAAGATTTTATTACATATATTAAGAAAAGAAATAAAGAAGTTAATAATTAATATTTTTCTAAAATATATCTATATATTTCTTTATAAGTAATTAAAATACTAAGTTAACTGATATATAATTTGTAATGCACCAATAATTCTTAAATAATATTCTCTCACATCTATTTGATTTATGGTTAATAAAAAACTAAATTAACATAAATATTTATTTAGGGTAATATTAGAATAAAATTATAATATTGAAAAAATAATGATAAATAATTTAAAAATTATACAAAAAGATTAGACAATAGATAAAGTAAAATGAAAGGAAGTAATATATTTATGATTAATAATAATTATTAAATAGCTCCTATTGCATTCTGAAAAGTCTAAGAACTTCAATACATTTATTATTTTCAGGTCAGTAATTGAAAAGGTTTATAGAGCCAAGAACAAAGAAAGGAGGGAGAGTACTTTCATTAAATGAAGGACTGAAAGACATTCAATTACTCCTAACATAAATAAATAACAGTACTATCTCTGTCTTAAAATTTATGTCGGTAACACAAATATCTTCTTATTAATCCTTAAATAAATTATTCAATATCTTAAAAATATAAAAATCGTTAAAATCTTTCTTGGAAAAGTAGTAAAAAGATGTTAGAGTAGGAGGTAGATTTAGAGTTATTCTTGATTAGTTGGAAATTAAAGATACCGGAGTGAGAGTAGAATGCTCTTTGAAGCTATCTTCCAAGACTGTAGATTGTTCTTTGGTGAGCCTAAGTTTCTTCTTGGGGTAACCATTTTCATCAACATC
This sequence comes from Macrotyloma uniflorum, assembly GCA_016859785.1. Taxonomy (NCBI): domain Eukaryota; kingdom Viridiplantae; phylum Streptophyta; class Magnoliopsida; order Fabales; family Fabaceae; genus Macrotyloma; species Macrotyloma uniflorum. The sequence goes on along the minus strand of BDMB01000007.1, from coordinate 3,290,562 downwards.
CACAACCCTTAAGTTCGAGGGAAACTTCTCTAACTCTAATTCAAGTCCTTCGCCCGCGAACTGATCTCTCTCTCTCTTGATGATGCTTGATGAGTTAGAAAACGAAGACACTGCACTTGGAGAAGAGGCACGAGGGTGCAAATTACAATATTCATCGGATTCAATCTTTGTAACATGTTGATTACTATTTGCCTCATCATGGGGTGGTCCTAACCTAAGTGCCGGGTAAGCCTTGTTACGTGGATCCGCTTCCTTTTTCTTCTGGCTTTGTCTTTGCCTTTGTTCATCGCTCTTCATGCAAGTTTCTTGCGACTGATCTTGGAGGCCAAGACCAAGACCAAGTCGAAGCCCTGGGTGAGAGATATCAAAGACCATGATATTCTGAGACAGAAGTGCACAACGTTGAATTGATGCAGTATGTAGCTACCAATCTTCTGAATAGTTTATAGTAATGAGAAAGAGGAGTGAGAGGTAGAAGATGAAAGAATGGAGAGAGATGTAGAAGGGTCCAAAGAGAACAATTTATAGTGGAGTAGGTTTTGTGGTGGGGACTCATTTATTGATCATTCAGAAAAAAATGAAACAACAAATGCATTTAAAAATAGTATGATGTTAGAAGGAGTCGTTTAAGTTGTTTTTGTAAAAGATAAAGTATCCATGGTAAATATCTTACTAGAATTGGTGAATTAGAAAAAATATAGAAGGGATAATGAAGAAATATTCTGTTTCTGGAATTACGAAATTCTCATCTCACTTTTGGCTAATTCTGCAAAGGTTATGGGGCTGTATCATTGTATATGGTATGTAGAATACGTGGAAAGTAGTAGCCACAATTCAAAACTCCAGCATCCACACACTATTTCAGTTTAATTTGTATTTCTTTTCTTTTAAGTAAATAATGATTACCATGCATGATTTTCGTTTCATGATGTTCTTAATATAGAATAAAGGTTAATAAAAAATAGTTATACTAAAAAACTACTACATTAGTGATGTGATATTTATCCTTATCTAAGTGCAAACTATCAATACAATACACGAGAATGTTAGTAGTTGATTAATTTAGAGTGAATAATGTTTACGTAGAAAATCAATTTCCTACAATAAAAAATAATTCAAAATGAATTCTAAAGAAGTTAATTTTAAAATTCGAAAGGAATCAGCCATTGTTTTGTTCCTGTAGGTGTTTGTGACAGGACATTGTTGTCTTTAAGGATAGTGGGTTGACCAGTAGGACGCGTGCTCCAATTTGCTCACCACCAAAAGTGTTTTTTTGATTCACTTCACACTTTTTTATTAAATTGCTTAATGCATAAGATATAGACTCGTATAACCTTCTCCACAAGACAAATGCCAATGTACAATTCGAATGTATAAACATAACTTTTTGGAGTAAATATTATTTAATTTTAACTTTATAAAACTTTCTCTCCCATTTTTTTTTATGAAATGCTATTTATTTAATATTTACGTCCACTTATTAATGGCGTGTGAACAAATAATAATATATTTATACGTGTGAATACCCACAATTTGAAATTATATACACATAATTTTTTTTATTATAAACATGTACACGTGAATAATGAATTATATGTATGTCTTAAAATATCAATTATTAATGTTTTCATCAACAACCATATCACTTGCGCTACACTTATGTTAGAAGAGTCCTTTTTCTTTTTAAAAAACGTTCTTTCTAATTCTTTAACCAAATAATCATTTGTATCAAATAATACTATTGTTTCCTTTTTGCATCATTTGTGGCACTCATGAATATGTATGCATAATACAAACTAATATGCGACTCCGATTTTATACATTAATTACTTTTTTAAAATTTTAATTATTTTCTATCTAGGGTTTTTAATAGTTATTGACATAGCATTGATTTTATACATTAATTACTTTTTTAAAATTTTAAAATTTGTTTTCTCACTCTTAATATTTGCATCCAACAATAGTATTGAACTCTAAGTATGATATTTTCGGACACACAATATCTAACTAATCTTATAATATTATATAAATAGAATTTTATATTATCATGAAAATGTCTTAAACCTCTCATCCACTACTAAAATACCTTAAACTTTACATCTCTTACTATGAATAAATGTTTTTTAGATTTACAAATGAACTCCTATACCTCAATTCAAATCACCTCTGTTGTTTTAAATCACTATTTAAAAGTTTACCAAATTTTTTCTTTGTATGCATTTCCCAGTAAGGCCAAGTTGCTTGTGAGTGAGATTAAAGTCAACTTTGGATTAGTGATTTGTTTTCGATTCTCCAGGATTAGAAAATGACAGCCATTATATGGAATTTTGAGATCCTCAGAACTTCACATCTTAATAATTAGCTATTTGGTAAATCTCAATGTCACAAATTGAAAAACCATAAAAAAAATTATAGAGAGGAGACGTGAAGGGGGTGTTAAGAATATTGCGTTTCGTAGTGGTGGTGTGAATGAGAATTCGAAGTAAAAAATCAGCAAGATTAAACCTTCAAAACTGTTCGTGTTTATGATACTATTCTCCACTGCTGGTGAACATAAAACAAATTATAATTCGTAAATGTGAAGAAATGGTTTATAGCCACTATACCAATATGTGAGTTTCAACATTTTGTCTGCGTCCCTAGTATTATGGAATTTCTGTCTGTTTTACTAATAGTGCTCTATCCAAACTGCACTCAATGGTAAATGAGTTTCTTGAGTTTTACGAAAAAAAAATCTTATATCATGTAAAAATTCTATCATATAACTTTTTTTTCTCTCTCTAAAAACTTATATATATATATATATATATATATATATAAAAATCGTCCAAACAAATATATAATCCCTTTTAAGATGTAAGTCATCAAAGTAAAATTTGTCTGTCTTCTTAGGTTATGAAAATGAATATCTAACTTTTTAGTAAAATAATAAAATAATAGAGACTAAGAAAATATAATTGCAATGTCATGATTGATATGAATCACCGACGAATCAATGAATGCAATGGATCATGATTGAGAAATTGAAATTGAAATTGAAATGAGGAGTTGGCCTTAATTATTTGAAATTTCTTCACCTTTAATTGTTCTGAATGGAATTAACATTTTATAAAATAGGTTTCGTAGACTTTTAAGACAAAAAGAATAGTAAGCAAGTAAGTGAGGTAAGGATTTGTAACACGAATATGGTCTCTAAACCAACAACCCTCTTGGGAGATTAGATTGATATTGACTGAAGCAGAGTGGGAAGAATCAAAAGCATAAATTAAACCAAATTATGATTGGGAATAAATGAGATTAGACCAAAAAACAGTGTGATACTGGAAATGTACTTGATTAGACACCAAAAAGATGAAAGTCGAGAGAAAATAAAGAAGCAAGGATGGCTTAAAAATGAAGGGTAGAAGTAGTATACATGGGCATTGATGCTGGTTCTCCAACAAATGTTGATTTTCTCATCATCTTGTTCCTTAGCAGATTGCTAAGTTGGTGAAGAAAGTAAAGTGGCATGTACACATTGATTCTTTTTTGTTTAGTTTTGGTTTAAGAGGTGTAAATGAATGAGTGGTGCCACGTATGCATGAGAGAAGGAAAGAGTAGGTGGAGCAACCAATAATTTGGCATGATTGGGTATTTTTGATTCTAAAGGAGGATTATGATGATGCATTGATGATGGTTATGGAGCGTAGAAGTGGGAAATGACGTGGGAGAAAGGAATGAAAAAATATTTAATTTTTTTTAAATGTATTATAATTTTATATTTATTTTAGTTTGAAACGAAGAAGATAGGGTGTTGGAGATAAGGTTTGAGATATGTTCCGGGCTTTAAGGCCCATCGACCAGTGAGAAATGGGTTTTGTGCTTGTTGTTAGGCTTTTCCACATCCTTCCTTTTTCTTTTCTTTCTAACCAATCGTCCATGTCAACAAAGCCACCATTTTTGTCTCCACTTACAACACAGTCTTCGTTTTGATTGCAATCTACGTAATCATTTATGTACTCTTTGAACATTATTGTCGTTAATCACCTAGTATCTGGTTCTTTCTCTTTCGATTCATCACCCATTATTCGTTGAGTAAAAAAGGGTTACACATAACGTGTCATATATCATATATTGGACTTTCAAATAAACATAAAAGTATCTTCAAAAGGTTTGGCTTCAACTAATTAAGGTTGGTTTGCTTGTGGTTAAGTTCGTTAATCATTGACATATCATACAAGCCACAATTCTCAAACTTGGTTCCTCTCACATCAACTTCCACTAAATCATACAGAATATATAAAACACATCAGAGAAAAAATAGGGGTGTTAAAAAGATTCTCCTTTTCTATAAGTCTCTGTAGAATTAAAAGATTAATTCTTATATAAAAATCAATTTGTATATATATTAAAATATTCTTATTGGTGTATTTTGATAAAAAAAAAAAAATTATGCTAATAATTAAAAGTTGATGGGTTAATTAGCTAAATTTAAAATATTTTTTATAAGGAATTTTACATTGTATCTAACTATTTTTCTTTGTTTATCATGTTTATTCTTGTTATTCTTTAACAAAGTGAAATAATTTATTTCCTATAAAATTTCTCTATTATACTTTTTCAACTCTCAAATCTTGTGTCGTTAATCATTATTAACATGGATAAAAAACTAATTTTAGTTTTAATTTTACAAATGAAATTGGAAAAAAATTAAAATTAAAAATATAATATACATTAAAAATATAGTGTATAATATTTTCATACTTTTAATACTCTCGTGTCACTCGCAAAAATAAATTTGGTATATTGGAAATATTTGAAAAAATAATTAATTTATTTTTTGAATAATTTGTTCGATTTCATTACAGATATTTTTATGAGGGATAAGAGAACCTAATTTTAGAAGATTAATAATTTGTATGAAAGGCTTATGAAGATTCAAATTCTGAATTTAAACTGGTTAAAATAATATTATTAAATACGCTTAGATTGTGTTATTTTTATTTAATTTCTCTTAAAATGACAAAATATTAGCAGATAAATATTATTTATTATTAATTAAGATAAGTGTATGAAAAAGTAAAACTGTTTAAAATAATTTCAGCTCAAATATAAATCATAAATTAATTATACAAGGGAAAGTAAGATATGCACTTGAAAAAGAAATATATCAGTATTTTTATTTCTCTCTAACTCTACAATGATAGTGTAGGCAATTTTCAGAATATTCCGGTACATAGCTCCTATTTAAATTGGATATGATTTACTAGGCCTGATTATGTTGGGTTTACCAAAGTTTTACATGCCAAATTGCAGGCCCATATACGGTCCACAAAAAGCGGAAAGATCAATCATTTATTTTGTAAAATAATTAAATAATAAATATAAAAATGTATATTTTATTTAAAATATAATCTTAACTTTTTTATTTTTTAATATTATATGAAATAGTTAAATTAAAATATAATTTATAATTTAATATATAAATTATTTAAATACATATGGTAAAAAAATTGTGTGAAAGATTGTCCACAAATTCACTGAAATTAGATAAGATTTCATAAAATAAAATAAAAAACTAAAATCATCTCTTTTAAATCAATTAAAATCTTATTTATGGGCGAGTTAAACACATTCTAACTCTTCATTATTATATACCTAATAATATATTTCATTCTCATTGATTGTATTTAAATTTTGCAAGAGAAATTGTAAATATATTTCTTGAGGACATATTAAAATTATAATAATACTTTTTTATATTTTAAAATAAATACTTAGATCTTTTATATTTTTAATAATTTATTTTTTTTCCAACATGTAAATAGACAAACTTTTTTTTATTTTTAATGTCATTTCATCTTTTTAAATAGAGTAATACGTATTTTTTTTATTTAAAAATAACGTATTAAATATATTTTCAATGAAAATTACAAAAATTAAAATATAAAAAATAAAAATAATTGTTAAAAATAATATAAAAATAAATAGTTATAAATAATATAATTAAAATTGTTAACTTATTATTATAATTATATATAATTTTATGCAATTATATATGTAAATATATATAAAATTCGATTATCAAATAATAAGAATGTTGCATAAATCCATCTAACAGGAGGAGATCAGTATAATTTTTTATATTTTAATTTTTCTAATTTTTTATTTAATTTTTAATTAATATGTTAATTAACAAGAGATGAAGTGTTATTTTATTAAAAAAATAAGAATATAATTTTTTAAAATATAAAAATAAATTTATATTTAAAAGATAGAAAAAATTTGAATTTTATTAAATATTAAGAAAATATAAATGTTATTTAAGATGGGCAAACGACATAAATATAGTTTTAAAAAAAAATTCCAATATCAAATCGACACGTCTTTAGATTTTAACATCCACTTCTTTTGAGCACTGTTACTCACATTTATGTTTTTGACGTAACACTTACTATTTTTTCATGAATTTTAACGTACTCATTTAAAACACGTGTAAATTGATAAGATGTTTGAAAATAATGTTGTGTTATTTATTTTTTCACTGATGATTATATGGTAGACTACACCACCGACAAAAACCTACTCAAGTAATGTCTTTTACACGTGTAACAAAAGATTCATCAACTAATTTAAACAAATGTGATGTTTTATCACTAAATCATATAATATGATAAATACTTTTTATACTGTTATTTAAACATCAATTTTATCATATATGATAAATTCATTTTTTTTATACAATTATTTTAAAATTTATATTTAACATAAGTTCTTATCTATTAATAGTGTAAAAGTATTTATCTGATAATGAATAAAACTTAAACTTTTATTACATAAATTATTTTATATTTTATGTATATATTATAGTTATGTTTATTTTCTTTTCTCGGAGTAGTTATGTTTATTTTTTTTAACATAATTATTAGTTAATTAATTTAGTAAAAAAAAATTAAACTAATAATACATTAGTTATATTATATTTTTTTTCTAAAGGTTTGGTTTAGAACAGTTATCTATTTTTATTGTTTAGTTTAAAATTTAATGAACCGTTGGACAAAGAAAATCTGTATATTATAATTTAAAAAATGAAACTTGTTTTCAACGAGTCAAAAGGACAAGTTAGGTTGCATTGAATATTTTCACTTTTAATATTAGAATGACAATTCCAACCAACCCAATCCTAATGAGTTGCGAGTTAGATTAATACAATACTTTCTTTTTAAAATGATTTAATTCTACTGTTACAATTACATTGAAAGTTTCATAATCAGATAAATAAATTTAGAATAAAAAAAATGATAAATAAATAAATTCAAAATTCCATTTTTTTTATAAATTTAATTTATATTTATTGGATTATATAAATGCAATAATAGAAACGTTTGAATTCTACATACTACATATTAAGTACATATTTTTATATATAGATTATCATCTATATCAAAATGTTTATTAAATACTAAATTGATAAAATCAAGAAGTAATTTAGATTTTCATAAAAACTAATTACATTATAACTAACTAGGCAAAAAAGTTAAATTAAAGTTTTATTTATTTTCTGAATTAAATTTTAAGGTTTTGGATAGACTCATTAGATAAATGAATGTTGCTTAAGTTTTTTTTTAACTTTCTCCACTGAAGCAGATATATATGAATAATGAATTTCCACTAAAGGCTAAAAGAGGATATGGATCCACGTGGATATGGGTGTGGGTAATGGATTATGGGATATGGATATGAACAGCCACCACTTTCAGTGCTGGCTTTCTTGTATTCATCCTTTTACCTTTTACCTTTTACATTAGAGGATTAGACAGTAAACTTTTCATTAATCATCCTTATCTTCAATTATCTTAACTACTGCATCAAAATTAACATTTTATATTAATATATTACCAAATAAGCGCGTGTAATTAATACTTAAAAATAATTAATACGTGCTCCTGTTTTAGGAAAACTAATCGACTGGTCCCAACCTTAAATATAAAATTGACAGCAATGTTTTCCACACATGCAATGTTCCAAACACCTGTGCATGTATAAATGGATATTCTGATTGCAGAGCTGGTCATATCGGTTACCGCTTCTCCTTCATATCTCCTTCTCTCCAATTTTCTCCTACCATTTTTCTTTCTTCTCCATTATCTGGCGTTTCGGATTCACACTGTTTCCGACACACAACACCACCGCTAAATTGGGATTCCAGCACAATGATTCCGAGAATTGCGTCTTTTTCCAGTTTAACGAGATTGCTTCCTCGGACTGGTTCTGGTTCTGTTTCTGCGTCGTCCAGGGTGATCATTCTCTTACTTTCCTACGTTTTCTTTTTAATCTGTAATATAATTTCATTTTCTTATCGCTTCATTATTCTTAAATGTTTTAGCTCATAATCACTAAAAGTAAGAAAATTATTAATTATTGAACATTTTAATGAATAGTGTTAATTCTGAAATTTATCAAAATAGTTTAGTAATAAGATTTCAAATCTCTCATCAATTAACTATGCTGCTGTTGAAGAACTGTTTTAATATAGTGTTAATGGTAAATGGTTGGAAGATATGTACATCTCAGTAAATGCTTTTAATAAGCATTAATTTTTTTTATATACTTTTTTTTTTTTTAAAGACACTTGTTGGCAAGATAACATAAAATATATGCGAAATGAAAATTATCGGAATTATCACTTAAATTAATAAAATATTAAAATAATTCAACTTCTTTTTATGCCTCACGATCGGATCCACTATAGTTTCTGTACCTCATTATTTGGTCGTAAGGAAGACACAAACCTCGTTACACCACTGGTAATAATTTTTCTTATAGTATAAAAATGACGTAAAAATTGGGGAGGATGCAGATGATGAGCCAGATAAGTACTGTATCATCTACACGTGCAACGAGAAACTCGTTTTCGCTTTGAACTCTAGCTTCAATTTTGTCCCTATCTTGTATTGGAATGAATCTGATCTGATACAGAAACCATTTAACTACTTTTAGTGTAAACTAAAATAATAAATGTTTTTAATATTATTTTCTAGTTATAAATTCTTATATAAAATAGTTTTTAATTTTCAATTTTATAAATAATTATTTTAAAAATTCTTTTAAAGATAATATTCATTAGTTGATACTGTAAAATTTGTATAATCTACATTTGTAATTTCTACTTCTCACGTAATAACTTTCGCTGGATAATTATATATATATAGAGAGAGAGACAGATTTGATTTGATTTCGTCCCAAAAACTTATATGCAGCATTTTTTTTTTCTGGTTTAGGAAATCTGATTATTTTGCTGATTGAGTTAATTTATGTTTCTTTATAAATTTGATGTGAGAAATTAAAGAAAATACTATTTATTTATCATTAAAATGATGAAATAAATATCTACGTTCAGTTCAATTATTCATTTTTATTTGTGTCAAGATACGTAATCTAATATTAAAAGAAAAGTTTATTATCATCAACGAATGAGAATGCAGATAATGTTGTTAATTCTGGCTGGCTCCCTTATTATTATTGCCATGAGGACCATGACGAGTTTCCACCCCGTTATCCTCATCTGCTGGAAAGATGTTTCCAGTGTTTTTCTTTTCTCACTTAGTTGTTAGTGTTTTCAAATTATACGTTTCTGCCACGTTTTCTAATTTTTTATTCAACAAAAGTAGAGTGTTTATCAAATTCAATTCATCACATTCCAATTAATAATTTAAATAATTAATTAAATTTGTTTTAATCGGTTTAGTTAATCATATTCTATTTAAAATCTAAACCAGTTCATTACGTACCAAATATGTTAACTTCATATTTAGTTAATCCCAACACAAATTTATGTTGTAACAGATCGGAACTTACAATTGGTTTGCTTCTCAGCCCTACCCTCTTGAGAGCCCCAAACCTAGTTACAGGTATAGTAAAATCTATGAGCAATATTATTATATCTATGTAATGGTTATGTATAAGCATTTTTTCGAGATAATGTAGTAACATTTTGTTCCTATTTATTTATTTTGAAAAAAAAAAACAGTGATGATGAGTATGCTGATGTGGACTGGGACAATCTTGGATTTGGATTGATGCCTACAGATTATATGTACATAACTAAATGTGGTGAGGGCCAAAATTTTGGTGAAGGACAACTGAGTCGTTATGGGAACATTGAGCTGAGTCCATCAGCTGGGGTCCTAAATTATGGGCAGGTGTGTGTCATTACAAACTTTTTATTATTCTCTTCTTAGAAAACTTTCAACTTTCTATACGTGCCAACCCATATCTGCTTCTCGAATATGGACGTGTAACAGTTAAAGACTTCGTGTCTTTCATAATCTCACTAACTTATAACTCAGTTGGAGTTTATAAGTTATCGGGTAGAGACTGAAATATTTTAACTTTATAAACTTCAGTTATTCAATTTAAAGTAGAACGAGAAAAAACATATATTTGATAAATGATGATAAATGATATGATAGAGTAAGAAATTGAAAAGTAAAAATAAGAAGGAATCTGAATTAATGTTTTGATTATGTATGAATGGTGGAATTGTTGTTGAAACATGAAAACAGGGATTATTCGAAGGCACAAAAGCATACAGAAAAGAAAATGGGCGCGTGCTACTCTTCCGTCCTGAACAAAATGCCATTCGCATGAAGATGGGTGCTGAAAGAATGTGCATGGCATCCCCTTCAATCGAACATTTTGTTCATGCTTTGAAACAAACTGTCTTGGCTAATAAACGTTGGGTACGACAATTAATTGCTCTCCACTTTCAATTCTAAAATAAATGCCACAGAATGTGTAATTGGACTCATGATTGTAAACGCTATGCAGATTCCTCCACCGGGAAAAGGTTCCTTGTACCTTAGGCCTCTGCTCTTAGGAACGGGTCCAGTTTTGGGTTTGGCTCCTGCACCTGAATACACATTCCTCATATATGCTTCCCCTGTTCGCAACTATTTCAAGGTCTGTAAAACTTTTTTTTTTCTTTCTCTATACTTCAATTTGTTACTTAAACATTTCTAGTGGTTTATTCGTATCACAGGAGGGTTCGGCTCCGCTCAACTTGCAGGTAGAGGAGAACTTTGATCGTGCTTCTCGCCGCGGCACTGGAAACGTTAAAACCATTTCCAATTATGCACCGGTATGCGTTTCGCGTCTTTCACTCAAAAACAAAAATCAATCAACTCGTGTATATTAAACGGTTATAGCTTATTTTTCTTTAGCCGTAGATCTTTGATTAAATTAATTAGGAAACACATCACAAAAGAAATGGATCAGACCTTGATAGGGTTCACTTCTTATGCAAAATACAGTGCTCAATTTTACTTTATGTTGTCACGTGTAGGTTTTGATGGCACAGACTAAAGCCAAGAAAAGAGGATTTTCAGATGTGCTGTACCTTGATTCAGCCACCAAGAAAAATCTGGAGGAGGTCTCTTCTTGTAACATTTTTATTGCCAAGGTATTCTTCGAAGCATTCATCTTTTTCCCCCTTTAATTAATTACAGAGATAGATAAGTCGTGTGTTGGTTAAAACTCGTGTTGGTAAACTAACGTGGGCATACATGGCAAGACATTCAGAACCAGAAGTTATCATGTCAAGTTATCATATAGATAATGCTAGTTAACAATGATTGAGTCTATTAAAAGAAAATTAGTCTCTATAATGCAGTGAATCAAAAGTTCAAATTTCCATTGAGAGAAATTCTATCGCCAAACAAGATTGCCTTCTAGTTTAATTGTTATAGTTTTCTTTAGCAAGTAATATGCAAGCAAATAGGGATTGGAATGAAGGAGGAGGACTATATACTTTTACTGCATTTAAGAGATCATATAATCAAACCTGCAACCTGGGATTGTAAACATAAGATTGATAAAAAAAAACGGGTCAGATAATTGTAGTTGGGTAAGTGTTTCTTTGTCAACTGTGCACGTTTTAGACGATTTGATAAAATTATTTTAAGGATAAATCTTCAGCCATATACGTTTATAACTGGCCAATCTAACTAATTGCTTCCCTTTCACAGGGCAAATGCATAGCAACTCCTGCTACCAATGGAACTATTCTTTCCGGAATTACCCGAAAAAGTGTCGTTGAAATTGCTGGTGATCATGGCTATACGGTATTAAATAATTACATATAAGTAGCTCCTACGTGATAACGGGGCCTAATATTGATTCATCCTTCAATTGTTTCTTGTTTAATGCACTTTAAGTTCTGAAGAGTCCTCAATCTAATGGTCTATTATCCTTTTAGTGAGTACTGATCCTATAAACTTATAAACACTTGCTATGTATATAAATACTGAGTTTGAAAGACGTAAGTGAACATTTACTGTTTGATCGATCTTCTTGTTGGTTCAAAAAATAATACAAATAGTGATAAAAAAAATTATTTAGCTGAAGAGAAAATAAAAAGAAAAGTTGAAAAGTGATCACAAGACAGATTTTTGGCCTGATATCTGGAAACACCGGCTAGAAAGCCTCATAGATTTTGAGTTCTGTATATTGTTTTTGTCATTTTGTGTTTGAAATACTCTTACATTGACCAATTTGGTTCAGGTGGAAGAGCGTGTTGTTGGTGTGGAAGAATTGATGGAGGCTGATGAAGTTTTCTGCACAGGAACTGCTGTGGGCGTTGCTCCTGTAGGGAGTATCACATACCAGGATAAAAGGTAAAATAATGGCCTAATCGTAACACCCAGGCATCCACTTTTTCTTGCGTCAAGTATTCATAATAAATTTAGATACACAGGGTATACAACTTTTTTTTCCTAATTATCTTTATCTTACAAATAAGAGAAATTACATTTATTTTCTCTAATTCATTATTAAATTACAGTCACACTTCTCTAATTTTAAAATAAATATTTACTATTTTATATTTTTAATAAAATGACGCTTATATTCTCTTTGATTTTTAAATAAACATTCAACTTCCTTGTTTTTTTTAAGAGATGGTCACTTCCTTAAAGAATGTGAGTGCTCACTTTATTAAAAATATAAAGGAAGTGATTGTTGTTTTCAGTGTTATTTATTAAAATATAAAAGATGTGTGAATGTCTATTTAAATTAATAAAATAATAATTGTTAATGCTAAAATATCCATTTCTGGAAGTATTAATAATCCAAGTTGTGTATATGCAGGATGGAATATATAACAGGTTCTGGAACCATTTGTGAAGAGCTGAACAATACCATTTCAGGAATTCAATCGGGTACTATTGAAGATAAGAAGGGATGGATTATTGAAGTTGATTAACAAAAGCTTGTTTAGAATTGTTTACTTCAACATTATCAAATAAATTTCAAACAATAATGATAGTGGATATGAAAAATTACCCAAATAATGTTGTTCGTCTTCTAAAAATATTATATATATATATATATATATATATATATATATATATATGCACATTACATAAAAGGTAAAGGACTTGGAAATAATACTTCCAGAATATTTTGAGGCTGAAAGTTTTTTATTTTATCCAATAATGGTATTTCCTATACTATTTATTGGTTTATCACTTTCAAAATATTAAATAATTGTCATTTTTCTGAGTAAATCATTTTCAAATTTCAACATATGAAGTATGTTCTTAATTTACTTTATTTTAAAAATAAAAAATATTTTCATTATAATATTATTTAATTTAATTTATTATTGTTTATTAATTCAAAATATTTAAAATATATATCGATATCATAATTTATTATAAGATAATTTTGATAATCTATTATAAGATAACTTTAACGTCAACAAAATTTAAAATATAACGTATGTGTATAATATAATAGATTATACTGTATTTCTCATTAGTTTTCACTTTTTTTTTTTAATTATTAAGTTCATAAACTGAAATGTGATCCATTTATTTCTTTAGTACTTTTTTTTTTCTTTCTTTTCCTTTTTTTTTTTTATTTCATCCAAAACAACCATAAATATGCATAAGAAGACACGTTAACAATAAATTAATAATATAAGAAAATACTATAACTAATTAAGATTTTCCTATCCTCTAAAAAAATAGATTTCTATACATCTAATTTATCTCATAAATTTGATGATCATCAATTTCATTAAGTTAGTTAACTTCCAATCCATTAGATAGTTAATTCAAAATCCAAATTAAAACCATTTAGTGAATTCAATTGAGGCAAGTATCAGGGTTTAGCAATTCACCAGACCATATAATAATTAAACTCTTGTCTCTTAAGTAATTGATCTTTCATCATGTTGCTTAATAGAGATTTGAACTATCCACCATTTTTTAAATTTGAGGAAAAATTAATAAAACTGTATATAAAGTTAAGTAATTGAAAATTGAAATTTTTTATTGATTCGGTAAATGTAAATCCTTATTATATCGTGAATTATATAATATTTATAGACACTTATATGGTCCATTCTTCTTGACGAAAATGAAAAAAAAAAAGACATTATTTCAAGTATTCGACTCGAAAACTGTCTCCAATTACTGCGTATATCCCAAACATGCGTCCTGTTTGATCCTCTCTCTCTGGTCCTGGTTTCTTTTTGGGCTCAATTGCATTCGGCCCGAATAAATATGCCATTTGAATTATGACTAATTTAATTGTTTTTAGTGCCAACAAACTTAATTTAGATAAAAGTTTTCTCGTTTAATTTCTTTGATAATTGAAGTGCTTGAATACGTTATGAAAATTATTATTTTTTTCTTCTATGAAGAAATTTATCTAAAAAAAATTATATAAATTTTTATATTATATATATCAAATGACTTACACTCATTTATAAAATTTAAATTTTCACTTGTCATTTTTTATTTTTTATTTTAAGCTATCTTTAAATCAATTTTGTATGTTACATTATAATCATGTCGTGTGCTATAACTTTTAGAATGTTATTTTTTTTCATAGTCCAAATTATTAGACGTGTATTTTTTTACTTATAGATAATTTATTGCTAAAATAATGATTAACACTATAAAGATCTTGATTGCACAAAATAGGTATTCCCAATGTATATTTTCTTTGGGTTTGGCTTTTGACTTCTTGTCCTCTACACCACAACGTGTCTCCTCACTTCACCTCATAAACATTAAAACAAACATAAACTGAGATTTAACAGGATTCTTTTCACTCACCTACTAAACATAATCGCATGAACGTGGCAACTTCACAATTGATATCAACCTCATTGCCTTTCTTTTCTGCTCTCTTAATTTCATATCCTCCCCTATCTGTTAATGCTCCAATCTATATTTTCTAAATTCTTTAACAATTTTCTTGGTTGTTACCAGATGATCTGCATAAATTGTACATGGCATTTGTAAAGATGGAAAAAAAAGGAATTTATGCTAAAATCAAATATAGGATTATTCTTTTTAGAAATTTGTAAGCATGTTCATGAGAAATAATAAAAAACAAAAGATCATATAGACTAAAAACAGTATTCATCTTTAAACAAAAATATAAATTCTCGACACTGAGTAAAGGTAGCCACACTTATATATTTGACCTGGGGTGAGACAAGGTGCATGCACTATGCATCAACCTAATAAGCCAAATAGGACCTACATGACCTACATGCACATCTATATTCAAAGCCGTCACGTAGTGTAGTAAGCATACTAGTTACTGTTCAATGCACCAATCCCTATCCTATACTGAAAAAAGTCTAGTTGTACGACTATTGAACTCTTCATTTTCATTTTTTCACTACCAACAAGTTTCCCACGAGGAACTTCTGCAATATTCCAAATCCTCAGTCTCTTTATGACAAGCAAACCAGTTTCATGAGAACCCTAACTGGTTCTCTCCTTCAATGTTGTGTTATATCACCCAATCCAACCAACCCTTTCTTCTTTATTTGAATTCAGTAATCTTTTTCTTATTCATTTTCTATGTGTATCTTTCTGCTTCTTAGAATACTTATAATTCTGGAATATTTTATGGCCTCAAAAAGTTATATGGCTTATCTCATTTGAAAATAAAAGGTTCTAATCCCATATCTATATCTCTTGACTTTTGATTCATATTGACTTGTGCAACAATATCCTTGCATACACCTCTTCTCATGTAAAACACAAAAGATTACTGAAAGTTTTACTCATTCATCATGTGTTTGGTAAGAGAGAATGAGACAAGAAATAATATATAAAGATAAGTTGGAGTATATTTAGAAAAGAGAAAAAAAAAAAAGGTTAAAAACTAGTAAAACTTACTATACTATTGTTTATATATTTTCACTTTCGATTTCTTTTCATATTTTTTATTTCCATTCATTCTGTTGTTTTGTCATACTATCTCATTAATTAAACCAATCAATTTTTTTTAAAATTTCTTTACAAATGTAGACTATGTCCAAATATTATACAATAGAAATGAAGTTGGCTTCAGCTGTACTACTTACTACTAAGAAACGAAATTGTCAAGAAATGATTGATTTTTCAAACTTGCATGTCAAATCAAAGCATGTTATGAACTTTATATGATCCAAAGCAGCAACCGAGACTTCTCTGTCGACACACTTCAATTGTTTATTTACCATTATACGTTACAGCTTTCTTCTATTTTGCTGGTAAACAGTGTTTTGGCAAATCTTTCAAGCTTTTGGTTTTTCTTTTTTCTCCATTACATCATTCTTCTTTCTATGGCATCTTTTTTTACTGCATCTTTGTTTCATCTTTCAAAAGATGATGGATGGTCAATAAAACAAGCACTACTCTGAAACAAGATTCGTCATTATATAACGAAGTTCTCCTTCCAAGTTATTTTATTCGGCAACATTTCATTGACTATGTAATTCGTTGTGAGGTTAGTTAAAGTTTCACTTGAAAATAAATAAAAGAGTAATATTGATGAAAATTCTACCTGATTAAATTATAAAAGAGAGAATATTGTTATATGAAATCATTGATGCGAAATGGGAGTGTGATAATTTGTTTGTGGCATTGCATCCCTAGCTAGGTTGAAGCTGCTACCATTACATGGAACTCTGTAAAGCACTACGATATGGGAAGCAAAGCAAAGCAAAAGGAGTATTTGAATATTCTCCTTTCAAGATTACTTCTTAAAACCTATTTTTCTTTAATTTGAGTTTTAAATTTTTCCTAAGGTCCTATGTTTTCTTTCCTCTTAAACAATGATGGTTAACTTTTGGTTGAGATTTTTCATTTTGTGCCCGGAGAGGGCAAATATCCTTAAGAGCCCAGATTTTGTATTTTTCCTTCCAATTTTCAGTTTTACCTTTTCTATGGTGGAAAAGAGAAATATATAACCTAATCATTTTGGTAATGCAAGGAAAAAGATAATAGAGATATATGAAAAATAACTTTTTTAGTGAACAGAATAATAATAAAAAAAATTCTTAAAATAAACTTTATCCAATGGTATTAGAGAAGAGAAAGAAGAGATGTGTGAAGGGGCACCCAACAAATTTTACTCCCACAACGACATTTGTACGGACGAGTGTATGACAGGGATGTGTTTTGACCTTGAAATGTTTGAAATATCAAATAGTTTTTCTTGACTGTCACAATTATATATGTATTAAGTTTAATTAGTTTTAAGATAAAATTTGATAATTTAAATAACTTAAAAAATATATATTTATATATTATTTTAATTTTATCCTTTGTATTTGTTTTTCTGCGTATTTATGTAAGAATTTGGACTTTGATACTGAAGTGGGGACGTTATATAGAGTATAATGGTCGCAGGTCAACCTGCTGCCTCGGTCCTCACGGCATGTTCTTTCATCTTGTTGCTTTGTTGGTCATTTGTTCACCAACCAAAAGCAACAAAAACCTAAATTTTTCCATACATTTTCAATGTTCTTACTGTTTTATTTCTTCCTTCTAGAAACTTTACAACCTTTCAATTATAAAATACACCTCCATTTCATACTTCATCATCATTTTCAACATCTTCCTTTTCCTTTTCTCATTTGGGTCAATTTTTCTGAATTAAAGACCCTACAAATTTATTATATCTATTGCTTAAATGTGAATCTAAAGTTTCTTAACAGATATAGTGCAAAAAAAAAAAAATTATAAATCTAATGAATTAAGTTTAATGTGTTAACTCTACTTCTGAAATTAGTTCACAGTTCATTAATGAAAATTTTTCTAATTTTTACACTCTGATGAGATCATCCCAATTCTCTTTCCCAGTCTCTCTCGTATTCTTAGACCATGCTTTTCTTTTTCTCCTTAATTAAATTATATTTTGTTATTATGACAACACTTGTTCGTCATTTTTATTCTACTAGAAAGGTGAATCTTCGAATACATAGATTTTTTTTGGTTAAATGTAAATTTAATTAATTTGTATAATTAAATTTAATATTTAATGACAATTTTTTATTTTAATAACGTTTTTAAAAGGATTAAATATTATTTTAATAATTATTTATACATAAATATAATATTAATAATATTTATTTATTGTTATAAAATTAATAAAAGATTAACATTATATACTTTTAAAAGTTGGAGAACTGAATTAATCTTTTGAAAAATATAAAAGTAAGAAATATTTTTTAATTATATGATTTATAACTATGATGATCTTTATTAATTTTTACATAACATATAATTAAGTTTATTAATTTTAATAAATTAAAAACTAAATTATATCTCATATAGAAACTAGTCATAATCAATAACCATATGATTGTCTTGAGTATTGATTATCTCTGCATTTTAACCTCCAAAATCAGTCACCTTTTTCAATCACTCGCACTAGGAAACTAGTTGGAGATTAATTACGGTCAAGCCGTTTTCTTTGAAGCTTAAAAGAGCAACATCAATTATTCAGCATCTATATTTCTTCTTCGATTGCTTCATGCAGCTTAAAAACAAAGAGTATTTTCATCTTTTAAGTGTTTTTTTTTTTTTACAAAGAGTTAAGTGCAAGGCATGTGCGTTAATTTAATAGATAACTTTGTGCCTTAAGCATAGGATTAATATATTCAATATCATATTCATAAAATATTTGTTGAGAGATATAATTTCTTAAATAAATATTAGAATCTTGTAAGATAATCCATGGCTTCCATTGAAGTATACCCTGATTTTACATCCAAAAAAGCACGCATGTGCGATAACATTAATTACTAATATGGATAAAAAACACACACACGCACAAGTTTTTGGATAGTTAGCTTTTTAGAAGTTTCAACTTTCTATTCTTCTGTTCGAAAACTGAAGAAAGCATTGAATGTAAAAAATGATCTAAAATAGGTTAACTATGTTTCAATTAAATTCTATATAATCTAACATGAGACCTAATTAATACTCACATCATAGCAAGCCATCACCCAAATTGTCAAAATCAATATGTATTCATCCTACAGATAAAAAAAGTGGCAGCATATTAACAGAATGTTCCGATTATTAATGCCATAAATTAGGGTTAAAGGAGTGCAATGGAAATACCAGTAAATTTTGTATAGAAAAAAGAAAATAGAGAGCAAAAGGAAGAGTTATAGGCATGTCGTATGGTAGTATATCCTTGGACAGAGAGGGTCAGAGTGGAGTGGACTTTAAAAAGTTGCAAGAAAATTTGATTCCGGTTGAAGAAAGACAAGAAGAACGACCCTTATTCTCCAATTCTAGCAATACTAAATAGCTGGAATTTTCTATATAAATATCTTTCTTTTCTGCCACACCCTTATATAAAATTTGTACGATTGGATGTTCAATTGGAATCATGTTTATCCTCTCCTAGTTTTATTATTATATAACTTTCTTTCTCTCTCTCTCTCTCTCTCTCTCTCTCTCAATTATTCAGACCCTAAATACAGAAGGGTTGTCCCAATAATCAATCGAAGCTTTCTGAGAGCAACAACAACACCATGGGGAGAGCACCTTGCTGTGACAAAGCAAACGTGAAGAAAGGTCCTTGGTCGCCAGAAGAAGATGCCAAACTCAAATCCTACATCGAACAGCACGGAACCGGAGGCAACTGGATCGCTTTGCCACAGAAGATTGGTATTATACACATACTACACACTATACTCAAATAACCCTATTTTTTTGTAACCTAGCTACTCATTCAGTAAACAACTTAAATTTTCTATGAACTTCTCTTTGTTTCTTCTTATGTATCTTCTTTCTGAGTCAGGCCTTAAACGATGTGGCAAGAGTTGCCGTCTCAGGTGGCTAAACTACCTCCGCCCTAACATCAAGCACGGTGGCTTCTCTGAAGAAGAAGATAACATCATTTGTAGCCTCTACGTTAGCATTGGAAGCAGGTAGGTTTTACATATAATCTAAGTATCTGACTCAGAAAGTTTGATTCAGTTCACAGCACAGTCTGAATCTATGAGGAGTCAAGTTAGATCCCACAAAAAGTATCTTTATAGAGGTGTCAAAAGTTTTAAGGTTGACTAAGTTTTTAAGTTCCGACTAAGATTGTTTCTGAAAGAGGATACATGCGTGAAAAAGAAAAACAATCTTTAATCTTTTTTAACAATATTATTTTTCTAAAATAAACTGCTACATGAAAGTTTAATTTTTGCTTGAATGATTAATGAACCTTTTTGTGTCATGTAACGCAGGTGGTCGGTGATTGCAGCACAATTGCCAGGAAGAACTGATAATGACATAAAGAACTACTGGAACACGAGGCTGAAGAAGAAGCTTCTAGGGAAGCACCGTAAGGAACTGCAGGCACGTAACAAAGGAAACGGTGTCGTTAAGCAGGAGACCAATTCCTCACTCTTCCTTCAGGAAAACAGTGTTCAACAACAGCCATGTTGGCCACAGATTCCTGCGCTGCCACTTTCACCGTACACAAGCCAAACTCCAAGTTTCAACGACCAAGACTCTATTAGAAAACTTCTAATCAAGCTTGGAGGGAGATTCTCCGATGATTATCAACCCATCCTCGATGGGTTGAATCTTCAGTTTCCACATGGTTCTCTCTCATCTACACATCAAATTCAAGAGGAGCAAGTCCACGTTGGCTCTTCTGGGTGCATGAACTCTATTGGCAACAACCAAGTACAATTTGGTCAGAGTAATGAGTATTGTGCTGAGTTGGTGCAAGGACAAGTGAGTTTCACTTCCGCAGCTATTGGGGAAATGGTATCTACTAATGATTATTCTCAAAGGTTATTGGGAGGGTTGGAGTTCTTGTATGGAGAGGAAATGATTACCGATAAGATAATGGGTGATAGTGCTTCTCCAAGTTGTGGGCAAAGTACTAATTGGGGTGAGACTAGTTCTCTGATGTATCCTCCTCTTGTTGCTTCGAATTTGGATGGTGTGAGGCAAGAGTTGCCACGAGAATGTGCTTTTCAAGAGTTGAGCTACCCCGGGGCGCAATAGCATCATATCGTGTACATTATTTGTTATTTCTATTGGTGGAAGTTGGAATTATGTGTATCCAATTGAAGCTAGCTAGCAAAAGGGAAGCTAGTGCTTGATTCCCATATAGATAATAAAATCAGCTAGATTTATATATAACCAGCATATGTCTGCTCTCTGAGACTTTCTCATGTGCTGATCCATTACTGGCAGTGCAGTTTATCTTATTTGTTTGTATTATTTGGTTGTAATTTTGAGAGTCATATAAATATATCCTTTTATGCACTAACTAAATATTTTGCAGAACTGGACCTAAGTTCAAGAATACAAATTAGTTCACATTCTTAAGCTGACAAACAAAGGAATAATTTCCCTTTTAGTTACTGCGAGGGTAGCAGGAGATAAGCATTTTTCAGACTGTCATGTACGTAATGTTTTATTTACACACTTTTATTCATTTATTTATTCATAGGCATGCTTGTAGAAGATAAATTAAATTCTAGGTAATGGTTGGAAGGAGCACTAGGGACGGTGCCATGAAGTTTGCAGTCTGATAACATGTTAGGTGAAGATATATATGCGACTCTTAAATGCAAGATGGTTCTTTTTGGTCAAATGGCACATGCACCGAAGTTCATTTCTGTTTACCATTGTATATGTTGCCATCAACAAGTAACTTATACATAAGTAACTTCAAGTTTTGTGCAGGGTTGTCAAACTCAAAGTTTATGTAAACTTCGGCATCCTAAATTCGTTACAGATAAAAAATCATTAGAATACCTATTAATATTATAATAAATTAACATTTCAATTCCATGATGAAGTAAAGTAATAAACATCAATAAGTAAATAATTAAGTATATTAGCACATTAAGAAATAGGAAGTATAGAAAATTAATTGTTAATTTCACTTATTCAAATTTCAATTTCAGCAAAATAGAAATTATCAAAACAGGACTTTGGAATCATTAAAAACTTGGTTCTGTTGTTGCTGTGAAAATAATATTTCAGGAGACAAAATAAGACAGCCATCAAATTGATAATTAAAATGCAGAACATACTCCATTCATGAACAAAAGGAATATGTAGACTAAACAGCTGAATGTTACATAGTCCAACAAATAGTAAGGAACACCAAAACTTTTCAACTTATAAACAAAAACTTTGAGATTAAAGGGAAGGGATGAAGCTAACACCTTCAACAAAATGCAGAACTTAAAACCGTGCAGAGAGAAGGAAGGGAATCGCGGAGAGCGGGAAGGAAAGGAGTCAACCTTGAAACCAACTTCAACATACTCAAAACATTGTCAGCAAGGAAATCGCGCAATGACAAACCAAAATTGACTTGGCTTTTGTTGTTTTTATTGAAGAAAATCAACCAAGTTCACTTGCGGACTCGTGCTGAACTGGCGAGTTTATCCGAGTCCAGGTGAGTGCACTCCCGATCCCACCGAGTTCACCAAAAAAACACGTTTGCTTGCGAAGAGTTAAATCGCGAGTTTGATAAACATGGTTGTGTGGGTGAAAGGCATTGGCCACTTAATGTCAGTGAACAGATAATTGGCTTTGTGTATGGAAGTTAACCTACCTATTGTCACTCTTCTTTTATCACTGTAACGTTGGTGCAGCTTTTGCATGAACAGTCAAAAACTTCATTAGCCAATTTTATCTGTAACGACTCAGAGTTTCTGATTTACCAAAATATCTTGTAATCTATACCCGGATTCTCTTTTTAAAAACTATTTTTGATCTTATTTTTTATAAGATAATTTTTGTATTAAATAAAAATAATTTATTATTTAATATATATAATTTTGAAAATATATAATTAAGTTTCAATGTTTTATACTTTCTAATACAAGTAAAATGGTAGTTTCCAAGATTCGTCTAGTAATGGTAGTTTGCAAGATTGAAATGCATGTATATTGTACATGCTGCCAAAATCAGAATAGTTTATACTCCGCACTGGAATTGAATAGATTTGCTCTCAATCGGTCAGAGCTAGGTTTACATTTTGCGGTAATTTCGAGAAATACCATTTGATTACATGTTTCCACAAACCAGGTGCATTTTGCGGTGGCCACCTGTGGTTTTACTACAGTAGAAGATAAACAGTGATGCATCCAATTTTAAGACTAAGATATGATTGTTGTATGATGATGATACATGGAGCTTTTGTACATTCTTCACGAAAATTAAAAAAAGTTCTTTGTTTTGATCCTTGCATCGATCTTCACACAGAATATTGTAGACCTCTCATATCTGATGACTTTCACACATGCTGCCTATTCATAACATTTTGAGCAAGTGTGAAAAACAAAGAAAAAATGAAACAGAAGAGATGATTTAGCTTTACATAATTGGTCATCACTTCCAACACAAAATATTTAGTCCATAGACCAACCTCTACTATTTTTTACTTGTTTGCTCAAAAGTTCAATGCAGTCATTATCATGCAGTAGCTCATATTTGTATTGGCTGACCACGTGTGCATAAATGTAGTTGTTTACAGTTGTAATATTTTTCTAGATGAAATTTTGTTGACTATGGATACTGTCTGGTAAGTAATGGTCATGATTTGTTAGAATTGGTTAACATATATGTGAAACTCGGTAGCAAATGATTTTCTCAACCATTTCAAACTTAGGCCCCATTTACTTATCCAATTCCTGCAACAATAACACAGACAAATAAAAAGAAATATTGTGTATTGGGAAGGATGAAGCTAAATATCCTTATGGAAGATAATGATGATCTATACAAAAACGTTTGAAGAAAGTTGCTGCAGTGATTCTAGAAAAGAAGGTAGCATTTTATTCAGCAGATCATACCAATATTTTTTCCGCAGTTCTTATTAACTGATGACACGCACGTAAACATAATTTCTAAAACCTTTCTTTCCGTGACTGAACTTTCAAGTAGTTAAACGTTGTATAGCTACACAAATTTAATTGAAGTATGCGAAAGAGCTAAAGAATAAAAGACATCTAAAAAGAGCATGCTTAATAAACTATAAGCAATTAGTAATAATTATTTAGAAGAAAGTTCATAATATGAATAATTTCGTTCTGTAAAGTAAAAAGGAATATCCGAAAGCCAGAAAAAACATGAAAGAAGAATCCTAGAACATAAAACAAAGAATTAAAACTTGACTTGTGAGTTAGCTGATACTTTACAGAAATATAATAGTTAATAATTGAAGAAGAAAACAAAAGTAATTAACACTGATCCGTGATTGAGGCCATATAGGAAGGGCATGCCCTAACCCTGACAAGAGGCAAACGACGACTTCTCTTATATCATAATTCATCTGTCATTGTTTTTATAATAACAAGTCCCCTTCTATCTGGATTCTGAATCCTAAGCAAATTTAAATCCTTCTTTGTTTATTCCCTGATAATGACACTCACTAACATGTAAACTTCTCAAATTTCAGTCCCGCCCTTAAACCAGACAAACATGTTTTGTTCGTTAATTGCATTTCTTACAATGTTGCATCAGAATGGCTGCAGACAATTTTTAATACCGTTTCCAAGAAAATCATAGCCGACATTGGCCCACTCTATTTCTCTGTCAAAGCTCCCAAAATTAATATATCTTATCTTACAATTCTGATTCATTCTTTTCCACTAATTAAATCATGTGTTAATATCTTCACTATGTTTAATAATAATATATAGTTCTTACTTTTTTAATTTATATTATTTTTATGGCATTAATCAATTACTAGATATGATGAAACTTTTTAAATATTTACTAAAAAATATATTATCAAATACTTCTATATAACAACATGAGTAGATAACATCTTACTCTATTTCTTCTTTTTTATATACCAAAAGGTGCACAATTTTATATAGTATTGTAGCTAATTTCAAGTTCATTATGTTCTTGTAGAGATTTAAACAACGGATATGATTATATTTGAAGGGTCTTCTAATTATTCAGTGTCTTAACTAAATTAGATATAAAATTGAAAGAAGATTTGTTTTATTGAGAATATTACGGAAATGTATTAAAAAATCATAAGAAAAAATATTTTTTAATTCCAGTGTTTACCTATTTTGAAAGTGGAGTGGAGATAAATGTGTGCAATGTATATACCCTATAAGCTCAAAGAATGAAATTAAGTTACTTAAGTTTAACTAGTAATTACTTATATGGTTAACACTCCTTCCCCATTTTTAAGGCCAATGGAAAAGAAAAAAGAATAAATTACAAATATTTGATTTCTCAATTGGAGCTGAATGCTGGGCTCATGTTTCACAAATTGGGTCAGGCTCATTACTTGCGGCCCGCTAAATGCTTGGGCTAAGAACAATGGAGGCCCGTTAATTGTGCTTTGGGCTTGCAATTCCTTCAACTTCAAAGTTTCAGCTTATCTCTTCTGCTCTTTTCTTCGACCTCTAATGCGTGATGTGAGTGTTTGCCTACTTTCATGTTTAAAGCAAGGATTGTTTGTACCAAACATAAAATTTTCACCATGCAAACATAGAAGGTGCTGATATTTTTCATGCTAGTGAAACGTATTTATTAACCTATTAGATATATTCTCAATATTAAAACAAATGGATGATTATTATCTAAGTTTCCTTTTTCTTTTTTAGTGGTTCAGTCTTTTAAAATTGAACCCAAAAATATCCTTAATCATGAGGAAAACTTATTTTTGGATTAGAATTAGTGAGTGGCGTTATCTTATAATGCATATTTACAATTACATAGAAAATAGGATAAATAGCATTTGTACAGATTTATCTTCACTCGCTGGCACAATCCAATTCCTATTTTCTAAGCATGTATTTGGAGTCCAGATTTTATCTTCTTTATCAAAATTGGTCATCATCATCATTCATTTTTCACACGACGATTCTCACAACATCTGCACCTCTAAAACCTATAATTCTTCCCGCTAAGTGCCGGATTATCCACACTCAAACTACGAAGAACACCTGACCATCATCTTTTTGGCTAATTTCTTTGCCTGAAAAATAAATAAACAAATAGAAATGGCCAAACTATCATATCATATCAAATCTTGTCCTTAATTTCAGATAGAAAGTGAAATCCTCCCCCCATTGGATATGGAAGCAAACCTGATTCCAAATCTTGTGGAGTTCGAACAGTTTCTCTCTCCCCTTGATTGCTTAAATAATCGGATTGAGAAGTAGAACCAGAAAACTGGCAGTACGCTGAACTCACTTTTTCATAAATCTGTTCCATATTCTCACAACGCTCATCTCTCCGATCCATGTCAATAAGAACCTAAAACAAACAGGTAGTTAAGTAGTTTTAGAAAAAGAATAGATTGGAGGAGGAATTGTAAGAGTAATTAAGTGACAGAACCTGTGTTGCATTGTTCTTAAACACTGGCAGAAATCGCTGCCTACAATATTGATGAAATAGAACGGTGAAAATAAGCAGTGGAATGGTAAATCCTGATGCAACTGATGACTCTTTTAATCCAAACACCCCAAGTGCAATAACTTGAGCCACCAGCAATGAAAGGACCGTTGTGTTGTGAGCAATCGGCCATAATTGTCCCCCGCTATCATATTTTCTAATATATACATTCAGAATCTGAAAATGCTACTGTTAAGTCAAACCTTTTTTCCTATCATTATCAAAATTTACTAGAAAACATTAAAAGTTCATTCCATGTCATGATAACATACAAGGTAGAGTATACAAATTTTGACTACGAAACTGCACTAGGTGGATTAAAGTGAAGAAACTGCCACACACAGTAAACCAAATAACCAAATTCTATAACCAACCTTCCGATCAGTTAATCAAACCATACGTTAAAAGTTGGTGCCAGAATAAAACCTCGAACTAATAGTAACACATTGATATTGGACAAAACCATAGGAGAAGAAAATGGCCAAAATAAAACAGAATTTAAGTTCAGGATGAATAAAATAAAGAGGACTAAAACATGAAAGAAGTTCTAACCTGGTTTCGGTAAACGAGGTATGCGAGTACAAAGTAAAACAATAAGAAGGGCAATATTAGGGGTGCCAGAATAGAACAGGTGAAGCCAAGGAATCCAAAGATTAAGATCCTTGGAACTTCTGTATGGTATGGAAAAGTTAGGTCGCCATTTATTGTATCCTCATCGTAGCCGAGTATGAATCTTTGGAAGAGATTGGAGAAAAGAGGAAAGAGTTGCATAATTTCAAATGCCAAACTTGCCCAACCAGATGATAAAACATATGTTGTGAAGTAGGTAGCCTGTATGCAATTTTGCATGTATAAATATTTGATAACAATTACGTAATTTTGCATGTATAAAGAGGAAAAAGACATGTTCAAATATTTGATAAGAAGTACGTAATTTTGCATGCATAAATATGGGCATATCACCTGCGCTGGGACAGCCCTGGCAAGTTGGGCTGGTAATTCTGTTATACTACTAAAGACTGCGAGTTGGCTGATAACAGACCCGGCAAAAACATTAACAAAAAACACATTCCAAATTGAGAAGTACAAAAATTTGGAGCATGCACTTTTCTTCCTTCCACTACGAGAAATACATCCCTCCATTGTTGAAAATAGCATCACCACTGGTGGAACAGCATATAAAAACAAAACCAAAATCACACTTGGCAAGTAACCAGTCACCAGCTGAATCATAACTTTCCTGAAGAAAAACAATACTCGCTTAATTTACAATAATTTATAAAACGCATTATTTAAAACAAATTACCAAGCTAATGATTAAAAGTAAATGAATCCTTCTTATTTATGAATGCGTTATATAATGCACCTTTGTTGCTCAGACGAAGGGTTTGTTAAATAAGTTCCACATTTAACTTATCATGCATAATTACTTCTTTACAAATTCTAATCCATAAATATTGGGAAAAAGTTGTCAATGTGTAAGTAAGTGCAATATCTTACTTTTCAAGCATCCCTGCCAAAAAAGGGAACATTCTCTCTAGCTTCTCCAGTTGAGTCAAGCCTTGTGCGAATGTGACAGGGACAAGGAATACAAGGACGAAGGTGACGGAAGCCGCAAATGTAGTTATCTTACGGATCCAAAGTTGCTTGTATGGTATGCAAAGGTTGGGCCAGTAAACATCTGGTGGTTCAGGAGCTAGGTCTGTGACCCACAACATAGGATTAGATGTTTGAAGACTTTGAGCAACCGTCAGAGCAGCATACCGACTTTTAAAGAACACGAAAGCAGCTGCACATTCCTGTATTAGAGTCCAAAACATGTGTATAATTTGTTTATTAAATGAACATAAATTTGTAACATGACATAACATGTGATTCTAGGACCAAAGCAGAGCGGTCCTATATGAACTTTTATAATTACAGTGGCCAAACAAATATATGCCGAACCAACCCTCCTAATAACTCAAATTGTTAGATTGAGGAACTAGAATGATTTTTTCTCTAACTTGAATGTGTCGCACAGACCCACTTTACCGAATACTAAAAATTAATTTTTGATGATAAAGAAAGATCCAAGCTCTTAAATGGTTAAAAAGAAATAGCTTAAATACTGTGTAAATAAATAACCAATTCATTCTAATCGGCTAAAATGGCTGAGGAGCAGGTCCAAGAACGAATTTTGTTCTACATACTTAAAAGAGTGAAGCTTTTTTTATGATGCTTTCATTGTTCCTTCAGGTTATATAAGTAACTTGGCTTGTCTATATTCTCATTAAAAGGTTTATGTTGGAGGCTTAGAGAAACATCTATGTTAAACTTGTTTCCCAGGTTTAAATTAGACAGTGTTGCAGAAGAGAAAATAATTAAGTGAATCACTAAAAAACAAATAGAGATTCAAGGGTTCGCATATCAATATTAGATAAAGAAAATTATTAATATGATAGTTTACTAGATCATAAAAATGAAGGGGGTTCACATATCAATATTGTAATTATATAAATCAATTCAGCCAGAAAATTGACCTTTTTTCTTGTATTTAAATGCAGGTCAGAGTAACTTGTTGTTCCATTTATACTTTCAATTTCATTAGTCATAATCTTAAAAGAATTAGTGGATCCTCCACAAAAGTAACATTGCGTAAAGCTTGGCTTGCACGTCGTCTGTTCCATTGAAGCACAACTAGAACTGAGCATCTTACACATATATTCTGCATCATCCTAGCAGAAAAACATTAAAAGAAACAAACGTTTAAACAACAGTAATGTCAACAGAGAGAGGATTGCTTGAAAAGTTTATATTATTTTAGAAAGATTCTAAAGATCATAAGTGCTATATAAGAACCCTAGTATCACAAAAGAATTAGAGAAGTATTTCGCACTTGCACTTATGGAATCATAATTAAAAGCCTGATTACCCCCATCAAATTGGGAAAGACGCCATAGATATTAAGAAATCCTACTCACATGATAACAAATGAAATTCAATAACTACGACCATCATAAACATTCAGGAACTGAAGCTTACCACAGACAAATATGACCATGATAACTATTTCTAAGCCTTCATTTAATAACTTGAGCATTTAAGAGCATTGGTTCTTAACATAATGCCATTAACTCTACGACCACGTGATCATAATTGCTGCTTTTATTCTTTTAAACAAGAGTAGAATTTAAGCAGATCCACACTCTTAAACTTGAAGGACTCTTGTTTAAGGGGGGCACCCTTAAATATAAAATCATTCATGAGTCTTAATCCAATAGCTTAAACTCTTGAGAGAGTTTATTCTTTATAATTTTATGCATAAATTTTTTGCTAGTTCTTCGTTGTATTGCATTAAAAGGCTTTGATGATATTTTTGTCATCTCACAGAGGACATCAAAATGCAAAATGAGGCGTATATCAAAATGCCTAAATGAAGTTCCTGGGGTTGGAAGATTAAGAAAAAGAGGTTCAGGAATAACGTTCCACCAAATAGCCTAATAAAGAGCAAAGCACGAATTATAAAATTAAAGAAAAACAGAAACTTATTTCCATAATAAGCCCAGGTACAAATTAATTTATCTTGAACCAAATAAAGGAATTCCTGTCTATCACTGACTGTCATGAAAATATTATGTGACAAACTAAAATAGAGACAAAAACTACATAAATATTAATTTGGATTATAGAATGATACTTTAAACACAACAAAACATAAAAATATTTAAAGAAGTTAATTGGCAGACCTTCAGTTTCTGAACTGCACCAGACTTAAACACTATTTGGTGAGACAAATATGTTGATGCGTGATAAAATGTGAAAAACTTTTTCACTGTTTCGCAGTATGATTGTTCCGGAGACCAGGGTATTCCTCGGACAAGAATTGTAAAATGACTAGGATTTGGCGGCGATGAAGTAATATGTACTAGCCGCAAATTAGTAATGCTCTTGTATTCCTGGATATTATTTTCCACTTCATTAGTCATATTTAAAAATTGCAAAGTAAAGCATAGTTCACAGAAAACAATAGAGAAATTAATCTTGCGGGTTAATGCAGTTAAAGTTGTAAATGCTCCTTACAATGTAAAGAAGAGAACAAGCTGTTAAAGTTATGATGTACAACGCGAGACAATGAGCCCAAAGCCTGACATCAAGCAAAAGAATAAATACAATCTATCAGTAACCAGTTTGTAGAAGTATTCCTGATTCAAATCATTAACTATTCATGCATTAACATAAAAAATGAGACTGAAAAAATAATATAAATAAGATTTAATTTCACTTTTAATCATTTTAATTTAGTTTAGAGTATGCAATTTTAGATTTTGAGACAATAAAAAATTTCTCTCTTCAAAGTTAAGTAAATTTACTCCTTTCTTTTTACTAAAATTATTTATTATTTTCTATCCAATATTTGTAAAATTATGATGTATTTGGAATATAAAAAAAAAAAAATTAAACTTCATTAAAGTTTGAAAGATTTTAAAAATGAGAAATTAAAGTTGAGAGGGGCAAATTTTTAAACAATTTATTATTTTCAGTAAGATTTAACATTTTGTTAATGAGTTTTGAACAAAAGAAAATCTAAAACAATTTAATCAAACAACACTATAATAAAGATTATGAATAGAAAAAATGATTTCAAATTAAAAGGAATTTAATTATAAAACTAAATTTACTTACTTCATTGTTTTCTCAGCTTCAACACATTATTGACTATTTGACATATTGAAAATTTACATTTAGAATATAAGAAACGGGTTCATACCACTCGGATCCTTGTTTAACATTCTCAATGGTAAATACTTCCAGTGCTTCAAAAGGTATATTATTCTTATGTATTCTTTCCTGACCATAATAATTCACTGGAAGCACTAGAACAGTGCAGATGACAGCAGCAACAGAAAATACTCGAATACTGAAAGAGAAAAATAGATGTCAACAGTTAGTAAAGCACTAAAGCCACAAAAATGGACAACAAAATTCGATTAAACTTCATTTTTTATGTGTGATTTTAATTTGAGCAATAGTAATATAAATGGTGCAGAAAGCAAACGCGCCAAACTCAGACAAGTAAATGGAATAAGTTGGCAAATTTATCATACTGAAATGAAAAAAGACGGTAAAACTCCACAAAGGGCCCAACGCAAACTTGAGTTTATCATTACCGAAACGCTATTTTGGTAGCTTGATGACTTAAACTGTCTCACATATATCAATTAAGCATCATTTATAGTCAACAGCAGTATCTCTTCTGTGAGAACAAGTCTCAGGTCCAGTTATTATTGTACTATTCGTTTATCTTTATTTAATTCAGAGACAAACAAAATCGTAAAATTGTTGTGCGCACATTTAGCATTTTAATAAATGTCGATCATAATGATTGAGCCTAACAACATACCATCTATTCACTTCTACTTATCTAGGATTAAGATATCTTCACTCTGTAGGTGGGCATCTTGTAGATTTCAGATTAAAACTATAGTATTAGCATTTCACTAAATAATCGGCCGTAGTATAAGACATGCAGCTTTGAAAAGTTTCAATTTTAAAATGATTGAGCAACCTGAACACAACCATCCTGCTAAAAACCACAGCATCCAATCCACCGGTAGTCAACATTTCCTCTTGAGTCGTTTCCCATGCTTTCATTACCCAAGTTGGAGAGGGAACAAATCTTTCCAAAGAAATATCACTGTTTTTTGAACGCCTGGTAGCTAACCTTCTTCCAAAGTACACATTGATATTGCTTGGCTGTTTTCTTAATATTGAATAGAGAGAAAAGAGCACCACGCACACGACGATGTTAATTCCAGCAGAGGTTAAAAGAGCAGCAAGGTCCATCTCTGCCTAGTGAGGCAAACTTGACAGATCTCATTACCCAAGAAGAAAGACGTAAGACATCCAAGTCATATCCATCACCTGAATGAATAATATTCCAATTAATGGCCAGTAAATATGGATTTCTTTGGACAAGTTCAGGAATGCACCATCAAAATATTCTTTCCTTTAATTATTTGGTTAAGTTGAACCTTGAACTGTGTACATTTTACCGTAACAACAATAGGGAAAAATACCGAGAAGCAAAGGATTTTAAAATGAAAAGAATGATCATTCATCTGAAACTTACACACACATCAAAACCAATCAAGAGAAGTGAAGTTTAAATGCAAAGCCACATGTCATCAAGTAATTAATCCCATCAAGCAATTTACCAAGGAATACCTGAGAGAATATATATTTCATAAATATGATATTGTAACTATTCTACTTGGTTTTCATGAAATTGTAGTTAAAGCTGGTATACGTAACTCAAAGGTAGGCTAAGGCAACCTGAAAATATAAAAAGGGATGAAAAAAACTTGTGCAGTAAATCACTAAGTTGTGTTCTTGAAATCTATTGCATCTTTCTAAAGCGAGATTTCTGACATTTAAATGCACAAACATAGAAGGAAGGGGAAGGATGGATTGGCATTAAGTTCAACTGAGCATGTTTCAAACAAACAATAAATAGTAAAATGGAATAAAGTTCGGCACCTATTGAAAACAGATATTTCATAGATATATGACGAAACAGACTAACATTCTTTTTTGAACAAATGATTCATAACCAAAATACCATATAAATCAAACGCAATAAATTTCACCTCGAGTCAAGAGAGTAAACAAAAGAGCACAATAGAGAAGCCCGAAAACAGTCGATGAAATGAAAGAGATTGGTGTGTAGGCACATAGTTGGCAACACTTAGGAATCAACATGCATATCATCACTTTAAAATACAAATCATTGTGTGAGGCGCAAGTATATATTTATACTATTATGCATTGTTGATTAATGCGTACAAGTTGAGAGTAACATGTGCGAAATAACTGATCGATCAAATGTAGTTAATTACGTGAACCGGGAAATAACAAGCCCGAAAATATTCGAGAAAGAAGATACCTGCACGGGATGAAGAATTTGATGGTGAAGGGCGTGGAATTAGGGGAAAAAGTGGTGGAAAAAGAACAATGTCGAAGAAAACAGAACGTGGACGGGCTTCGGCTTCACGGAAAGGTTTTATGCAGAAACCGGTAAAGGGAAACCCTAACAGTTTTGCATTTTCGTTTTTCTTCTTCTTTTAATTAATGCTCTTTAAAGTTGAAAGAGAAGGTGGAAAGTTAAACGTGGAATCGCTTCAAAAACGTGTTATTGCGTAGAATAACGTGAGTAACGGATTCTCCACGTGGCCACTCCCCAATGCGAGAATGGCCACGAAAGATTTGTCTCATACCATGCATAGCATATCCAATGTCACGTCAGCACACGGTATCAAAGGATGACTTTTAATTATAATAATCTAAGAAACGTTTGATAAATAAATATATCCTCTCACTTCATTTCTATTTATAACATATTTTTTAAATTATTTATCCCTTTTTAATTCAAATCATTTTAAATTGAATCATGCACCCATTTATTTTCTTTAAAAAAAACTAATTGAATTTTTTAATAAATTAAGTTTATTTATTTTTCAAAAATTACTAAATATTAACCAAACATACGTGATTTATATGATTTTATGAGAAACAAATGTTCTCCTTACACCTTCCAATTATCAATGATTAAAACTCATCTCGTCATAATTAGCTTTTTCTCACCAATAGTTAACGTTGCTAATTGAAAAAAAAAAAAAAAAGTTCACGTAAAATGATTACATTGAAAAAAGAGTGATTTAAATTTTTATAATATAATTAAGTGAATTTTTGAATAAAGTAGTTATGTTCTATATCATTTAAAAATTTGTATTATGATAAAGTAATAAATTTATTATTTTGAATAAAAGAAACAAATATTTTCCATTTACAAATATTTTCACATAGAATTGTCATTCTGATTTTAACTATTGATTATCTCATCATTTTAAGGAAATACTTTATCTAAAAGAGTTTGAGTCTTTAATTTTATCTAAAAGATCTTAAATCTTTGAAATATTTTTTAGATTTTGAGGTAAGAAAACTCAGGAGATATAATCATATTTTAGATGTATCCTAGAAATAAGAATATTGAAATCCAATTGGCTATGTTTTTAAAAAATAAAATCATTGATTAGAAGTTACATAGAAAAATTAAGGGGAATCTATTATTGAGTTGTAGAGAGACTTATTTACTCAATTATATCTCAATCTGAAATTAGTTACTTTTGTCACATTTTCATTCGATTCGATCATTACTTGAGAGAACTTTAAGTAATATATATTACACTAATTACTAGTCACATTAAGAGAACTTCATGTAATAATACACAATCATAAATTTATAGATTTTTAAGAAATCATGTAGACATTTAAAAGAGAGATTGTAGGGTTTGATCAGTAAGAGGATTACGTTAATATATTATAGGAAATCATTAACCATGAGCCTTATAATAATTTGTATTATTACTGAATGCTTGAGAAATTAAAATGGAGAGAACGGAAGATTACATGAAGCATATATCAGTTCACCCACTTAGCAATTGAGCCTCTTATGGCATTCGCAGATTGCTCATAAGTACAACCGTTACCATCGTTGACAACAGAGAGGGTTGAGTCTATAAAAGCCTTCATTCGCTGCATTGCAAGTTTTAACGTGTCTTCGGACATGTTGGCAAAGCATACCCTAAACCAGCCAGGTTCACAGCAGTGGCAAGAAGAGCCAGGAGATATGTTCAACCCAACATGGCAAAGAATCATCATCCAAAGCTCCTTCTCTGCCTCAAAAGTGGCAGAGCTTAATAAATGTCTCATGTCCACCCAACAGAACAACCCTGCATTGCTTTTCAAACAACGAATCCCTGCGTTTCTGAGGCCAGACTCTAGCATCTCCATGCGCCTCTTAAGTCTCCTTTGAGTCTCTTCAATGTACGTGAAAGTGAACTTCTTGTCCTTCAGTAAGTTGGCCACCAAATATTGAGTCTGTGAGGAAACCAACCCAAAGCTTGACATTTTCGTTGCAGCAGCCACCACCCTTTCGTTATTTGAGTAAATCATTCCCACCCTAAATCCTGGTACTCCAAGGTCTTTGGAGAGACTATATACTATGTGAATGTGGTTCCGAATGTTGTTGATGTTACTAGTTCTCTCGTTCGCAACTTCCATGATGCTCACGAATTTAGGTGAGTCGAAGACCGTGCCCGAGTAGATTTCATCGCTGATTATGTGAATGTTCTTCTCAATTGCGAAATCAATTAGTTGGTTAAGTTCCGTTTTGGTCATGGTTATGCCTAGTGGGTTCGAGGGGTTAGTTACTAAGACCCCTTTGACTTTGAGATTCAATTTTTGTGCTTCTAGATAGGCTTCTGTTAAAGCAGAGGAAGTGATTCTGAAACCATTTGAACTTGAGCAATGCATTGGAACAATCTCAACCCCAGTTCTCCATTTCAGATCTCTATCAAACCTGTCAAAATAAGTGAAAATGAGAAGCTTGCATGCTAACATGTAATGAATAGTTATGATATTTTTGTATTCAGTCAATTAGATTATAATCTATTGTGTGTTTGTTACTTAAACATAATACTAATTATACACTTATTATTTTAAGCACTTTAACCATAGTGTAATGTCTTACGATATTTTTGAGAATAATATTATAATCTTCAAACATAAAAAAAATACAAATAAAAAGTACAATTTTTTGGAAATATATAAACTACTTAATAGAGTCGATTTTCAACAAAACAAACACGTCATAATTGTATTAAATTTAAATACTTTTTTACTTATAATTAAATAAAAATATAAAAGTATTTTACATACCCAGGATAATAAGGCGTGGGAAGAATGAAAGCATCTCCTGGATCAGCAAGGCAAAACATCATAATCTCATTAGCATGAGTAGCACCAGCTGTAAGGACGAGTTTCTCTGGATCAAATTTTATTTCATTTCCTCTTATTTTCGACATAAATTCCACCAGTTCCTTCAAGGAAAAAAAAAAAAAAGAGAGAGTTTAGAAACTATACTAATTTAAAAAAAAAATAGAGAATAAATCTAGAAAATATTATTAAATATTTTATATAGTTTTTCTATCAAATTTAAAGTTTTACTTCAACTGTCAAGCCTATTATGTTAATTTTAAATGCCATTTTTGTATTACAGAAATAGAAGCAACTATAATACAACTAGAATAACCGGATTTAGATTTTGTGCTTATCAATATGGTTTTTTTTATATTTTTTTTCAATCAAAATTAGAGTTGTTTTTAATAATGTACGTTATATAAATGAACACGTGTTACCAAAATAAAATTTTATTTTGAATAAATGAATAACTCTAAAGTAGTTATACCACCTGAGTTTTATCTCTCTTTTTTAAATGGAATGATTTTCTTACACGGTGGTTGATAACTTCATGATCAAGTACAAACAACAATAGTTACGCAAACATGTCATATTGGAAGAGAGAAAAGTCTTCATATATCATTTAAGAAAACTATTATTGAACACCTTAAGAACATTACATCCTTTGGAAGAGAAAGATTAAGAGAGAAGATATAAAAGCAAATATATAATAATAATAATAATAATAATAATAATAATAATAATAATTAAAATAAAAGAGTAAATGAAATATAAAAAGAAATGTAAAACAAATTGTGCATCTATATAGTCCTAGTATTAAAGAAAACTTAGATAGAATACTAGGTTTTTTCAGTTAAAAATATTTTAATAATCTTCATGATAAAATCAAGAAAAGTTGTGAAGATAAATTTTTAATTTATTGAAATATAATAAGGCTAAAAATACTTATAAGATTGTACCTGGTCTATCTATTCAGTTGAAAGTTCAAAGTTTATAGGCTTACTACAAAAAATAGTACAAACAATGATAGCAACACAAACATATTATGTTCGACAAGAGAAAAGTCTTCATGTACCACCTAAATTGAACACGTGAACATGCCCCATGAGACGTAAAAAATCAAGAATGGTGCATCTATATATGCCCCCAACATTAAAAAAGAAAACTTAGATGAATTAATATTTTATTATAAATTTATGTATTCTTTTTTTAATTAAAATTGGAGTTTTCAATAATTTACATAATAAAAAGTCATCAAGTTGAGTTACCAAGATAAAATTTAATTTTAGTGGAAGAATAACACTAAAAATACTTATAACATTGTAGGTGAGTTTTATCTCTCTTTTTAGTTGAATGATATTTTTCTTAGTTTACTTCAAGTACAAACAACGATAGCAACACAAACATGTTATTTTCATTCATAAGTTTTCTTGTACCATTTGAGAAAATATCATTGAACACCTTAACACCATATGTACACTCTCGGAAGAAGAGAGATCGGAAGAGAATTGAGAGAAAATAATAATACAATAAACCAAACAAAAGTGCAATCATAAAATAAAGAAACATAAAATATTTTATTTTTAATTGTAAAAAGGTGACACCATTTTAAAAGAACAAGTTTTTTATTTTTATTTTTATTTTATTGTTTCTTATAAACTTTTGAAAACATGAAATAGATTAAAATTAATGTGGCTTTTTTAAGTACTTTTTCATATTATCTACCTCTATTTTGGCCCAATAGAATTGAAATAATAATAGATATATTATTTATTTTGTTTAAGTTTCGTTATACCATATATATATATATATATATATATATATATATATATATATATGTATTCTTTATTTTGTTTAAGTAAACGTAAGTCATAATTAGATATTTGAATGGCTTGAAAAAAAAAGCATTAAAGCGAACCAATAATTTTTTTGTAATTCTATTATTTTTAAACAAAATAGATACGTTATATAAATATTGTTATTTCTCACTAATATTTAGTTTTCTTTATACACGTAGATTTGAAATATACATCAAAGTTAATTACAAAGGTAAAAAAAAAAAATCATCACCCCATTTCCTATTAAGAAAAAAAACTTATCCAATTTAGTATTAATCATCAACTTATTGTCAACATCACAAGGCCATGAAAAGCTAATTATTCACACTATTATATTTCTTTCATTTAATCGTTAGGCCTTAGTAAGCATGTCTTACGTTTTTTAAAGCAGGTAATCCATGGTAATCTTGGAACAGAGCAAGTTCTTTAAATACGGAGACCCCATTTTTCTTCATCCCCACTATATCAGGATTTCTTCGAAGCCATGATTTAAGAAGGTCAAATGAAAGCTGCAAATTAAAAGATGTCATCAAATTTGTTGGGCACCTAACTATAGCTAGATAATGAAAAGGTACACACATATACATATATATATACATATATACATATACATATATATATGTTATAACTAATAGCAGCACAGCAAGGAAATTTACATGTGCACCGCACTAAGAAAACATTGTGTTGACAGATCCCAAACCCTTGTTGCTAGGTCAACTGGTCAAGCATGCTTGCAAATAGAAGCTTCAAACATTCTCTTGTCTTTGTCTCTCCCATAAGGGACTTTTTGTTTAGTTTCTTTATTTTATGTACATTTTCTTCTTATTTTTACAGTTCAAGATATTTCTTATAAAGATCTATTTAAGTGACTGATGATTTCTCATATGAACATATATTTAGAACTATAAATCATATATTTAACAGATATAATTGTTTGTTAGTCATGTAACATCATTGTGGTGAATTTTCTTGTTTTATTTCATAGACATAAAAAAGCAGTACTTAATAATAGTTGTTAGTATACTAAGGAACCCTAATTTATGAATGAAAATGGTACGTGTAAGATATAAATTATAATGAGCTAACTTAACCTGATTCTCTGCAAGTCCCATCTGAATGATTCCGGTTGGGTTTCGAATGTGGTGATAAGGATTCTTCTCGTACTCTTGCCATCCTAAAAAGTAAGGAGAGTCTTGGCCATGAGAGTCCTCAGTAGCCTTCCTAGACAGCATGTTCGATCAACTACAGCAAAAGTAACTCAAGAACTGTGAGTGATGAAGGACTTTTTGGCATGTGAAAAACTGAGGGAGATGTGGTGAAAATAATGGTCTGCTAGGGTTGTGTATTTATAAGGGCAAGAACTAAGAGACATGAGCCCGACAATGCGAATGACATCGTCCTTTGACATCATCAAAGAAGGTGCAGTATCCGTGTGAACATGGTGGCATGGTGGTAAATGGGAAAACACCCTTAATATTAGTTGACAGAACATCAACCACATGTTGAGAATATAGTGAAGACCTAAAGAACAAAGTTCCACTTAGATGGTTAATTATTGCAAGCAGTTTTTTTTGCCCACTTACCTACGGAGAATTAAACCTACACATATATAATTAATCAGTAAGATTTAGGGTTTTTTTGGCAAGCTTGTCAACGTAGAAAAATTAAGTGAGACAAATTGGATAAATTTTTCATAAGTTAAATTAAAAATAACAATTTAGAAAATATATTATAAAACTTTTACAAATTAACTTTTATATATATATATATATATATATATATTAATTTTGTAGAGAAAATCAATTTTTTAGTCTTCTAAAAATTTTTAGTCCAAAATATTTTTTACATTAATTAATTAATTAATTTAGTAGTCTGTAAATTGTAAAAAATTATCTAATACTGTGTTAATTTCTCTAATAGATGATAATTAATCTTATACTCTTTATTATTACTTGATTCAACCTGAGTTTTTTTTTCCTTTTTTATAAGAAAATATTGAGCTAAGAGTCAATTTTGGATGTTATGTTCCCTGGTGAAGTAGAGCTGTAACACAATCTCCCATTAAAGTTTGTCTCTTTATACCTGATAAAGAAAGTAGTAGGAAAAATAAATAAAAAAATAAAAAATTAGTTTTTAAAGTCGTATTATTACATTTTTTAATTTAATATTTATTTTAATTTTTTATATTGATATGTTTTAATTTTCTGATATAATAATATGCAGGCTATACAATAGATCAAACATAAAGTAAGTCTCCTAGTCTAAAACCATGAAATGAGAATGAACATCTTTCGCTATTTATAAACAAATTGTAATATCTTACTTAATCTTAATAAATTAATATAGAGAGATTATATATTATGTTATTATTATTATTATTATATATAAATAAATACAATGATGTCAAGATTTAAAATTTAAATTCCAATTCAAATTTTGAATTTAAAATTTAAAATAAAAATAGTAATTATATTAATTATTACACAATTTATACATTTAATTAGAAACTTATTCCATTAAAAATGAAGAAAGATGGTTATATTATTATATATGTATAAATTTATTCTATTATAATAACTTTAAATATTTAAATGTTTTCTTTAATATATATATATATATATATATATATATATATATATATTTATAAGGAGTGTAGACTGTTGCGGAAATCCTTTTGTCATTGAGGATTCCTTGCACAAATATATGGGTGACCTATGAATTAATTAATAACAGCATTCTTATTATAGAAGTTTACTGATTTATTAAAACAAGAACCAATTAAATGATATCATTTGTATCTTAAAATATTTATGATATGATTAATAAGTATTAAATATCATAGGTATTCTAATGGTGTATGAATTGATTCACATGAATATTGTAACTTTTTCATAAAAGAAAATTTTGGATGAACATTATATTCATTTAGGTTTTTCTCTTTTGTTTCTCCTATAATATAATGTTTTAAGAAAATAGTAAAGGCAAACATTTTAAAACATTTCTGGTGTACAAAATTTAGCATGTGAGTAATTGAAAAAGATTTGTGCGAATTCTTCCATAGGATATATCAAATCAGATATCGATGTCTTTCACTGACTAAGTAAAAAGTTAACAGAGAAACACAATATAATGTTTGACCATGTCAACCAATTCGTATACGATTTTTTTTAACCAGTATTACTCATTAATCAAATGCAAAACATGATGAAGACTTTATCATATTTAAGATTTCATATATTTAATGGATCATCAAGTCTTTATCATGACATGATGAAGACGCATTAACATATCATTTTCGATCTTAAAAATAAGGTTTAAAAATATCGGATTAACTCATTATTTCATACTTTTTAGCATCAAACATAATTTCTTTTTCTTATTTTTCTTCTTTAAAAATACTTACAGAAAAATTTTCTTTAAACAAATCTTATTTTAATAAAAATCATCCCATTCAATAATAATATTTTTCATTAGTATTATGTAATTATAAGAATTGATTATAGCAGTATTATTATATTTCACAATATTTTTAGTAACATACAAAGAAAAACTATTAGATCAATAATAATAATATATCATTTCATTTACTAAAATATAAACAAATAATAAATAAAATAGCACAATTTTTTAAAAGAAAAATTATTTTAACATACAATATGATAAATTATAATTAGAGAAAAAATTATAAAAGCAATATATATATATATATATATATATACATAAATAAGTAAATTAAAAATATTATAAAAGAAATACATATCATACTTTAATAATTTTAATTTTAAAAAAATATTTCAATAAATTTAAAATAGAAAAAATAATTAAACTTCTTTAAAGAATTCAATATTATGATTTCATTAACACTTGTTCATAGACTTATCTTATGTGTATTGATAACAGAATCTTTACAAAATCCATCAGACAAACTGTCCAAACCTTTCTTTAGAAAAAGTCCAAACTTATTCATAAACTTATCTCACAAATGTTCATTTTTTATTTCTGGAAAGTAATAATTAGATTATCATATCATCTCTGAAAGTTCCTATTAGCCAATATTAGATATAAAATTTCTGAAATTTATCCTGAATTTCAAACCAAACTTGCCTAAATGGTTAAATCTCAATTCTCACATTCCTCACAGGTGTAGAAAGGATATTGCATCATTAGTGTACTAATTTGTTGTGCTGTCAAATGCTTGAATCCACTGGATGCTTATTAAATCGGAAAACTCATACAAGTATGAGTAAATAGCCACAGCCAAAACTTTCAATACGACCCCACCCAAGTCTCATCAGTTTAATAGATACTCCTCAATGGAAAAACCTAATTACATCATATTTTCAGAATTTCATTTACAAACAATTCACCAGCTTTCTTAAAAACGATAATACATAACTATTACAAGTAATGGCGTAACAAACTTCTTTGTGACAGTGATTGAGGAGATTGCAGCAACAAACAGTTAAGAGATGAAGAGTTAAAGAAATTAAGAAAGTTCATGATTCTAAAGAGACAAGAAACGAAAAGTCAAAGCGTTAAAGAAGAACTTCCTGTGTTAACCTTGAAAGAGAAATAAGAGAGATTATCTCTTTCCTTCATGTTCAACGATTATTGTTTGTAGATAATTGCATGCACAATCACCTATGATTTTTTCTTCTTTTTACTTTCCTAACTTATATAATTAGTAAGTGGATTATTTAATTAGTATTGTAGAAGAAAACCATTCACTTCACTCCACTTAACTTGACCTGATTTAACGTCATTTTATGGCTTTCCAAGGCACCCAATTGGCAGGGTTACATAGCATAGTTATTAGTTAGTGGAGAGTGAGGATGGGAAAGTAGAGAAGTTAAATTTAGGATCATTATTCAAAAAAATTCATAGCGTGATACTTGAATGTTACAAACAGAACTTATCCTTATCCCTATCTCATGTCTTTCCACCAAAAGTAACATGATGACATGGTCGGGCTGTACATAATTAGACTAACATCAAGGCGTCCCACTGCTCCATTCTCTTCCACTTTTGTCATCTG
The DNA here is from genome assembly GCA_016859785.1 of Macrotyloma uniflorum. Taxonomy (NCBI): domain Eukaryota; kingdom Viridiplantae; phylum Streptophyta; class Magnoliopsida; order Fabales; family Fabaceae; genus Macrotyloma; species Macrotyloma uniflorum. The sequence goes on along the minus strand of BDMB01000007.1, from coordinate 3,247,213 downwards.
TTATATATTTCTTTCATATATTCTTAATTGTCACTACTACAAGGCCACCAGTTTTTCATTTTTCATTTTTCTTTTCACTCTTTCTGACTTCTGCACCATATTTTAACATGAATTCTCTAAGCTAATTATGAAGCCAAAGAAAGACTATTCCAATAAAAGTCCCTTTTCAGTTTCCCAGTTTGAGTACTTTTCTCAGAAGGGTTTCTCCAATATTTATCTTCCTTTTCTTCCACCAATTAGGAAACCACTTTTCTCATCCGCATATTTTCATAAGTATGTTTCAGACATTATTCTTCATGCAGTGACAGTTATCAAACTATGTTTTTTTTATGTTTAACTCCTTTTGCAAGTCCTAATCGCTTGTATATGTTGATCAGATAATGCTTTCTTTTTGGTCTTTGGAATTTTACCCCTTTTCTTATGCCCAGAAACATTGAATTAGTATATAGAGAGAATTGAAATGAAAGTAACAAACTTGATGAAAGTGCAGGTATACTGACTCCAATTTTTGGGTCCCTTCTGCTCTTGCTACAAGAGTTGCAACAGTTTGCTGATTGGTATTGGCCAAATGTCTTCATTATAATAGAGGACCACCCAATGGAGACAAACTGTCATGGCAAGTGCGCGTTGGAACAAGGCTTAATTGGTAATTACAAAAATGCATTAGTACACACAACACTTTGAGCTACTCAACTTGTTCCTCAAATCAATGTCGGCCATTCATTCTGTCTCTAGTTGCATCACAATTACAATGACCAAGTGTGAGTGGATACTGGCTTATTTGGGCTTCCCTTCTTCAACCCCACTGTGTTTTCAGGAATGATCAGTCACAATAATTCATATATTACCAAAAATGCTGGAGACAAGTTAATCTCCTGCATAAATGCCAACTATAATGTCATCCAAATAAGGGATAATGCATGACGTCTCAACAAATTTCACATAACAACATTTAATTTGAATTATGTGTATGGCTATGCATGATATTATGTGTTTATATATTGGGTCAGATTGTGGGGTTGATTATGTTCAGATTTTGAAACCATATTAATTGAGATGTATGTTTTTGTTTAAAGTTGGAGTTGTGTGGATTATGAGACTTTTCTTTTACAGTGATTGAGATGTTGTGAATAATGAATAAATATGTCTAAAATACGCCCTAATACTTAAGTTAATAACAACTTTACTAGAGTAATGATATATAATAAAGGTGTGCTTAACATTGTTGACATTATTTATATTTATAGGAATTTGAAATGGACTGGATTCTCTAGTATTAGGTCTAAGAGAACTAGGTCTTTAAAGAGAAATGTTAACCAATTATAGTGCAATGACATGAAAACTTTACCTCTTCAAGTCCACGATCCATTTTATATGGTGTTAATTAATGTTGATGCAAGTGAATGTCGGCAAATTAAGTTGATTCTCTTTATTGAGTTGAGGTATCTAATTATTCATATTAAAGCTTAAGTTTACTTTAAAATAAGTAAATCATAACTGGAAGTATTATTTTACGAGTATATCAACCTTGTATATTGATTATGACATTATTATTAATTAGAAGTTAAAAAGAGACCTTGTTTTGATTTGTAGGCACAATCACAAGTTGTTTCTCATCAATTAATAGGGTTTGTGATACATTATTATTTTAACAAGAGTTGGTCCTTAGAACTCATCATAGTAGTTAAGACAACTGACATAGGACTTTGTGTAGCAATCATCACAATATAATTTTCCTTTTGGAAATCCAACTTTTATCCTTGATTTTATAAGATGGGAAGGTCTACATTATTGATCATGAAACTTCAACATGAATATGGATTTACTTGCATTTTGAATATGCATGTAAGAATAACAAAATATATATATATATATATATATATATATTTACTTACAGAAATTACCAATTCATATCTTAAATTTCTAGTATTATCTTTTTTATTTTTTATTATTAGATAAAAAAGATACAAAACTAGATAAGAATAAACACTCTTTTCCCTAATTTTAATTGAAGAAGCCATATATCCTACATTAAAATTTTGAGGTTATGAGCACCATTCCTTTATATTTGGAGATTACTAGTAGCATTAAAAGAAAGTTGTGATTGGTGAGTGGGGATTTAAGCATGTAAGTAGTAGGATTTGATTAGTATGTTTTGGAGATGGAGGAACCAAGATTCCCGACAGGATAAGATAGAGGAGTGGAGATTCTTGAATTCCTGCTTGTTATATATTGTGGAGTAGTCTCAACTTTTTAAGGCAACATGGATTACAGCTTTTCAACTTTCCCTCAAAGAAATCAGTAATGATTTGTAATTGGCTGATCATCTTCGACTTTCAACTTTCATTCTTTCATTCAACTCATTCATCCCTGACCCTCTTCTACACCTTCCCTCATTTTGCCACTTGTACTCCAACTCCCACTTATTCTTGTTTTTTTTTTTTCAACATTTTCTCATTTCTCTATTTCCATCTATTTCTAAATTAATTAAATAATCAATATTTAAATAAATTGTTGAGAAAATTTTATATTAATTAATCAAATAAAAAATAAATTTTATTTTCTAAATTAATTTTAAAAATAGATAAATACAATAATAATTTTTTACATTTTATATATATATATATATATATATATTATAAAGATGAGTGATTATAGATTTAAGCCAAAGACTTAATTACACATTATAAATTTCTCATATATTAACCAAATCAAACTACAATCCATTTCGGGTTTTAAAACTTAATTAAGATCATCATTAAATAATAATAGATGCGAAAAATAATACACTTTGGTTTTATATAAATTCTCATATAAAAAGTGTTTATAATTTATTTATTTTAATTTTTATCAATTATTAATTATTTTTATAAATCTTAAATACTTTATAGATATAATAATAATAATAATATAAAATATACATTCATAACATAAAAATAGTTATAAAAATAATAAATAAATTTATATGACAAAGTGTATATAAAAGATTATTAAAATTTATATAGATAATGATTCCTTTTTCATAAGTGTCAATTATTTTATAACGATAACAATCTAATTATCGAAATTACAAATAAGAAATAGGTTTAAGAAAAATAGACTTAACATTTATAAATAATTTTTTTTATTGAATGCACCACTTCTAAAATATTTATGGGTAAAAAATAATTGTAATGCAGTTAATATAAAAAAAATAGAATATTTATTAATAAATAAATTATAAATTTAACAAGTACTGAAATTACAACTATTATATTGATAAAAAAATTAATAATATTTATAAATATAAATGAATTTATATTCAAAACACAATTTTTTCATTTTATTATTATAAACTTATATATTATATAATGATAAAAAAAACTATTGACTATTTTCAATTAAAACTAATATAGTCTACAATGCAATAGTCAACGTCAATGAAATTTTTTTTTTTTATATTTTATTTTTAATAATAATCTCATTAAAAAGGTTTAAAAATTAAAGTAGTTAATTTAAAAAAAAACTTTTTTACAATTAATTGTTTATAATAGGTTATAAAACTATTTGATTATTGTAATAATAAATTAGTAGTCTATTTAAATTTTATATTAAAATAAATAAGTTGATTACCACTTTAAAGAAATCGTTCTTATATAAAAATTCTAAAGAATTTGTTTTTTTTTTAAATAATTAATAAAGGAGAAAGAAAAACACAAATTAAAAAATACGAGTGTATTATATTGTGTGAGTCATTAAAAATAAGTTAAGAACTTAAATCAAATTCTAGTATTGGAGAAAAAATATTAAAAGTTTTAAAATCATATTTCAGAATAATATGTTAAAACTGAAAATAAATTGTATGATTAAATATTAAAGATGATATTAAGAATACTAGGTTTTTAACAAATTAGTGTGATTACTCTGTTTTGAGGACATTAATTGAAACAAAATTATTTATCTTGGAACAAAAATTGAAGAATGTAGATTAAAGGATGAGAGTGAATATATGATATAAGAAGTAGAATAAAAAAGTGAGAAATAGAATTTGGATGAAGTATTTATGTACATAAGAATGTCTCCACTATGGAGGCAAGGGGTGGGGGACGGGGATGCAAAAACTTCAATTTACAATTCTCATCAAACTTATTTCATAGTGCTGTGCCATGCAATTCCCACATCACTTCTTTCCTAATTCACGTGTCTAGATATAGTAGTTGCAACCCTACAACTAAATAGGTTATCGTACCTACTATCTTCTCTCACATCATTTCAAACCCTCACATGAATCTATCAAATATCTAATTCACTACTGGAAAATGTTATTATGTTCAGTGATGATTAATGGATAATCATTTTGTTTTTTATATTCAGGATTCAGCATTCAGCATTAAAATGTTGTGTTCAGTATATAATATTTTGATGCTGAATTGGTGTCCTTAAAAATATTCATCTCTATCAAATATTTTCCTACTGTATAATAATAAATTTATTATATCATAATAATATATTAAATTACTTTTATAATTTTAAATATTATATTATGTATAAAAAAAAATATAAATAGTGATTCTATAAAGTTCTGAATAATAATTTTATATTTATTGTACCTTTTTCAATTGGATATATTATTTTTTATTGGAGAAACAAAGAGATATAGACATGTGATTCTAGTTCCCTTGACCTATCCCATCTTTAATAGAATAGGGTTGAAAAATGAAACCCTACCCTAGTCATAGATCCTTGTTGATAGTAGAAATTTGCTCTCACCTTTTTTTTTTTAATAATCAATTTAGCTCTCATGAGTAGCTCTTAATTTAATGCTTAAGAAAATTAAAAATATAATTTAGTATCTAAATGTATAAAAATAAATCAAATTAATCTTATTATTGTAACTTAATAATCAAATAGTCCTCAATTTATTTTAAAATTATTAGAAATATATTTTAATAATAAAATAGTTTAAAAACACACCTTAATAATAGATCATAATTACATTATATTTTACACGTGGACTTAAAAAATATTTATTTGTTTTCCAGATTAAATTCACATACTTAAATACTAAAGCAATTATTTAAATTCAGTTTTTTTTTTAATTTTATTCCACATTTTTTTAAGTTAAATTTGTCTACCTATTTTCCTCGCATGAACAGATTGCATTCAACATCCAATATCTTTAAATTTAAGTATATTTTTACAAGATTGATATAATAATTGAAGAATTTATTTTATTATATGTAATTAAATTCAAGTTGAATGATAAATTATAAATTATAAAATTTAAATATGATAAACACCACTCAATTAAACTATATGATAACAAGTATATAACTAATAAAAACATATATATAATAAAAATACCAATTATTTAATAATTTTATTATATAAATATTATTTAATTACTGTATTCAATAGTCTAACTAATCTCAATTATGATTAAGTTGAATTTGATTGCCAAATAAAACAAGATGATTTATCCTAATTTAATTTACTAGATTGAATAAAAAAATTAGAATAAATTTAACTCAACTCATTACTTACACCCTAACCTATTTCAATCAAACAGCATTTAATTTAGAATTATGTGATTATGAATCCTAATATGCACGGTGAAAATATTCACATGAAGGAATTTTTATTTACTTATAAAGATAGAATTGTTAATTTGTTAGTATTTTTATCACTTGTTGTTAGTATTTTTTTTTCTTTTTCGTCACGAGTATTCAATGCATTCGATTATACATTAATTGTCGTTTTAACACATCTGAATTAAGATCATACAAGTTAATACAAAAGAAAAATAGTTTTAAGAATAAATTATCTCTTATATATGCCAAAAAAAACTTTCTTAACGCGAGAGGAATGAGCGAAACTAAAAGTTTTTACCAGTAAATATAAAAAATATTTGATGATAAAGTTTATGTCAAGTAAATTAAAATATCGGCCATTGAAAGTAAATTAGTCATTATTTTATTTTACTAAGTTTTTTTTCTAAATAAAATAAAAATAGTTATAAATAACCCTGACGTAGTGATTAAACTATTTATGCTCTTTATGTTTATATACTCATATTGAGGGAAAGATTTATATAGTGAAAAATATGTACTTAATTTCATATGTAAAAATTCATAATAATTATAAAAGTGAATAAGAACAATTAAAATGAGTAGAAAAATCATACAAATAGAAAAAAAGAAGTAGGATTTAAAGCCTTTTTCATAATATAAAAATTCTTTAATTTATAAAATTATTTTAATGATAGTATGCAAATAATATATATGACCTCAATTAAATAAATTTAAAATTTAAATCCAAATGATAAAATATTTGTGTAGCTATATATTGTTATTCAGTAATATTTTTATAGAAAAATATTAAGAAAATTTAAATAGATGATTGACAATTAATATATAAATGATGAGTAACTAATAAATCAACAATTTTATATAAGATCTTTACAATAAAATAATAAACCATGCCAAAACTGATTTCATATTATGTATTTTCATTTTATTTCATTTGGTCTTGAGTTGGGAGTCAAAAGCAGTATATTGAAAAAATAAGCTCCGCACAAGTTTTTCTTTCATATATAAAAAATAAAAAATAAAAACTACTTTTTATTATAAGAGTTTTTCTTAATAATTGTTTGGCCCAGCTTTTATTTTGAGGAAAGAATAAGCTAAAAAAAATAGGTGGGCCAAACACAATCTTAGAGTAGTAATTTAAATCGTTAAGATAAAATTTTATTATACAATTCACCTGAAGGTTTTTAGATGTTTGTATTTCACCTAAAGGTTCGATTTCGTGGAGATATTTGTAGTATATGCAAATAATTACTTTTCCGGTTGAAAAGAAATCTAATGCAAAAAGCTCTTACAACAAAAGAAAGACACAAATAAATAACAGAGCCTTTTATGCATGATGATAGAGGAATTTAGTCAGACAATTGTTGGCTCATGAAAATGAAGAGCAATTTGTATATTTGGATTTAGAAAACTGCAATTGAAAAGCAGAGATTGGAAAAAAAAAAACTTTTTACAGAATAAAGGACAGGATATGGCGTGTTTTCATTACTAGAGTACAGAATATAAATGCTCAGAACAGGAATGGAGAATAAGCAAGAGAAAGAACTTCATTTTGGCTTTTTGGTCTAATATATAGAAATTAGCATGTGGTTTGATTATTCCTAATTGTATGAGGTATATTTTAAAGGTAATACAGCTAGAGAAAAATCAAAGTATGTAATGAGATTCAATTTATATCTCAAGAAAAAAGTAATGCTCCTTTAAGTACAACAATCATTGCCAATGCACTTAAGATCACCTATTGAACTGAAAAATTAGTTAAAATTTGATAAATTAAATTACCTTTATAGAAGAAGAAAGCGTTTTAGACGAAACACAAGGGTAAGTAGCCACTGGAACTTCAATAATACGAATGTAATCATCGTGAAAATCAGTTGAGAGATTTCAGGTGGAATATCTGACAATTTGGAATGTATGAACTCTTAGTTGAAGCCTGTGCAAACTTCTTGGAGGCAGCATCATTCTCCTCTAAGTTAATCTGAAGGAAATAACGAGCCCACCAGGACGAACTCCTCATCTTAGCCTGAGGCAAGACAAATCCATAAATTCTTTTTTCTTTATGTCATTTATAAACAGGATTATAAAATAGAAAGAACATTCACTTATTCTAAAAATAAGAGTTACAGATTTTTTTTCATTAAAGATCATTTATTTTCTTATAATCTAACAGTTAAGATAGATTATTATTTTAGAGTATTAGATTAGAAAGAAAATAAAGAGTAAAAATAAAGAATAAATCTATTTTACTTATTACTGGAGTGAATATTATCATTACTTCATCATCTATATATATGTTAAATACAATAATAGATGATGAAGCAATGATAACAATAAAAATATGATTACTCCAATTAAAATGTACTCACCGTTCTTCCAAATTTAGAAACGTCTGCAACCTTAGCCTTTTGATTATCTGGAAAACCTACATTTACAAAAATTATTAGATGCTAATATGCCAGATAAAGGTTTCAACAGATTATTGATTACTACTTAGGATAATCCTTCAACCTACTAGCACCAACACATGAAAATCTCAAAATCTTAGTAACATATCAAATTTTCAACCAAATACTGTCTTAGGTCCAGTTTCAATACAGTAAGAGAGAATTGAAGTGTATTTGTTCATATAAGCTAAACCACACTTATGCTCAATAAATAAATGTCATACTGGACTCCACTCTAAATTCAACACTTCAAAAAGTTAATTCCTATATAGCTTGTGAACTAAAGTAATGCTGGAAATATTACACTACTTTCATTTCCTTCTTGTGATTTGTAACTCTCATAAAACTACATGAATTAAGGCTAGAATAGAAGACTTTCCTTTCACAGTATTTTTTTTATTTATAGGCGTGATTAGGCACTAATTTAAGTGCACTTACCAGTAAATATCACTAGTCCATCAGTTGATACCCTTGCCAAATCCGGAAGAGTTTTGTTAAGGTATCTGGGAGATAAGAAATCAAGGGCATCTGAAACGATTACAAGAGAGAAAGCTTTCGGCCTGTATGGAAGAGGAAACTTGATATCAGCAATACGCACAATGCCTTTGCGGATGAGTGTTTTGCAATTAGCATCAGCATCCTCTATATCATAAGGTTCTACACCCCAGGCTTCAGTTTCCTCTTCTTTTAGCAATTTCGAGACCACATAGCAAGAATCAGGACCGACATGCAAGACTTTATGTAAGCTATCACCATATGTTTTCTGTAAAATGGGAATTGCTCGAGGGACCTCTCCAGTACACAAATAATCACCTGCAATTGGAAGTTCTGCATATTATTACAGTACATATGGAACTAAAACAAATGCCAAGCTTATTATGTGTCTATTCAAATGACAAAAAAATACTTATCATAGAGAATGCTACTAAGTTATGGCTTTTAGTTAAGAGTCAGACCACAATTTATTAAACAACTCCAAAAACTGAACCCTATTTCCAGAAACCTTTATCATGATTTATGGATATTTCCAAACATAAACAAGAAATCAGTGTAGTGAATATTACTGAATTAGTCTATGTACTGCAGAAGTACCAGGAAATTATTCAGTTCAAAAACTGGTCTTTCCTTACAGAACAGCACCATTAGTATAAATCCAAGCTGCTTAACAAGATGTAAATCACTGAAGCAACACATTGAATAGCACGGTAGGAAAAACATAGAACAGTGCATTCATTTTTCATAATATCATTTATCCTATTTACACAAGTCAGAACTCAGAAGATAGTCATTATAATTTATAAGGCATAATGCACGGCCAGTACAAAACCACCTAGAATTGTTTTAGTTACAATTAAAAAGATAATAAGTGATACATAACGAGTGCCAGGATATTGTCATCCTGAAACAAGAAAACATAAAACAAGTAACTTCTGTATTTGCCAGAAATATTTCAAAAGGTTACGGCCAACACTGTATTGTTTTAGATATTTTGAGCATACAACAGCTACTTGTGTTTTTGAGCTTACAAATAGCTAATAAGAGGCCTGAGCTTTCAGCTGTACCCACTCATGAGATGACACCAAGTTGGCACTGTAGTGCAACCCCTCCCCCGCCCCCCCCCCAAACTTTATTTAAACAACGGCAACAAAAGCCTAATCTCATTAGTCGGCTAAATGAATCAAATGACACCATTAGACTTGGTAAAAGATCAAATTCTCATAAACATTATTCATCATGAAATCTCTCTTAACAACATCTTCCAATGTTCTTCCCTCTCACCCTTTTCACAAGAATAAAAACCATTTAATATATTCTCCTCACTTTACTAGTGACCTTTATAATGCCCTAGTTGAATTTTTCCATAAAGATAACCACATGGATTTTTCCTCAACAAAGGAGTTATAAAACTTCTCACAATCAAGAAGTAAACACATGGAAAATCACCAATTTAAAAAAAAAAAAAATCAAACACGGCACAATTAATGCAATACCGACAAAATACCACCCTCATTTTTGTAATGGCTTAAAAAATAGAAAGTAAAGCAAATGGCATTTAGACTAAAGAAAAAAAAGTACCTTGGAGCCTGCTGACAGACTCCAAACGGCTGCCATATCCACCTATAAAAAGCATCAGACAGGAAAAATAAATAAATACACGCGCGTAAAACAGGAAAAGGCCACAAAATAACAAGTAGCAAACTAGAGTAATGTAAGGACTAAGGAGGCATAACAAAAGGAAAACAGGATCTGAATTTAAGTGAGAAACAATTGGAATCAAACCTGAGCCCTTGTACACATAACCAATGAGAAACAGGCCTCCCTATAAAAGTTACCAACCTAAAAGTGATTAGAAATCTCCTCCATGCAATAAAATCGTATAAGTAAGCTACATGTGTTAATAATCTGAATCTATACATTACCAAAATTATGAGCCCAACCGACAAAGCCGGCGAAGACTTTGATTTCGAAGAAGAAAATAATCCACCTCCGCTGTCTCCAAATCGCCGAGACGGATTCACAGGTCTCCGCCACATCATTCCAATTGTTTATGTTATGACCACAACGATGATATTTATAAATAGCACTCTGCAAGATTAATCAATAAATGGATCACTAAGCAAAATAACCAAAAAATATCATATAATTCACACTATCTAAACCTCAAAAGCTAGTTTGAGAGGTAAGATTACTCCCTATTTATATACTTTATTTAGAAATTTTCGTTTTCCCAACACATAGAGGACTATAATTCTAAGAACTACAAGGCCATTGGAACCAAGAAAGGGTAGCAGATACATCAAAAGAAAAGAAAAAGTATTAAAGGTTATTCCATACTATTGATGGCAAGGATCCGTACAATGTTCTCTGCTTGGTACTTACCAGCAAAAACTGTGTTATTGAACCCTCTCTATGCAATCGGTATCAGAGATTAGATCTGAACTTTGTGCATTCTGTCTGTCCTCCACAACGCGCATGGATAAAGAAAAAAAAAGAAAGACAGAGAAACAGAGAAACAGAGACTGGGTTCGTGGGAATGTAACTAATATTCCTGTTGCTATGTTTTACCAAGTGTCGGTTGGTTGGTTTGAATAACAATATCCAACGGTATGGGTTCATGATGGGCTTCGTACGGGCCCACTTTCTTTATTTTTCACCCGGCCCAATATAAGAAATGTTTAATTTATTGTGGGTCGGTAAGAGTAATAACGAAACCGCAAACTTTTTACGATTAATTAACAAAATAAAAATCTCAAGAGAGGGAGTTTGTGAATTGCCAACGACTTGAATGGCAAGTTGGGAATAAAGCGAAGATAGGAAAAGTGCGGCAAAGGACGTGTTGTGTGCTGATTTACTTGTGGAATCGGTAGTAATAGAAATCGTTGTGTTTGTTTACGCAATGAAGGAGGACGAGGAGAAAGATAAAGACCAAGACAGGAAGATTTGGGGAGCTCTACTCTTCGGCTTAATTGGCGCCACCGTCACTACCTTTGCGGTGATTCTTTTTCATCAATTTGTTTTTCTCAATCGACCTTAGGTTTTGCTCGAGAGGATTTCAGATACGGATTTCTTTAATTTGATTTAGCGTTTTGATTCGAATATTACAATCGCTTCCGAATTTGTAGGTCGGTCAGCTGCGCAGGAGTGTCGATTGGTTCTATGTTCAGGTACGGAAAGTGAATTCAAATTTTTTACGAGCTAAACGCATTGAAATCTGTTAAAGCGATCGAATTAGTAATTGACGGTTTTACTTTTTTATGATATATGAAAAAATTGAGGATATGCTTTTCGTCGAGTGTTATTCGGATGGTTTGCTTGAGACCTGAACAGTGTTGGTTTTTCTCTTCTCGATTATCATCATACGTGTATCAATTAGTCACAGAACTATGAGCCTGTTAGCAAATTTGTTAGTCTTTTGACTTGTACAAATGATGACTAATACACCTGATCATTTCATGTGTTCTCAGTATACAAGGCCTTGAGTCTCTCCCTTTTCTGTCAACTAGTATTATTTCACAGTTTATCATAACTATATTGTAATTGGATATTCAATTCATGGTGAAACTGACGGTTTATGGTTTTGAACATGTTAATTGTTGTTGTAGCTATGGAGGACACAGTCGCGGAATGGACAGAGAGGTGGTTCGTTCCGAACATCTTTTCAGGAAGAGGCGTGGAGGAGGCACAATAAGCGACTGCAAGAGGAGTACGAGGAGGAGATGGAAAGAGTGGTGAGTTTTTGTTGCTATTCTCGCTACTTGTATACCTCTTTTGTTTTTATTGTTATCCGTATGAGCTTTGCATTGCATTTTTCAAATTTGAGATGGAAAGGTGTGCTATGCTATAATTTTTTTCAGAAGGCTGAATCACAATGTTTGGGAGTAAATCAGTTTTTAATGCTTCATAGTGAGCCAGAAAGAAATGAAAAGTTTAGATTTCGTGAATGTTTGATTGAATAGTTGTAGGCACCTTAGCTTAAGCCAAAGTAATGTAGAACAATAAACCTAAGCTGATGGGACTCAACTAGTGCAGACTAGAGTAATTCTCTAGGGCAAAGACTCACTCTCACTGAGTTTCTGATACTCTAAGATTTTGAGGAAAAAATAATCTAATTATTATAATTATGTTGAACAATCTAAATAATATAAGGCACTGAAATGTGTTTAAAATCAAAGATGATAAAATATACTAGATAATCTTACTGAAATATCAAATCATAATCGAATGTGAATTTTCTAAAACATTAGACTTAATAAAATCAAATCAAATAGGAAATCTTAAAGAGTATTTTTCCTGAAAAAGTTGTAACTTATTATAAAGATCGAGTCCCCATGAAGGACATGATTATCCTTGGATTACACTTTAATCCTTACAAAATGCTTCTTCAATTTGCACCACATGGTGATTGTCCATATGCTCTTTTTAGGAACGAATAAGGCGTATGCAGAGTGTGTTTAACAGAGAAAGGAGTAAGTATAAAAGAAGCTACGAAAGATGGAGGGAAAACGATGAAGGTGCATATCATCAGCATTTCCAGCGAGAAGATTGGTACTGGAAGACTGATACATCCTTTAGAGAACGGAGGAGTAATTATCGAGAAACTCCAAGAGAGACTGGAAACTATGCATTATCGCATCACTACTCAATTTTGGGTCTTGACAGGTACTCACAGAATCTTGAATAACGCAGTCCACCTAATATGTGGTTTCGTGGGAAATATCATGATTTTACTTACATCATTTGTGAAAGTAAGTATAAACTAGCTGTTTATATTATAGAAATGAAAGGAAAAAAAAAACAAGTGAGAATTGAGTTGAGGGGAAGAAAATGTCTAATAAGGAGAAATATCATATGGGTTCCTTATAAAATACATCCAGAGCATTCAACAAACAATCTCGTTTTAAGAAGCATTTTTGTCGACATCATGATTAAGATTGTAAGCATGATCCTGTGATCTTTGGAGCCAGATACGAGCTGAATTGATTATATTGGATACTTTGAGATAACAGCAAGGATCACCAAATTGTCTGTACAATTGTGTGATAGCCAACCTTATTTCCAGTGGAATTCCAGGTCAGATTTTGGGACTCGATATGAAAAACGCACCTTTTCATCCAATTCCCACCCCATTTCGTATATTTCAAATCTCCTTCTAGTCACATGACCAGCGTCCTAGTTCCCTTGTGCCGATCTTTGACTCAAAACCCTAGTTGCTCATGTTTCACAGTTCAAATCTTTGGCCTTTGTCTCTGGGTGTGTCTTTGACTTCAGTTTCTCTTTGTTGTGCACCCTGGTGTTGGGTTTGCCCTTCTCAGCAACTTGTGCACACCTCTGTTGTGTGATTTGTCTTGGTCTTTCTTTTGTCTTGTGTTGTCTCTTTGCTCTTTGTTATGTTCTCTTTCAAGAAAACATGGTTTGAAGTCTATCTTTTATGCAAAACTTATGTTTAATTGTGCGACGAATTATGAATTAAATTGGATCTTTAAGCTTTTGAGTTTTTATTTTTAAGTTTAATTCAAATTCACTAATGCGATGGGATTTGGAGTTTATTTTCCGTATTTATGCTATTTTTTATGCATATGGACATGTTTAAGTATATTTTTGCATTGTTGTTAGGATCTTACAATCTTGTGATATATCTTTCAAACCCCACGTAATATATTGATTTTGACAACAATGTTTAGCAGTTTGTAATTAGAAAGCTAAACAAGTATTAAGTATGTGATTTTGACATATACTAAGAATTGCAACATGCAACTTGTGATACCACTGGGAATACAGTAGATCAGGAGGAGCAGGCCCAGGTGGATCGTTTTCTGGACCTGACTCGAGAAACCCACAGAATGGAGAGTTTACTCAAGGAGGAAGAGGGTTTTCCATGTGAAGGAGAGGCTGTTCACTGAATAGTTGAATAGGTGGGAGTTAGTTTTGTGAGAGATTTTGGGGTGGGGAGATCAGGTTTTCTAGAGTAGGAGTAGGGAATCATTCTGCGACAGGGTGAATCTTTGGAGGATTGTCATGCTCTGGGAGAGGGAATGATATTTCTATACCGTAACTGCTAGTTGAGCATGTTTTTTTTCTTGTTCAATGAAGCCATCCTCTGTTATTAATTTCTAATTCCCTAACAACTTGCAATGGTGATTCCATATTTTCCTTAATTTGTAAGTAGCAACTTTGTAAATATTTAAAGAACCATACACAAGTGTGTCAGTATTTGGATAACAAGTTAGCGTGCTTGTTTTAACTCATGATTAGATATCTAATTATTCTTTTGATGAATCTCAGGTTTAGAAAAACGCCATATTCAGATGCTGAGATTAAGGTAACTTGTCTTTTTGTTGCAATACCCTGCATATTACGGTTAGTGTTTTACTAAGATTTTATCCACCAGTTATTGTACGCATCATACTTGTCTTCATAGAAAAATGTGTTTTGTCTTATTTCACTTTCAGACCCTATCGTATGTAACATGTGACTAGAACTGAAACTTAATTGATACTACAACATAAATCGTGGGTTTGAGCATCATTCTTGGACACTAGTTTCATAACTATCTGTCGAAATTGTGGAATCCTATAAAAATTATGTCGTGGTGTCACCTATGATTTGTGCTTCTTGCTCCAGAAAATTTAAAACCCTGTCATAATTTGCTTCCAATTTACCAACAATTGCCTTCCCTAGAGACGATAGTGTTCTATACCTAATTACGTAATGGTCATAAATTTGTCCTCATTTGATTTCCTATAGTGTATTTTAATTTTGTCAAAGAGTAATGATATAGCTGAGTGTAACATTCTTGCATTCATTCGGCGTACACCGCGTATAATGAATGTTTAGATGGTTTGGCTCTTTTTCCTGACCGTACCTTTAACATTATTCTTTCTTAAATCCGTTGCTATTGTTGACACTATTGCTTCATGAACTGTGTTATCTAATATAGTACCTTGATATTCTGTCTTCGTTTCATTAATATCCTCTCATCTTTGCAGACAGCATTTAGGACCAAGGCAAAGGAGTACCATCCTGATCAGAACCAGGATAATATTGGTAGGTCTTGATTTATCAGTGCATACGATCTTGTAGCCTTAAGCTTTTGTTTGGATTGCGCGATCAAAACAGAGGAGGTTAACATGTGCGAAGAAAGTGTGTTAATCAATGCAGAAAAACACAACTTTCGAAAAAATTTTGTTCAACTTTTTACTCCCAGCAATTTGTGAAGAAAGTCGAAGAAAGTAAGTGTTAAGTTTTGATGTAATGAATTAAATATATTATAATAATAATAATAATAAATTAATATAATATTAAAATAATAAATAATTATTAATAATAAATATTAAATAAAATTATTAATAATTTTATTTTCTTTTATTATAATAAATTAAAAAAAATTAAAATATAATAATAATAATAATTTTTTATTTTATAATAATAATAATAATAATAATAATAATTTTTAAAAAATATTAAAAATAAATAAATAATAAAAAATATTATTTACTTTTTATTTATTTCCACTTCCTTTTCTTCATCTAAACAATTTCAATTTTTCTTTCTTTTTTTTTATTTTTTTCCTTTTTCACTCTCTCAAATCCACTTTTTAAACTAAACACACCCTAAGCCATGATATCATTAATCACATATCTATGTATATGGAAATTGTTGTATCTATTACGTTTAGTTGACTTTGTTAAGCATCTTATTTATAGGTTCTGTTTAGTTTGATTACGTGTTAATATAAATTATGTTTATCTTTATTTTGCTACTATAAAATGATTTGACTTCTATTCGATAAAGTGTTCATTAATCAGTTTGTTTCTACAAATACTTTTATATCTCCACAAAATGTCACAGAGGCTGCTGAGGCAAAGTTCAAAGAAGTGTTGACTTCCTATGAGGCCATAAAACAGGAAAGAAGGAACTAAATCTGCCCAACTATCCTGGGGATGCTATGAATTCTAAATGGATTACCAAAGTTCCTCATTACTTCATTGAATTATCATCCGGCTAAAATATTGTTGTGCAATGATTAGAGAATTAGATTATGGAGGTTTTTTTTTTCTTCAAATGTATCAAATATAGTTATGTAATAAATATTTAGCATTCCAACCAGATATTTAATGCCCCTGTAATGTGGTCTCACTAGATTCGAGGGGGCTGTTTTGGCCATTAATTCACTTACTGTATACACAGTTGGAGCCCTTCAAAGTAACCAAACTATATGTGCATTATTATCACTATGTAGAGCAACGTCCCATACAGTATCCCTGTCAATCACTGTTGCTGCATATAATGTTAGTCACATCACTAACCCTTGGTTTTGACGACCCATTCATTATCGTATTTTTACAGGTCAAGTTACTAGGAATGTAATAATGACTTTTTGGATTTGAGAATTTGAAGAAGTGAAAAAAAAAAAAAAAAAAGAGAGAGAATAGAAAATAAAATTATTTAAATTAAGAAAAGGAGAATAAAAATGAAAAAATAAATGAGAAATAATTTTTTTAATAATTTTAATATTATTTATTATGTATTATTATTTTAATTTTAATATTATTTTGTAATATAATAATATTATTAATAATAATAATAATAAATTTTAAATTTATTTATTTTAATAATTTTTTAAATATTTACTTTTTATTTTTGTAAGTTTTTTTTAACTTTTTTTTTTTACAGTTTTGCATTGAAAGAGGGATACCGTTGTACACTCAGTTTGGCGATTTCCTTACGTTAAATCAATTATAAATTGTTTAAAATAGTTTTTTATTCAAAAAATTAGTCAACATAATAAATTGTTTAGAAAATATTAAAATTTATTTTATTAAATAAGATTTCTTAATAAATATTATTATTTATTATAATTAAATTTAAATTAATAAATATAAAACAATAAGTTATTTAAAAAAAATAAGTTTTTTTATTAGAGTAAATGAATGTGAGTTATTTAACAATAAGATATAGTAAGATGTATATTTTTCTATTTTCAATGTGGAAAATAACTCTAGAATTGTTTCTATTAGATTTTCTTACAAGATATTTTAATTTTAGAGTTTGGATTTTAATTACTAAATTTATTTATTTATATTTTTATTAACTAATTACTTTAATATGTGATGTTTAAATTTTTTTTATACTAAAACATTAATTTTTTTTAATAAAATCTTTGTTATTTTGGCATTCCCTTTTCATGAAAAATTATATACAATAACTTATATTCTCTCTATAATAAACGTTCAATAATTAGAGTATTATAAGTTATATTCAGTTACAATTCATAAAATAATTTTAATTTTCTTTGAATTTTTTTAAATAAAAATATAATCGATAAAAAGATAATTAATGTTTTTGAACTTTAATATTTTTTCTAAATTAAAAAATAAAAAAAATATTTAAGTCTTTGTTTGTGTCGGTGGTTAGAGTGTTATGAAGGACTAATTCATAATTATTTGTGTGAGGTTAAATTGTTGGAAAAATTGAGAAGATTTGCGATAATTTAGTATAGCAAAATGGTCTATGCATGAAAGAGCAAAAGGGTAAAAAAAGGTAAAAGACTCATTTACCTCACAGACACCACCAATCTTTACCAGAAGCACGTGGTTTAGGCATTGTTGAGTTAAGGTTTCCTACATTACTATTGATTTGGTTGATATCTTTCTTTGGTGGATTTTGGTGTTGGTTTATTTGTTGGCACTGTAGTTTGTACATGTTTGAGAGCTTAATTGAACGTTAGGCTGTGTTCAAGTGCTTCCCTCAACAACATCTCTTCAATGCACCATATTCCTTGGAACACACATTTGCCTACCATAATTTATTATATCTATACACATAATCCATTAATGTGAGACACTATTATTTAATTAATTAGGCACTATAAGTTTGAAAAATTTCTGTTAATATATCATTAAATTGTGAAGTACTAAGATTTTAAATAATCTTTTTTAAATTACAAAAAATAAAATAGATATAAAATAATTTACATATTAAAAATTAATTAATTTGTTGAAAATTCAAGGAAAAGACTTTGAAAAAAAATAGTAACTCATTTTTTGTGTAACAAATTATATAGACAATTTAAAATTCATTTCTAAATAATTTTAATATTATTTTCAATTTTATAAAATAATTACTTCATATTTAACCATATTTAAAATTTAATTCATATTATTTTTTGTTAAATTTTAATAAAAAATATAACTTATTATTTAATTCTATTAATTTATTTTTTTATAACATCAATTAAATCAATTATAAAAAAAATTATAATTTGTTTTCCTTTTTCATTCTTACAATTGTATTTCCTAATAAAAAAAGCATTAGTCCGATTCAAAATTATGTTGGCTTAACAAATTATTTGTTATGCTTTTCAAATAGTAAAAAAAATATATATTTTTTAAAATTGTATTAATAAAATTAATTTTAATTATAGATATAATAACTTAATATATATATATATATAATTATAATATATATTTTTAATAAAATAATATATTTACTCTTTTATATTCCCAAAAGACACTCTAAAACTTATTTAAATCAATACTAAATAAATCATCTTAAAAATAGTCTAATTTAGTTTAAATTGTTTTTTCTAATATTGATCGAAAATTCAAATTCAATATTATTTTTTTATTTCAAACTTAAATATTATTCATAATTATTGTATAAAAAATATATATTTTATTGTTTTTCTTTTTAACCTGATTCGTAATTTTTCTGATCTAAAGTGGAATTGGATCGAAAGTCCTAGAAGATTTTAAATCATATAACAGTTCAGTTCAATTATGTTTTCCCCCTTTAATAAATAGAATGTAATGCTTGTTTAATAGGCTTTCATAATTTGTTTAGACTGTTGGCAGCATGACTTGTTTAATAGGCTATGTGACTGATATATATATATAACATAATTTTTACGAATCGAATCGAACCCAACCCAACCCAACTAAACCCAACTTAACCCAACCCAACCCAGTTTAACCGAACCAAATCCAACCCAACCCAACAAAACCGAACCGAACTGAACTCAACTTAATCCAAACGAACCGAACCGAACCGAACTGAACTAAACCGAACCCAACTGAACCCAACCAAACTCAACCGAACGAACTGAACCGAACCCGACCCAACTCAACCTAACCGAACTGAACCGAACCGAATTCAACCCTACCAAACCCAACCGAACCCAACCCAACCCAATTCAATCCAATCCAATTGAACCCAACCAAATCGAATCCAACCTTTGGATCTACTTATTTATTGTAATAAGGCGAAAAAACAATGTAATTTTACAAAAATCAAGAAAAATGACTCGCAAATTAAGATAAATTTATTGTTCCTCTCTTTCTCTTATAAAATAAAGAAATTTATGAAGAAAGATGATATAATATATTATATTAAAAAATAATAAATTATATAAACAAAATTAATATACAATAAATTATACTATATTATTATTACATAATCTATGTTAATTTTATTTTATTTTATTAAATTACATAATTATAAATTTATATTAAATAATAAATAAAATTAATTATAATAATATTAAAATAATATATTATTTATATTTATATTTAATAATAATAATAATAATATATAATATAAAATATAAAAATTTAATAATAATAAATAAAATTAATTATAATAATATTAAAATAAATATATTATTAATATTTTTATTTTAATAATAATCAATATTTAAAATTAATAAAAAAATATAAAAATAATATTTAATTTTTCACTCATTTCTACTCTCATTCTTTTAATTCAAATAATTTTATTTTTCAAATCTATTTTTTTATCCAAACAATTTTATTTTTTCTTATTTATCTATTATTTTTTTCTTTTTTCACCTCCTCAAATTTATTTTTTTCTTCTTTTTTTTTTTCACCTGTTCAAATTTATTCTTTTATCCAAATAATTTTATTTTTCCTTATTTTTCTATTAATTTTTTTCCTTTTTTTCACCCCCTCAAATTTATTCTTTTATCCAAACACACCCTCACCCTTACCTTAGATAGAGCTAAATTTATTTCACTATTTTTAATTTGTAGCTGTAAAACTTGGGATCTGGGAGCAGTAGAGCTAAATTTGAGGTAATTTGGTTATCAAAAGCTAGAGTATAATAGAAAAATGAGATTAGATTTTGAAATTGCAAGAACGTCAGAGAGAAAAAGGCAAAGGGAATGACCGAAACAAGGCTTTCGTAATTAATGCCTACTTTTTCCTTAGCTTACATTTTATATATTTTGTGTCAGATTGATCCTTGGAATTACGAATATGACAAAGAAACATGATAATGGATGTTACGACCTGCAATCGTTACTCTGCTCAAGATTTCGACTTTCGCAACATAAGCGAAATTATTTGTGTGAAGTTTTGAATTATATTCCTCGGGATCCATCAGGAGCTTTATGATTCTCGATTTGAACATCGAAAGAGCGGCATTCCAAAAATAACCGGTGATTGTAAAGAACGAAATTCACTTGCAACCAGAACTTCAAAATCTAATTTAAAATCAAATCTTTTAATATATTTATATTTAATAAAATATATCATATTATACTTACAAAATCATCTACCAATTTTCTCACTTCAATCACATTAACTAATATCTTTTTATTAAACCAAATTATTTCCCTTTCCTCTCCCTTCACTTCAATCATTCCAATTTCATTTTTCCCTTTCGCTCCATAATCTAAAAAGGCTCAATCTAAATCGACTAGAACTCATGTTAAACCTAGACTGTTCTCAAATGTCTCAATTGAACCCCGTTAAATTTCTAAGGAATAAAAAACATTGGTAACTCATTTTGAATGGTTCGTGAAGACGGGCTCACTGATTTCGGTAATAAGCTGCAGGGGGATTTCGGTAGTAAGCTGGAACGGTTGCAGGGAAGAACATCTGACGGACTCCTTCTGCCTTAATTATTGGCGTGATGATTCCAGATGCACTCTGACAGAAGATAAAAATGAATTTTGCAGTTAGATGAAAGAGAGTTTTCCGACTAATTATCCAGATAAAAGAACAATGAATACAAATAAGTTCCTACTTACAGAAATTAATCGAAATCCGATCCATATCCTTTTGGGTGAAGGAAATGGTAGCAGTAAACGGCCAACACCATATATTGCAACAGCAAAGAAATGGAGAACCAGGCTCAAGGGCCGAGGATTTAATCCCGAAAGCAGAGAGACTGGCCCTTCCGAGAATAGACCTCCAAGACTAAGATAATCGAAGCAAGCCTGGCGCATTTCCTTCCTTGCTGGATCAGTTGATGCGCAAAAAACCTTGTAAAGAGCTCCTGCCAACGTATTTATAGTGGACGCCACAGGCTGCAAAATTGAAAAATAAAGATAGCTAGAGTAACAGGCAAAGGCCACTATTCGTATTTTTTCCATTCCATATGGTGAAAAAATAGGTGTTTACCTCAATTCAATGAATCAATATTATAGAGCACATTACCTTGCGCAGGGTATAAAAGGATTCAAGGTATTTGCAGAGGCTGGGTGCATCATTCAGGTCTCGCAAAGGCCTAAGAAGATTTCGCAGCACTACTATATCAGATAATGCCACAGTCATGCCACCCCCCGTTAGAGGATGGCGCATGTTGAATGCATCTCCCATTAGCAGCGCTCCGGGAGTAGGATAAGGAGCTGCTGGCATGCTTCTGTTTGGCATTGTCCTGATGCTGCCTTTGTCCACTGCAGCTATGAATGCGTCATGAAGCTCATAAGGAACCTGCATTAGTTTTCCCCTCATCATTATCTAACACTATTCAGTGAATGTGAAACAAATTCCTGCTCTCATTGAATAAATCTCGTGCCGAGGTTTATAAAGAATTTGCAGAACCTCTTGCATATATGGATACCTGTGGGGCTATCACTGTCTTCAAATACTTAGCCATTTCACCATTGGAAATAGACGGAACCTTCTGACCAGGAACATCAACCAGACAACGGATTTCTGTACTACTTATTGGATAGAACAGAACAGGCGAAGGATCTCCCAGTATGACATGGCCATGATTTGGACAAGGAAGTTCACAATTCTCCAAAACTAGGCCAACGAAACAAGAGGGCACATCTACCTGTAAACATAGCATTATACAGTAATCAGGAATTCTAAACTACTTTAACAGGGAGAAGGGGGAAACTCTCCAAATGAATATATCAAAATGTTAATTCCTTGTGTGAAAACCTGTTACTTCAGAGAAAAACCATATTTTATTTAACTCTGGAAACTAAATCATGTGTTTGAGCTTAATAAGCTGAAAGTTTATCACCTTAGGATTACAAAGAGAACGACGCAAGTTTGAGAAACAGCCATCACAAACAATGGTAAGTGGTGCACGAGCTGATAATTCTTGACTATCCTTGGTTTTGTACTGTACGCCTTTAATTACCCCCTTCTCCTCAAGTAGGGAAGTAACTGTTCCTTGCTCCAGTCGTACACTTTTAAATAAAAAATAAATAAATGAATATGTGTATATTTTGTATGTGTGGTTGAACAAGAAAATAGAACTTCGGTTCAGTTTAGAATGGTAGGCCTATTTTTCAGTTGTTAAATATGATTTCTGAATTATAATGGCTAGCAATAGTGAGCAGTTATAGTTATAGCATATAGCTGTCTGAACGATCGGATAAAGTGAGACAACCTGATTGCATAAATAACTTCAAACTAAAGTAATATGATTAAAATATCTAGCATGTCAGTTCAAATGGCATCCATGAGAAAAATTGAAAATCTGGTAAAATGATATGCTACTCAAAAACTAAATCCTGTGTAGTAGGCAGGTGCAACCGGAGCAAGTCAATTTTTATAAGATAAACCAGGACTGCAAAGTAAAGGAAGAAACCAATACTTGAGAAGGGAGGCTGCCTTCTCTCTCATCCTCTGAATAAAACGCCCATTGTGAAAGCTTCTGCCAGCAACATCAGAGTGAAACTTTTCCAATGGATAAGAGAGTCTTGTGTGTTTCCCATCCTTGAAAAGAGCGTAGCCATACACTTGTTGGGCATCAATATTATCCACACAATCTGCAGTAATAGAGAATCCATGGTCATTCCAGAGTTAAAGTGACCAAAAAAATGTGCATTATTTCTAGCACTCACGATCAGTCACAATAGAATATTATAAGTCGAATGTGCAGTTAGTTAAGTTTGCACTACCTTCAAGTCCAAGCTCAATTAACTTGAGATAGCCTCCAGGCTGTAACAACTCTCCAACAATTCTGTCTGGTTCACTCAGATCTCTTTCAATGACAAGCACTCGACGTCCATCCTACATTAGATAATTATACTCTCAAAACTTAATTGTGAATCTGTTTTGGAAAACAGTACGTAAAAAATCCCAAAAATATGTCTCTATTCCTACTGATCCACCACAATACAAAAATTACTAGAAAAATATATTATATTCATACATTCAGTTTCTCTTCCATCATAGTTTCCTTCCTATCTTACACTTCTTTTATCAAATTATTTATCGTATTAATCAGCTCTCTCTTTTTTGTATCTTTTTCTTTTTCCTTTTCCACCTATACCAACCCAAAAAATTCCCATAAAAAAGGACATGGAGAAGGATAGAACCAGCTGGACCGCATAACCTAAAGTCCTAAAGTAAACATTACTACACCATGTAACAACTGCAATCGAGCCATATAATCAGCATCGCCAAGAATAAATAAAGAATCTCCATCAATAAAAGGGAAATTTTCTGGCCACAAGTTTGAATTGGCGCAGGATAAAGTAATACTAAAAAAAACATTTATTTCTGTCTCTCTGTAAATACCTCTAGAATCAAACTGTTCACTCATGGAAACAACAGGTACTCTTAAAGTTATGCTGCACCGTGATCTTAAAGTTAAAACCGACAAAATCTTCAAAAACATGTACCTCACGGCTTGTCCTTTAATATTTTGTTTAAAAATAAATATATATAAAACAAAATACCTAAAGTCTTGATCATCCTAAATCAGACAATTACACCTTCAGATGCTCAGAAGAAGAAAAAAAAAAAAAAAAAAACTCCAGAGTTTTCGACTGTCAAAGTCTTTAGGTGCGGGATCCATCACCTGCCAACGGAGTACGTAATTTTTCTTCAACACACGCGGTCAACAATAAAATCAGACATTTCAAATTGCCAAAGCAATGAAGAAAAGCAATATTCATAACATTTTTTCTCTCAAATCTCTAAAGCAATAAGTACTCTAGAGCAACTCTCTACAAACACTAGCATTGTTCCTTCCTCTAATAATCTCTGGTTCTATAACGCTACAACTACATGCAAGCCAACTTAATCTAATGCACATCCGTTACTGCCATCAACCAATCGAACAATCATATTTAAAGAAATGACAACGCGTTTTTAATCGGGTTTTGGACAAAACGCTAGAGTAAGACGACGAAGAAACAGGCATCCAAATCGAAACACCTTAAAAGGAGAGATCAAATTGAAAATACCTTGCCGAGAGTGTAAGCGAGAGCGGAGCCAGCGACACCGGCTCCGACAATTATGACGTCAACTTCCCCCTCGCGGTTCGATGATCTACATTCTCCAGCGGCAGTGGTGATGTTTTCGGCGCACGGAGCGGCATCAGTCTCCAACGAAGCGCAACATTTCTTCGGCGCGAAAACGAAATTGCGAATCGCAAATATGCTCAGCGATGCGCATACGATCCATCCAAGCACGTAGGTGTCCAACATTTTGAGGAACCTCCGGGCCACGGAGACGACAGTGCGGTGTT
This sequence comes from Macrotyloma uniflorum, assembly GCA_016859785.1. NCBI lineage: Eukaryota > Viridiplantae > Streptophyta > Magnoliopsida > Fabales > Fabaceae > Macrotyloma > Macrotyloma uniflorum. Next base: position 3,221,961 of record BDMB01000007.1, on the reverse strand, counting down.
AGGCACTTGCTTCCTCTCTTTCTCGCTCTTGCTCTCTCTCTTTCTCGCTCTTGCTCTCTCTCTTTCTCGCTCTAGTTTCTCTCTGATTCGCTTGCCGCAATAAGGATTTCGACATAAAGCGCGTTTGCCTGCGTGGCTTAAGAAAAGCGAGAAGTTTCAGGAAGGAGCTTGCCTTTTATACGTAACCGCGGGGTGGTGGACATGGCATGGCTTCTTGAGCTGTAACTCCACGAAATTTCGAGAAAATCATTTTCACACTAATTTGCACCTCATTGTTACACGTATGTCTGACTCACCAGTTTTTTTTTCTTCATTTGTTTTAAATTTTTAGTATAACATATAAAAAAGTAGAATATAGAGTCAGTTCAATACTGAAATTAATAATTAAATTTTGAAGCTTAAAAGTTCATTTTCTCATTAAACTATAATTTTGAATATCTCTGTAATTTTATACATCAAGTCACATTAAAATGTAATTTAAAATAATTTAAAGATTAATTTATATATATAATTCAATTTTTTTTAAAGATTCAGTTGATAACATTTGTATACATATTCATCTAACATAAATTATATTATCTCTAGACTAATATAAATAAATTGTTTAGTTTTATACTGATTAATAATATTAATTAAATTCATTTAATGAATTAAAAAGACACTTTTAAGATCAAAACATTGAATTAATTAAAGTTTATTTATATTTAAACATTTCATGGGACATAACTATTTTTTATAATGAATTGAGAGGTATTTTATTAATAAATTAAAAATGTCACTATCTTGTTAATATTATTCGCCCCGTGATTTGACATTGGCCTATTTGATGTCTTGAGTTTAAGATAAAAAAATTCTTACACGTTAGGATAATATATTTTTTGAGTGTATGTCAAAGATAAATTTATAAACAAATATAATGCTTATAACTTTTTAAGTCTATAGTATTTTTTATAATATTTTACTTTTAAAATATTTTATATCTATAAAATTATTTTCGTTAAAATATTGTACTTTCTAATTATTTGTTTTCATTTACAAAAATTGTTTTTTCTTTTTAAATCTAAAACCAGTTTCATTTGAATCACCTTAATTTTTATTCTTGCTATATTAAAAGTGACAAAAGTATCTTTAATTTTGTATAAAAAACTACATACATATAACTTACTTTAATATTTTTATTAACAGCTAATATCAATCAATTCAATTTATATGTATTGTCAATATGTTTTTTTTATACAAATATCCAGAAAAATTTTACCCATTCTTTCATTATTTAAGAATCTGTTTGATGAATAAAATAGGATAATTTTTTTTATTTTATCTATTTAAATATAAAATAAGAACGAAATTATTTAATTTATTTATTAATAAACCTCTCATTCTCCATTATCATGTTATTCTATTTTTTTCATATAAATCAAATAATAATATTATTAATAATAAAAATATTAATTAACATTAAGTAGATTTTTATTATAACATTTGATCTACTAAACTTATCAGATAAAATAATATTTTGATCTACTCAACTCCATCAATAAACAAAATAGTATTAATTTTCTTCTAAATAGTTGTTTAAATATGAAAACAAGATTGTGTTCTTATTTTCATACTTCATCCAATTTTCTCTTTATTTTAGAAACCACACCATCTCTTACCGCGTTAGAACTTGATTATATTGAATTTGTAAAAATCTTTAAAATCTGACCAAACCATGGTCATAAACAACACCGACATTTTAATGCACTCTTCTCATATTAGTCTATAAATAACAATGAACACAAGTACCCATATTAAGGTTATTACCATTTGGGATGAACTGTATAATTGTATAATATATTTAAGGTTTGATCAAATTAAACCATTAAATGCAATCAAGACACGTGTTTAAAATAATTTAACTTTTTATATATTCAATGTAAATATTTTCATATTATCAAATAAATAAAATTTATTATTATAAATATAATTCCAAAGTAGTTATTAAAAAATTAATAATATTATAATATATGATAATACACTATTAAATCAAAATGTAAGAAAAAATATAACTAATGCATTTTAAGTAATTATAATTATTTTTTAATCAAGTAATTATTAATTTATACCTTATATCTGTATCAGAATCTGATCCTAATTCTACCCAACTCATGATGAAGATAAGAAGATCAGAATCACAGAATTTGAGATTTTGGCTATTTTAAAGCCAAATCACACCGCTACTTGTTCAATATATTTGTTAGGTTAAAACTGAGAGAAAATGACAGAAATATATTTTTATTTTATTAAATCTAATAAAAACTGGAAATAGTTGGTTTGTATTTAATTAATGACTCTTTCTAACGTTTTCATAAATTATAAATAATGTTAATATATATAACTCTTTTTTCACAATTTTATAAATCATAAATAACGGTAAAAAGAAGAAAAAATATATTTATTTTCCCTGAAATTTATAAGATAATCATATTTTTTTAGTTTTAAAATAAAAACTTACCTATTTTAATAAAATGATATTAATATTTCTAATAATTATTAAATATACATTAATTTTTAATAAATGATACTCATCTTATTTATACCACCAGTATTATTTTAGTTAACAAAATATTTTTTATTTTTGTTTTATGTAATATTTTAAAATAATTAAAAGAAGTAATGATTTTATTTTATTTAAATTGTAAAAAAGTAAATATCATTTATTAAAATTATAGAGAAAGTAAATATTTAATTAAAAATAATAATATTTTTCTAAATATATGTTGGTACTTGTCTAAAAATCTATGTGATGAGATGTGGAGGAGGGCGGATTTAGGCTTTGAATTTATGGAACAAAAATAGGAAGGATGTGTCCGAGAGGCGCGTGGGTAGAGCGCGTATATGACAGTGGCGGAACAAAAACTCAGGAATACCTGATTTGGTGCTTGGAATTAGCATTAGAGTGGGGGAATCAGGACCTGGTCAGCTCCACAAATGAATGGGGACGGCTACGGACTTCTTAGCACCACTTTCACGTTCTCCACCACCAACCAAAACCTAAAAACAATTATCTAAAAACCTCAAACCACCGTCGAATATGAAAATTCTACAGGTTTTTCAAACATTCAAAAACAAAACATCAAATTAAAACCACCTTAATTATTTAATTAATTATTATATATCATGAATTATTAAAAAATTAAAACCAAAGACGCCTTTTGGCTTTTTGACGCGTTGGTTTGCGCTTGGCTGTTAATAATTCAGCGTCACACTTCTCTGATCCTTTCTCCACCTCTGCTTCCGGGTTTGAATGATAATAATATCCTGCTTTAAAAATTTGACTGCAGTAAAAGACAAAATTGGATGATTATCACCGCATCTGAAAATCCTCACGCGCCAGGAAGCAGTGAAAGAGAAAGGATAGATGGAAGCTTTCAATTTTGTCACGCAGGAGGATAACTCAGTAAATTAAATCTTTACCTACCTCTGTAATTTTGAAAAATTGCATTCTCTGAAAGAGATCGTCGCATGGCAAGGTTTTAGTTGTGGGGTTGTTGTGAATGTTTATTGAAATTAAAAGGAGTGGGTGGTTTAATGAGGTAAAATAAGCAAGTGTCGGAAAATTTGCGTGTCACGTCGCGGTTTTGTTCCACTTTTATCAATTGTCTCCCTAAGCATCACCTGTGCGAGACTATAATTCACGATGATTGCTCTTTTCCTATATTTAAATGGGTAGTAGGGAGAAGAAAATCTGAGTTATTATTTTCTTTTGTGACGGTGAAAAGGAACATTTTTGCCAAGGTTGAAGACTTTGACGTGCGAATGTGCTTTCTGGGTAATATTTTTGTTGAATTGGCATTTCTTTTTCATTGAAGATAAAAAAAAAAAAAGAAATATTCCCGGAATCAAACTTAAAAACGTGTTGAGCTGTTACCCTTTATAATCCCACTTTCCATTTTGAAATTTCCATTTTCCAACATCTCGCTCCCTCCGTAGTTTTTTTTAAGACACCGTTTGTTGCGATTGTTGTTGAGAGGGGCCTGTTTTGTACTAGTCATCCAAACAAGTCACAGTGTTCTCTCTCTCTATTTCTCTCTCTCTAAAACATTCACCGTATAAGCTTTCTCCGAATGTCACAATGGCTTAGCGACGCCTCGCTCTGCTTTCGTTCTCCACGCGTCTTTCACCGTTATCATTTCTCGCTCTCATTTCGGTTCCTGACAATGAGATCAAAGTCGTAGTAGTGTACCACTACTACTCCTTTTCTCTTCCTTTGGATTTCTCATTATTAGAAAAAAAAAAATTTGAAAAAATAGAAAAAAAAGGGAAAGTAGAGAGAGGGGCATTGTTATATATATTATAGTTTCGTTCTCCGTTGGTGAGATCAGAGAAGAAAATGGCACCGCCGTTGTTCAATTGGGGTGTGAAGGACACTCACAGGGGAACCCCAGTGGTGGTGAAGATGGAGAACCCAAATTGGTCGATGGTGGAACTGGAGGGTCCCGAAGAAGAGGACTTAATGGTACCAAATTCTCCTTCGGGGGTTTCACGAGACAAAGGAAAAGGAAGAGGCAAAAACGCAAAACAACTCACGTGGGTTCTTCTCCTCAAAGCTCACCGCGCCGCGGGTTGCTTGACCTCCCTCGCGCCGGCATTGTGGGGGCTCGTCTCCGCCGTGAAGCGCCGCGTCGCCTCTGGGAAAACCGACGCCGACACCGACGGCGGCAGAGAGCTCGAGAACCCCACCGTGAAGACGCGTTTCTATTCCTGCATCAAACTCTTTTTGTGGCTTTCCGTTTTTCTCTTGTTTTTCGAGGTTGCTGCGTACTTCAAAGGGTGGTATTTCGGTGCGGCTAGGCTTCAGTTGGAGCATTTGCTGTGGGTACCCGCGTTTGGAGTTAAGGATTTCTTCGATTGGCTCTACGCTCGGTGGTTTTTGGTTCGGGTGGAGTATCTCGCTCCTCCTCTGCAGTTTTTAACCAATGCGTGCATCGTGCTTTTCCTTATTCAGAGTATGGATAGGCTTGTTCTGTGTTTGGGGTGTTTCTGGATCCGGTTTAAGAAGATCAAGCCTGTCCCCAAAGGTGGGGGTGTAGTTGTAGATCTTGAATCAGGAGAAAGTAAGGGTTTTTCGTTTTTCCCAATGGTCCTCGTACAGATCCCCATGTGCAATGAGAAAGAGGTAATGCAACGTTTGAATAGGAAATAGTGGTAACAATAATCCTTGTATTTTTTGTCGGTAAAGTTTAACTTAAGTTTCGTTGTTTCGATCTAATTTATGTTGTTGTTGTCGTTTTTATGTGTGCATTTGTTTAGGTTTATCAGCAATCTATTGCTGCGGTGTGTAATTTGGATTGGCCGAAGGGGAAGTTGTTGATTCAGGTTTTGGATGATTCCGATGACCCAACTACGCAGTTTCTAATAAAGGAGGAGGTTCAGAAGTGGCAACAAGAGGGTGCCAACATTTTGTACCGGCATCGCGTGATTAGAGATGGGTACAAGGCTGGGAATTTGAAATCCGCCATGAATTGTAGCTACGTTAAAGACTATGAGTTTGTTGCAATTTTTGATGCAGATTTTCAGCCTACTCCGGATTTTCTCAAAAAAACTGTTCCTCATTTTGAGGTCGGTAATTAATGATTCGTTCAATGTCGTTTGTTAGTTTAAGTTGAGTTATAAAATCTCGTTATAAAACTGATGTTTGCTTTTAATGTGATTGTCCTATTGCTAGAAGAGCAATGTAACGGTAAATGTGTTTGTTTGTTTGTTTGACTTGATTGGTGGGGGTGGTGCAGGATAATGATGAATTGGGGCTTGTTCAAGCAAGATGGTCTTTTGTGAACAAGGATGAGAACCTGCTAACGAGGTTGCAGAACATTAACCTGGCTTTTCATTTTGAGGTGGAGCAGCAAGTGAATGGAATTTTCCTTAACTTCTTTGGGTTCAATGGAACCGCTGGAGTGTGGAGAATAAAGGCTTTGGAGGATGCTGGTGGTTGGTTGGAGAGGACTACTGTTGAGGACATGGATATTGCCGTTCGAGCTCATCTTCATGGCTGGAAATTCATTTTCCTCAATGATGTTGAGGTTTGTTAATTGCCATTTACATTATTTCATTTGAGTTATGTTGGTTCAGTCTTTGCTAATAATTCGTTCTCAAACTGTTTTCAAGTTGTTTTTCATTAATGTTTGTAGTGCCAATGTGAGCTACCAGAATCTTATGAAGCTTACAGAAAACAGCAGCATAGATGGCATTCTGGGCCAATGCAATTGTTCCGCCTTTGTTTGCCTGATATCATACGGTCCAGGGTATGTATTGTGTGTGTGCAATTCTCGATTCTCAATAGTCAATACCCTCTTTTTTTTGTGTGGTAATACTTTGGCAAATCTTTTTTTTGTTGTGGTTCTTATGTAGTGTTGGTGTCACTTATGTTTTTGCAGATAAGTGTGTGGAAGAAATTCAACATGATATTTCTTTTCTTCCTTCTTAGAAAACTGATATTACCATTCTATTCATTCACGTTGTTTTGTATAATTCTACCTATGACAATGTTCGTGCCGGAGGCTGAGCTTCCTGCGTGGGTTGTGTGTTACATCCCTGCTGCCATGTCCTTTCTCAACATTCTTCCAGCCCCAAAGGCCTTTCCCTTTATTGTCCCTTATCTCCTATTTGAGAACACCATGTCAGTTACCAAGTTCAATGCCATGATCTCAGGCCTGTTCCAGCTAGGTAGCGCATACGAGTGGGTGGTCACTAAGAAATCTGGTCGTTCCTCTGAAGGCGATTTGGTTTCATTGATTGAGAAACCAAAGCATCAAAGAGGGTCCTCAGCACCTGATCTTGAGGGAATGAAAGAGGAACTTAGAAGGCAGGAGCAGCAGAAGGCCTCTAAGAAGAAGAAAAAGCATAACAGAATATATATGAAGGAGCTTGCTTTGGCCTTTCTACTCCTAACAGCCTCAGCAAGGAGTCTCCTCTCTGCCCAAGGGATCCATTTCTACTTTTTGTTATTCCAGGGAATATCATTCCTATTGGTTGGTCTGGACTTGATTGGTGAACAGGTGGACTGAAAAAAAAATGAAAAAATTGACAGGACTGTGTACTTTTTCATGCACAAATTATATGCACGGAAAAGCAAAAAGGTGGGAAAGCCAGGCCTTATGAAATTACTGAAGATATTTATTTGGTGGCACTGGAGAGTGTAGAGGACCCATAGTGCTGCTTTTTCTAGCTCATGCTCCTCCCTCCAAGCTCGTAAATCAAATCCCCACCCAATACGATATAATTGTGTTAAATTATGGACCGAAAAGGGTTTAATTTGGAAATGGGTGCAGTTGAGTTGAGACCAATTCAATGTGTAAGTTTAGCCTTGTTTCTTTTGTTAATTTGATTCATTTTTGTAATTTTATGTGGATTCTTTTGTAAGAAAATTTGTGGTTCAAACTTCAAACTTTAAACATCCATTGGGGTTTTTTCTTTTTTATTTTACAATATTCATAGCCATAGTCAAGAGCAACATTATTCTCCTTGTCATGCTTCCAGCTACTTACTCCACCGCTTGGAATGCGGTAATGAAAATTGAATATTTAAATTTCATTTTTGTCAACTTTCATGATGGTAGAGAGCAAGTGGGTTTTGATTTCTGGGGCCCTTGGAATGTGATGCTCGTAGCAATTGAAGGTGGTCCTCTTCTTCCCTCGCTTTAAAATTTGCTTATAGTTTGTTATTCTCACCGCTTTTAAACATCGAGCTGGAAAATTACTAGACGTATCACTGCTTTGATGAAGAGTCTGTCTGTCCAATTTTGTGTTTGGTGAGTACTGCTGTCCATTACTCTTGTCCAAAAGAAGATTGAAATTGAAGATTCCAACTTTTATTTCAACTGTGCCGCTACAAAGAGACAATGCCCTTTCCGGCCCGAAACAATGCTCGATAAATGCAATCCGGAAAAAAACCCGAAGATGTACTTCTTAAAGAAAGAGGTAGGTTGGTTTGGTAGAGTGGCATGTAGATGCTTAGTTCGGTTCATTAGGTTAGGTTAGGTTACTCTTCAATATGATTGTTATTGGATCCTCTTCAAGAATTTGGCTCATATTAGAACTGGGTTCTGTCGTTTGTGGTGGCGAGACAACTGTTCAGTTGTGTCTTGTGTAAACTCTCGAAACCAAATCAGCTTTTATCCACTATCATTAATAACCCGTGGTTTGTTTTTGTGGGTATAAATCAGTTACCAGTGGTTACTTCATGGATGTCTGATAGTCCCTATTTACTTCTTTCATGTCTTTTCTATTCAGAAATTTGAATAGTTGCTTAATATGACAAACAAAGAAAAACGTCAGTGCCGTGTAAGCTTGATTGACCCTCCAGCTGGATGTCTGATATCATTTTAATAGAACTATATTATCTATAAATATTTCTAATAGAATAAAACAGTCTAAAAGTTAAAATCAGTTTAATTATAAAAACTCTTCTGTTAAATTCTTCCAAGTCTTTTGACTCAATTTATTACAACTTAATCATAAACAAAACCCTTCATGAGGTTTAAATGAATGCCAATCTGAATGAACTTTCAGCTACTTAACTTCGTTATCATTAACTCATTCCATGCTTGTTGGAACAATATTTGTTTTTGAAGCTAATTTATATAAGGGTTTTACAGTTGCGCATAACGTTGGAATGGAAATTGAAAGCATTGGATGAGTCACGGCGTTGGACATTAGAATTTGATGAAAGGGGAAGTAGCGGTGGCAAACGGTTTGTGAGGGGCCATATCATGTTGGGAGCTTGTGGCGCGTTTGGAGGCCCCACCCAATTCGTACTTATTTGACAGCATTGTGCCAGCTAAATATCCAAACTTTTCCTCCCACCCAAAGAAAAAAAAATTCAAACTTTTCCCTAATATCATATATCGTATATTTTACAAGCTCATTAAGGAATCACTTGTACTTGTTGCATAGAAATAATAAGCATGAACAAGGATTAGCTGTGCTTTTCCTCTTCTACTTTTGCTTTTGCTTTTGTTTCTTAAAACCGGGACTGAGAATTGGACGCTTTTGCATCAGACAATTGATTTCCTTCGTGTTTGATGCCACTCTACGATTCAGCCTTTTCTTCTCTACAAAATGGGATATGCTTTAATTATATATATATTTTTTATACTATAACAGATTTTGCTTCTTATAGTCGCTCCGATTCAACAAATTAACCCACAAACTACTGCTACCTTTTCTTCTTATCACTTCATCTCTGAAACAAAAACTGGTCTTGCCTAGATCATTAATATGACAGGCAATAGATTTCACTTTCCAGATTCTAGCAAAGAATGGGGTAGATGAGTTGTTATATATCTTAGTGCTGTCTCCTCTACTAATTAAATGAATGATTGATCCAGCATATGGATAGAGCACCTACCCAATAAATGAGTTATAGCAATTTGTTTAAAAATTTTACATGCAACCTCTGGTTTATAAAGAAGTGCCGTTTGTGATGTAAGTAATTTATTCTTCCCCATCATCTATCAAGTTGGGACCATTTCTCACTTACACCCTGCGTGAACTCGTGAATCTTTTCAGACGTCACGTAGAGTACCATTTCAATGCGTTTCGACCTTACTCTTAAAACTATACAAGACCGTACCTTGTTTAGCCTTTTGTGGACAAGAGAACTTCTAAGAAAAAATTACAATACAAAAAAGGAAAATATTTACTTATCAAACTGATAAATTTTGATGTAATAAGTTTAAGTTTATTAAACATAATTAGAATGTGTGTTCAAATTATCACTTTGAAATTCACTCATAAAGGTATATGCATTACCATTTATGTTTCATCAAATCTAACAAAAATGTGAAAAATACTTATAGAATGTTTGGAGCTTGAAAAAATTGGAAGTTATCTAAAGTAGTTTTCTACTCATTAACTTCAAATTGCCGTAGATCCATGTTAATTCAAACAGGCAGTAAACATACCAAAGAGTTCCATCTAAGGAGTTAGTCTTTCATTTCTAGAAATATGCTCACATTCAATGTACCACTTGTGTCTGAAATAAAATGGTTTCTTATTGTAAATATGTGAGAAAACAAGAGGGTCGTTTTTTCCAAACATGAATATCTAATTCTCAACTGATCAAATATAGCTTAAAAAAAATGGTTTAAATGAGAGAGAATGGTATAAATGGTGAATCAATGATTTAAGCTGAAGCCGTGGTTGAGAAGCCATTGGGGTAATATTTGTTGTTAGTGTATGTTTCACCGACCAAGTATGTGATGTTTGCAACAACTGAGCCGTTTATGAAATAAATGTTTGCAGAATTAGATGTGATTGAAATAGAGTAGGAGGAGAAGTGTAGATGGTAGCTTGCAAATAATATTTTGTTGTTTTGTAGAAATAGATAAGTTTGATGTAGGTTTTAAGTAATTTATATTCAGCAATTGAAGCCATTGGTAACAGAAGAAGTATGAAGTACTGAAATTTGAAACTAGTAAATGTAAGTGGCCCATTAGCCAACAAAAGAGGTTGGGTCGATTCAACTCCAATAAAACGAGTTACGCATTTTGATTAATTAATCTATTTATTTATTTATTTATTACTATCATTATTATTCCCTCACTCTCTTATATAGATATGTGTTTGGAGGGAGGGCCTATGTATAAAAGTAGTAAATTATTTAACTATTACACCGTTTAATAATTTTAATTAAATAAATTTATTCCAAAACTCTCTTAAAGTTATTTTTATATACAATCTAAAAGAAATTATATAATTCAGAAATATTTAACATCATATATTAAAATTTATTTTAAAAATATTCCCTCAATTTTATTTTTCCAAAACAGTACCCTTTTTAGCTTTTAAGAAAAATTTTCCAATAAAATCCTAGATATAAAAGTAATTGAAAAACTCAAGATATTTTTGTTTAAATTTATATTAAATGAGTCTTTTTTTAATCAACGTGAATTAATCTCAAAATTTTATAATTTTAGAATAAAATATATTTTTTAAAATACTAAATATGAATATTTTTATTGTTATTTTATCGTTATTAATTATTTTATAAAATTTGACATAAATAATCAAGATAATTCATAGTTATAATTTATCAAATGAATCAATAAAAGTGATATTTTATTAGGGACGATAGAATTAATTGACGGATAAATTTTGGGAAAAAACTTATATAATGGACAAATTTTTGGATTATAATAAAATGGCTAAAAAAATATATTAATTCATTTTGATATACTAAAAATTTTAACTTTAAATCCGATCTAATTTAATTCATTCATTAATAATTTTTAATAGATAAATTCCCAATTTATTCATAAAAAAATTATTATTAATTAAATTATTTTAAAGATAAATTTTGAAAAAAAAATTATAATTTTTTAAAATTGAATTTAAAAAGGTTTAATCATAAAAAAAATAATTGGATTAATTTTTATCCATTACATATTAAGAGGAATATCCATCGGACTTGAAAAAGAAAAAAATAATTAATCGTTCATAAAATTAAAATATATGAATTTAATTTAATTTATTTTGTATATTTTTATAATGAATGAATTAGATATATTTCATTATAGAGACCTGATACATAACGTATAAATAGACTGTTTTTACGTCATATTCTATATAAAGTTATTGAAAATTACACAAGCATGACAAATTTTAACAAAGTCTTTCAATGAGATGATTTTCTTGTGAAAAAAAATATGCATAACAATTAATTTGATTAAAAATTTCATATATTTTTTTTTAATTTTATTTAAAATTAATCCAAAATGTGAGCTTATGGGATTAAAAAAATAATAAAACTGATAAAATGTGAAATTATTAGTATGTATAGGTTGACCAGAGTCTATTTTAAGTAGCATGCACTTTGTATTCATTTTTCAACCCCTTTATTGTTTATTTATTTATTTCTCTGTACACTTCTTTAACCAATGCTACCTCCTCCTACAACACCATTGATGATGATACTCCTTCCTCTGTGTAGAGAAATCTACTAGATACCTAAAAAATATTAGGATTTTATGCAGTTAAACTGCAGATCATCTCAAGCACTAAAAATACATAAAAGTTTTATAGTTATAGAATTGAATTGCAAATCAAACTAAGTTTTTGATTCGTCCATTTGATTCAAATCAAGTGAATAATGAATAAGGCGATTTTTAAAGGTAGTTTTTTTTTTAAGTATCGAAAGAAGGTAATATTGGAAGATTTTAACAAATAGAAATAAATTACAACTATGTAAATGAATACGACTCCACCTCTTATTTAAAATCTTAAGGCTACAGGTTTGTGTGTCTTTTTTTTTTATATACTATTCAATATTCCTATTTCCACCTTAAACTCCAACATTTTTATATGTGTTCTTAAACTAAAAAATTCTTCTTATTTTTTTAATTGGATATCAAGAAAGAATTTTGTTTTATAAAAATTCATAAAAATTGGTTTTTAATTATACAAAATGACAGAAAATTGGAGTCTATATAAGGTAAATTAAGAATTCAAATTAGATAGTAACTTCTAATTGCTCCTGGTTTGTAAATTAATTCAAAATTTTGTACTGAACTTTCTTTTTTGTCATGCAATTCAAAATTTCATAGTTCAAATTGAAGACTTCTAAAATTAATGATTTGACTAGGGCAACTTTCTTTAGACTGTGTATCTGATTATTTTCTTTCTTAATTTTTTTCTTTTAAAACAGTATTTATTTTTCACATTCTCACTTATATTTACTTGTATTATATTTATTTTCATATGTATTTATCATCTTTTATTGTGGGCTTTGTGCATACAAGATTAACACAAAAAGCTGACTTTTATACTCACCCATTTTATTTCTTAAGGGCAGGCCCATATTTCTTTTGGGGAGAACTATCCAATTGATTTTGGGGTCATTTCGCAGTGGATGTTTTTGGTCTATCTCAATTTAACACAGTTCTGGGCTTCACAGTTATTGGCCCACAACAAGTTTCTTGAGCCACTTCTTTTCACTTTGGAATAGAATGTATTTTTTTATATTCTAAAATGTTTATCTCAAAATCAATGAAAGTCCCTAAAAAAATTTTATAGGTGCACAAAGTTAAGCAGTGTGATGGAAAAAACCCTTTCAACTTGTAAAAAATAATTAGACAATGTTATGAATTATGGTTCCAATTCTTATTTAGACATATGCTTGTTTAGAAGAATGTCAATAGCTTGATAAAATATACATAATATTAAACAATTGGTCTCTTCCAAAAAAAAAAAACCACCTTTGATGAAAAGGTTGTAATTTTCATCTATTTATAATTACATTCCTTTGCAAATTATATTTCTAATAACAGCTGTAGTGAACAGCTTAAATTAAACAACCACAACATAATGTGAGAAGAAAATATCAATTTCAAAGTATTTATTATTATTTTTAAAAAAATACAGAACACTTTTTCATCTGAACATAAGCAAGAAACCAAGTTGAATGAGTGTAAAACTGGTAAAATTACAAAGAGTCAGATTATCAGAACAAAAAATCTCTTTTTTTCTTCTTCTCAAAATAAATAACAATTTTTTCTATTATATTTTTTAATTTTTCCCTTCTCATTCTTTTATCAGAATAAAGCAATATTTTGAAGGGAAACAGTGCCAAAACAATAACGAGATCACGGGGTAATTGTGTCAGCAGCACAAGATTCTTAGTTAGATACGTGATGCTGACATCTATCTATTATTTCTTCTCCTTTTTTTCTTTTTCATTCTTTTCCTCACACCTTACTTATCAGTATTGATGAAAATATATGTACAAATCTATGATTTTCATACATTATAAACAGTTTTTCAACTCATATTAATGATAATCTAAATAATTTTTTTCTTATGTTTATATATAAAATTCCAATAATGTATTATATATGTTTCTTTAAAATAATTATAAAAATAAAATAAGTATACTTTGATGTGTTGAAATTCAAATATAACTACTGTCCGGAAACTCACAAATTTTAGTTATTTGATTTTCCATTTTTGTTTGGATACTTATGTTCTTATTTGGTATATGTTATTGGACAGAACATGGTACAAAAAATATAAAAAAACAAGATATGGATGTAGCAGCAGAAAGCATAGAGAAAACTGTAGGTAGCTACTCCATTTTGTGCTACCATTTCCGGAGAGCCACCTGAGAAACATGATAAGGAAGGGACCAAATTGAGAGTGGATGAGAGGTTTCGAAGAAAGAGCCGTTAACTGTTATATTCTTAGAATTATAGGCCTCCCTGGATGAAACATGGCTTGTTCATAGGAGACACACATTATTCTCTCTCTCTTTCAGTAATGCCACAAAACATTCATAACGTTATATTTTGGTCCCATGCCGTCCTATTATTGAAGAATATGACATCTAATTTGGTGTTTCAATCAAGTTGTAATATAAGATAAGGCTACACCATGTTTTTGGGACCATCTCTGTTACAATGCATGCACCCTGCTTCTGTATTTCTGTATCTATACTTTTGTGGGGACCTTACCCCTCTCCAACATTTAAGTTTATCAATACACGTACCTACAGTAACCAACCAGAAGTAAAAAATTGAGGGACATAAAAGAAGTTTCATAAATTTGGATATTTTTTACTCAATATTTTGTTTTAATCTAAGAATTCACTTGACTTATAATTCATTGATGAAGATTTCCTATGCTGTTTACCAACAAGGCCCTATACATACATGCCTTGTGTGAAATATAAGAATGAAGATTATGCAGTCTTCTTTAAAGGATGTCACAGAGCAACTACCACCCTTAAATCATGCAAATTTTTTTGACAATGGGATAAACTAAAAGAAAAAAAAGGATTTATGGGATATCTTAGACTCAAAGGGAAGCTCATGAGTCGTTGGTTTTGACCTACACCTTCACACTTTGTCTCAAATGAAACATGCTACCTTCTAACTAGTTTCATCTTTCTTTTCTGTGTGCCTTGTTATTCAACTTTAATTATACTCATTTTGAATTCACACCTACCACATTCACCTTCTTTAATTTTTATATCCTATGGTGAAGTCCTTTCAATGCCTTCAATGCAACAATGTACGTAGGTAATCCTCAAATTTTCTTCACTAAGTTTTCAAATTCTGATTAACTGACACCATAATCCAGCTCATGTGTGAGTGTTTTGCCAAAGCTGTCCTATGTGAAGTTTTTTTTTTTTTTATTGTTGGTGTTTGTTTGCTTAAGCTGTCCACAATAATAAGATTTGTAATCATATTTGTTGACTAATTTTCATGGATAGAAAGAAAAACAATAAAACTGAAGTGGATCTTACTTTTTCCCTGTGTTGTGAGTGAGGTACATCTTTTACTTTCCATTCTTTTACACAAGACTTGTTAGCTTTTTGACCATCAATATTCTTATTCTAGTTTAGCCTTTTGCTTTTAATGCAATCTACTTCTTGCTGTTTTTCAGTTTTATATATTCCTGCTTTTCCTTTCTAACAACAAAGATTTCTTTTCTATTCCGCACACATTAATTTGGATACAGAAAAGATAAGATGAAATTAATTATCCCTAGCTGTTTCTACAGTTTTTATCCGCAGTTAATTTATATCCCTCAAATGGACAAAATAGAGGACAATTTTACCCAGTTAAAATAGTTCGTTCATTAATGAAAAAATGGTACAAATATAATACCCTTCATGAATAAGCAATTTGGGAGTAAATTTGCACAATACCTTTGATTCAATGGAGGGAATAGTTATGGACAAAATTTAATAAAGGGGATAGAAGGAAAAATTGTTTGGTTTGTTTCAGGGAAAGAAAAATTCACTTTTTGTTCTAGGGGAATATAAAAAAAATATACTGTTATATATCACTGTAAATAAAGGCACTATACTAAAGAAATCTTGCGACATTTTAATCTAACATAATCTAAAAATTAAAAAAAAAAAAGTAAATTATTATTTATGACGTTGATGGATGGCACCCTACCATAACATTAATGATACTCCTCGTACATTTGCTGGATGCAATTACCAATTCCAGCCAAGTATTGATTGAAGCAATTGCTTTATTAACAATCTGCAACATGCCATGTTTATTATTTTGTATTTTAATTAACTATTTGTTCTGTCCAAAGATATCACTATACAGTACTTCCTCTACCTAACCCTCTATTTGACATGGCTCCACCATTTTCCCACCAAATAATTGAGACAAAACAATTTCTAAGAAAATTATAAGTGAACTGAGACTGCTATGGCCAATATAAAACTTAAAAATTATTCCTTTTTTTTCTTTAAATATAACTCTTATTCATTTTGCCACATATATCTTCTAACTCATCTACAGAATATTTCATATTCGATAAATAAATGATAAATCATGAGGGAGATTCCTTAATCTCATTTGCTCCGAATCTTAGACGAATCACTAGAACCTGTCTTTTTCTCTTGTTAAAGGGGTGTTATAAAATAATTTGGATTATTAAAGACATTATTAAAGAGCATGCAAGAAACAGCTATTCCCAACTTCAGGATTGAATGAACTACTTCCAGCTTTCCCGGCACTGATTCCTCGTTGTCGTTCCATGTTATGGTCAAGAATCAAGAATAGTAGTGCAATCAAGCACAAATACTTACACACGAGGGAGACACATACACACGTGGGAAAACACTTGATAACAGGATGGACTCTGGACTCAACTTGTGTTAAGGCTTCAAAAGCATCCACATCAAGACATGAAATCACTTTTAGTTCCAATATCCTTCTCTGGATTTCGGCAATTGGAATGTGAAAAAAAGCTATAAATTTTTTAACCATGTAGCCACCTTTCTTTTTTAACAATAATATAATAAGAATTAGTGGTGTACCCATGTAATTATGAGAATTTAGCCAACAAGAAACTTTCATGCAAGAATCTCCTCTATGATCGATCACCTTTTCTTTTTCAATAACGAATGGAGAATTAGCTGCCTTTGAAGAAAGTTGAGATAAGAAGGGTTTAAACAATGATAGTATTATCCAAAATGAGGAACACATTAGCAACAAAACGAGTTAATGTGGTCAAAGTATTGGTCTCATTGCATTATTAGGAAACATTGAGCTCATTTTGTACTTAGCAGGACCTAGAAAAGATGCAACTCCAAAAAGAAATATCAATAATGCAAGGGCCACTTCCATTTTGCCAAACATCATTTCGCAGAATTTAATCATTAGTCCCCCCCTTTAATTAATTCTTTCCCTCAAATATTAATATTTCCATTCCAACATATAGCCAAAAGGCTATTTTTGTAAAGGCCATTCTAAACTTGTTACATAAAGATGACAGATAGGTGGCCCCAACATGCCTTTCATTAACTCCCCAAATTCCTCCACTCACGTCTTGGCACAGTAGAAACGCCAAATGTTACCTCAGAACCCACTTTTCTCTCCATCAGTCATTTGTTCTCATCCCTTTAAAATACCCCACCCCCACCCTTTTACTATTGCATGCATGACATAACATGGCTAAAGTACACATCTTTCCTTCACTTTTTCTTCTTTAGTTTCAATTTGATCTTCTAAACTTATTTTTTTACTTTAATCCTTTCAAGTATCAATATTAAGTTACAATGATCTTTCCATCCATTTGTTACACTAACTTGGTCACAACCTGTGACACAATGTCATTATAGATGGACATTTACCACACATGGTTAGTGTAAAAAACAGACAAAATTAACCGGTTTGATCTCTAAAGGATACATTTTAAAATGCCAGAGTAAAACTTTAAATTTAGAAGATCAAAATAAAACAAAAATAGGATGAAAGAAAAAAAGTGCATCTTAGCAAGCAACACAGCATAATGTGAAAACTGAAACGGATCTATCTTTCTTAAGTATCAGTCCAAGCAGCAAAAACTGGCAGGTGAGACAAAGAAATAGCAGGAGGTGGCCTCATTTGAACCGTTGGTGAGGGTAACCAAGATGTAACACCGGTACTAATGGGGTTCACAATCTTTGTTTCCATTGTGGACTTAGGGAACAGAGACGAGGGACCCGTTTTCTCAGGAGTAGCCTCTCTTGAGCTGCTTAAACTGGTCACCAGCGAGGACGCGTTTGAAAAATGAGTCCCAATTTTGCTACACTCGTCCACCGAATCAATCCCTATGAGATCTTGTAGGGCCATAGAGAATGCACTGTTTCTATAATTTCCGCAGTTCACTATTTTTTGCTCACTGCCATTTGACTGTTGCTGCTGTGAAGGGTGATTAAACAAAACCATTTTCCACTCTGAATCGTTTTCATGGCTGTTTCTGCCTTGAACTATTTTCTCATTGCCCTGACTTGTCACCACACCCTTGTTATTGTACTCAATGGCCTCGTTTCTGGGATCACTATCTTTGTTTCTCCTTGCAAGCTCCCCGGCAAGAAGATTAGTACTGGCCATGATTCTCTCAACATCGTATCTTGAAATGTCAAAGTTTGTGACTGCATTTGCGCCGCGGAACTTGATTGCGGCTACATCGTATGCTTCTGCTGCTTCCTCCTGGGTGCCTACAAGAAAAAATAAACATTCATGTGCTTTAATTTTTAAAAATGGAAAGGGCATTTCAAAAATTTGAACTTTCCTTTAAACATATTCTTGTGAAGATACCCTTTATCCATCTCTATCATAATTTATCAGCGAGAGTAACAGCCTTAAAAAAGGTGGCACGTTGCATTCAAAGTTGCGGTATGGTCAGCCTTTTATAAAAGCACTACTAGTCACTAGTGTTTGGGAAAAGAGATTGCAACAGAAATCAAATAAATGCCATATGAAGTTACTTTTCTTAACTAGCTACCAGCTTAACATTACACCAAAATAGCATGATTAAAATCTCATACAAATGTTAAGTTAATACCCCTTTTAATTAGGAATTGACAGTAATTTAGGACTTACTGAATGTCCCAAGGTATAGGTCCTTGTTCCCAGCAACTCTACCTATCCTTGCTTGCCATCTTCCATGTTGGTGGTGCCTGCAAAATATAAAAAAAAAATTAAAGTGTCTCTGATATAAATGAAAATAAGAAGGGAGGGAGGGAGGGAATAGAACCACACAAACCTTGTGACCCCTCGGTATATTGAAGCACCCCTTGAAAATCCACTGCTTTTTCTGCAACGTAAACAAATATTCTATCACCATGATTATCATCTAATAATTGGTAGCTTTTGCCTACATAATTGTTAATTATTCTATATGTGTACCTTCTCAAGTGTGCCACGTATTCTTGCCTGCTCATGTTCTTCATTTCTTCAAGTTCAACTTGGTAATTTTCAATCTGCCAAAGTGAACAAAAAGAATGGGATTCCAATGAGCACAAGATTCGAATCGAGCAAAAACAATGTTACACGGAACGAAATATACCGAAAAGTTTATATGAGTTGAAGGTCCCCAGTACTTAAGGGCCGCAAGATCGTAGGCTCTAGCAGCTTTCTCTTCCATATCGTAACCCCCTAAGATCAAAAACAAAATTGACCACGTAAAAATTAGAAACAGTAGCAAGAGTGTTGAAACTGCAAAGCCTTTAAGTGGGGGAGAGGACTTACCCAAATATACTGCAACATGCAAAATTCCATTTAATCGTCATGGACAAAGACCAAAACATAACACAGGTTAGTGGGCACATGTCAGATTAGGGACCAAAAACTTTAATGGAGAAGAATACTTCCAAAAAAATAATAAAAATGTCAACCACTACTATTCTTTCTCACTAACCTTGTCTTCCTTTCCTAGTCTGCCCTTCCTTCTTGCAACTATTATCCCACAAATGCGCTTCATACCTACCAGTCCATCTATGCCTATTGGAAGACAACAACAGGGATTCAATCAACAATATCTATCATCAAAAACATAATTGACTAGACACAGAAAACAAATTAAGTAAAGATTAAACAAATAAAGAAAGATTCAAAACTTACCTTGTGACACCTCTATACTGAGAGGTTCTCTGCCCAAATGTGTCAATAGATTTCCTATGCACTGGTTGCTTTTGACCCAACTTAGCATGCCCTCTCTTCTTCGCGTCCACAGTCACAGAATCTGCCCCAGAGGGTGCAGTGACACAACTAGACTGAGAACCAGGACTCATCGATAAACTCAGTGACTGTAACTCGCTACACCCGGCAGTCCCAAGAGACATGCCACTTCTCTCATTCCCCATTCCACAGTTCATTTGCTGCTCCAGAACCTGCTGATGAGTTGAATATTCCCTTGAAGCTACCCAGTTTTTCAAACCTTCTTCCGTCATTTGAGGCATTAGGGAGCTGCAAACTGAAGTGTGCGTTTCCTTTGTTGCTTCTTCCTCCAACTGTGCTTGATACATCCCGTGGCAAGCAAGTCCTGAGTAATAAGGATGCGTTTGCACGTTCATATGTCCTTGTTGCCTGAAGGGCTCAGAGAGGATGTCTCTGTTGGGTTGAGCCTGAGCATTTTGGGTGCTATAATAGATACTGTCAAGGCTCAGAGCCATTGCATTTGCCCCTCTCTCATGGTTTCCATATTCGTGAGTTCCCATAGTTGCACCACCGAGGAAGTCCTCCAATTTAGGCGTAGAATTTGACACCATCACTTCAATAATGTAACCAAAGTCACAAGATAGTATTTATTAAAGACATAAAATGGAAAGGAAAAAATAACTTATAAAAACATTTTCTAGCAGAAAAAAAAAAAAAAACTAAACAAGAAATGGAAAGAAAGCCAACCTTGGGATTGTGATCTATTGAGAGCTTCCAAGATACAAAGTGACCCATCTGACTTGAGAGGCATAACGGTAAGAGGAGAGTGGAAGTTACCATTTTCTCCGACACCGTAACAGATTCCTGGATTGGAAATGTGAGAAGAGGAATTGTAGAAGGTTGTCGGAACAGTGGGGTTGGGGACAGTGGCTGCTGAAGTAACCTCCATTTTCATGTGGGGTGAGAGAGAGAACCCCAACCAGTTATGATTGCTTCCATCATCGGTGTTACTCTCGTCCATGCCCTTCATCTTGGTCCTTTTGTTTTCTTTCTTTCCTTTTGGTTACCCGAAAAGGTTCGGTACACTATGCTATGAAGAAGGAAGGCAAGGCAATCATTGCTTGGGAAATAAACTAATCATCATGTTGAAGGAAGAAAAACTCTTGCCTCCTCTGCTGCATAAGAAACTTGAGTTTTGTTTTGTTGTCTTGCTACAACGCAAAGTTTTTTTCTCCACTACCAACAGAACTCATAGTCGTAGGCGCTCACCACAAATCTGTCTCTCTCCAAACACAACAAAACTGGTCTCTTTAAACTAAGCAAAAAGAATGAATTCTCGGCAAGCGAAGATAGGGGAGCACCCACTTCATTCCATAGGGATCTGTGTATATATCAATGCGAAAGACCACGTCTTTTGGTTTGTCTCCACACAAAATCTTTCTCTCTCTTTTTTTTTTTTTCTTTTCTTAAAAACTCTTTCTAGTTTCTACTAGTTATTATTATCACTCTTGTTCTTAAACCCTATCTTAAACCCAGAATGAGGGCATAATAAAATGTAAAAGCGAGAATCTCGAGAGTAGAGAAGGGAAAGAGAAGAGATGGGAATGTAAATGTGAGTAAGATATAACTATTTTGGTCAGATTCTGAACGTGTCTGTGTTTATGTGCGTTGGAAACTTGAAAGCGTGTGAGGAGGTAGCTATGTAGCTGAATCTAGTGAGGATGACATGAAATGGGACTAGAGTGGGCTCGGAAGTAGGAACTGGAAAAGGATTCAGAATTCAGAACTCGGATAACCAAAAACTCACAGCAAAACCCTTTTATTTACAAATTTAATTTTTACTGTGACAGACAACGTAGCTAGAGATAGATTTGACAGGAAGGACCTATCTGCCCATGCAGTCACTTCAACAGTACAATAACTCTAATTTCAAATTTCTCTTACTTTAATAAATAAATAATGCTCCAATTTTTCTTTTTGAACTTGGTTTGGTTGCAAGCTTTAAGACATCTTTTGATTTGGGATAATAATGAATGAGTGATATGTAAAATAAATAAATAAACAAGAAAAAATATTATTATTTTTTTCATTTTGTAATGAATGTAAGATGAATGAAAGAAAAGAAAGAAAAGAAAGAAAAAAAATGAAAAGAGTGGAAGCAAAAGGACAGAAGAGTGATAGAGTATATGAGTGACAGGGTGAATGGGTAACAACCCATAGGTGAGTGTGGATATGGACAAAGAGAGGTTATTTGGTGGGTCATTTGATCTGACCCCTCTGCTGACTATGCCACCCAATCTAAATTATCCTCCTCTTCTTTCTTTCTTTCTCTCTTCACACCACACCACACCACACCAAACAAACAAATTTACCATTCCATTTTCTAACCTCTAATGGACTCAATTGTCTTTTCAATTTTCCACAAACAATGTATTTTTCTAAATATTTTTTAAATCATTCACAAAAAAACTTTCAAATCTAAACCTTTAGCCACTATGTACAATAATAATAGTTGTATTTGTTAGAATTTTTTTTAATGATAAAAAAATAGTTTATAAAGATGATTTATTTAATGAAAAAAATTGTGTATGTAGCACAAAATTAATTATAAAAATAAAAATAAAAACGATTACTTTCTCATTGTTTATTAATTACGTCAACCTTTTTTATCTAAAAAGAATAATAAAATTTAGCACATGTATATTTTTCATGGTGGAAATTCAAAATGAACGTGGCGATCCATTCCAATAGGAGAGAAAGTGTCAAACTTAATAAATTAAAACACATATTGTTTGCTTAAAACATATCATTTTACAATATATTTGTCTTAGGAAAAAAGAAAAGAAAAGAAAAGACAGAAAACATATAAAATTATTTTTCTTAAGTTATTTTATAAAAGAAAAAAACAAGTAAATATTCGAGGCTTTTTTCTTTTCGTGTAATTGTATAAAAAGTTAATCAAAAGAAAAAGGATACAAGCATAAACATGACATAAATTGTTTAATGAAAAATGTGTTAAAAAAAAGTTGATATAAGAAAAATAATTTCTTTACTTATTTTTCTGTCCAAAACTAGAAAGAACATAACTTTAGTGAAACAAATTAATATATGTTTTTGCTCCTTCCTTCGTTGTGAAATGATGGAACAATTAATAGTTACATGATATTTTCATCTCTTTGGTAAGTTCTGAAGCAACAAAGCATTCTTACTGATAATTGTAATTTGGTGTGATAAGAATTTGTGCAGTATTGTTTTAAAATAAAAGTTTGGTGTGATCTAGTACTTACGTAGTAGTTATGCTCTTTAAATAGACCACTATGATCATATGCCAAAATGCTAAACTAATAGGGAAACTCTTTACTTTTCCCGTTTGTCTCAGTGTGTGTAGTCAACACCTACTTTCAGACAAAAAGTGGAAAGTAGGTCTCTGATAAGCTTGGAAATATTCCAGGAATGATGAGCAGAAGGGTCCCTAAAACAATTTTTATCGCACAATATTTTAATTCTATATTTTCATTTTAATTACATGCATTTTGAATTTTTTTTTTCTATTAAGATGTATTACTCTGAAATATTTTATGTAAATAAGCATCAAATATGCAAAGGAGTAAGCTTGTATAGATAAGCATAGAGGTATATGCACAAACAACATTGTTGTAGACAGGTAGTATAACAATAATTAATATTCACAACTGCATATCTTATACACAATGGCATATTACATCATACAATAATCACATTAATAATGGCATATGTTGTGTAATATGCCGCCAGTATCATGCATGCAACAAACCTAATACTGAATATTTTTAAACATCAGATATAAACCACACAAATATTAATCATAGAGTAATTGGTGACATCTCCAGAAAATAAATACAAGTATAATAGTACTTCAACACATGATTTGCAATAAATCTGGAAAAACTTGGAATCATACATTCTCCACTAGCCCTTTTTGCTTTTTTGTCTTAAACTTAATGTGTTCAGAACAATAACATTAACTTAAGCATTAATGCAAGATCACTTCCACCATATAAAAACTCCACGATTTTCAACATACTAACAACTCATGGGAAAAAACAAATGATATCATTGCCCTTGAACCTTAAGTTATAACCCAACACTTACGCCTTTTGGGGCTCATTAAGTTTGTCAGACCATATGCAACACTCCACATGGTATACATTTACAACACCTTAAGACAAAAATAGGGTATAAGTACTTGGAAAATTTCTTAAGATTTTACGTGAATGTTTTACTGTAGGTTTGTATTTTTGTGCTGTTAAGTTTTATAGATGAATTTAACTATATTTGACTTGAAAGTGGTAACTATGTTGATTATATTCTTGCTTGCGTTCCAGAGTAGTAATCTTGCAGGAGAGTAGTTTTAGTTCATGCAGTGGGTCTATTTTTCTTGTTCTCCATGAATTCTGATTTTGGTTGGTCAAACCATCTCTTTTGCACCTTTTATTTTGAGTTAAGCTTTATTGCCGCGAATGAGGAAATAATGGAGTGTTTGTATGCAGCGCATATTTCCCATGGTAGTACAATTTTTTTGCTGAGATTATTTTGCATGGAAGTTTTCGTTTCATGGTCATGGAGACAAATTTTCAAAGGGGAATGATTTCGGTTTGAAAGGTAAGTCCCAATTTGCGAGGGAAAGAAAATAATGATAGAGAAAATAAAGATTAGGGTATGTGCGTGAGCACAGAGGTGGGAAAGATTCGTTGTGCTATTATAACGAAATCATCACCAAATCCATGACAAATAAACTCACCCTTCTCTCTTTCTCTCTTTCTCTCTCACATACAGACACAGACACAGACACATTCTCTTTCTCTCTCTTTTGCTACGACCTTTTTGCAAAGCGCTTTACCGTGCTGCCTGGCATCGCAATTCATTTCTCTTCTTTCACTTTCACCAACCTTTTCAATTTGCAGCAAATGTGGTAGACTTGGTAGGTTGTGCCACACTAGTGCATTCCTGTAATTTCATTCACACCCTTTAAGACTTTCCCCCTTTCTTTTTCTTCCTGAAAAACCCAAAAAGATCAACAAAAATGGAACCACATTATATGCCAACATCAAAATTTAGTTTTTCCTTCTTCTTTTCTGTACAAGATCAAATAAAAAACAAAGAGAGACAGAAAAAACTTGTTTCTGAGAAACCATATTGTTTTAAAACTATATACAATAATCATAATTTAATATAACCATTTTTATGAAACAAAATTTCTTTTTTCTTTTTTATTCATCTATATAATAAAAAAGAATAACTTATTCTTATTTTTATTTTCTTTTTCCATCCAAATAATAACACAAAATTTATAGATAAATGATTTTTAAATATGTATTAATTCTTTTTCAATTTCATTTTATTACTATTTTCGGTATATATTTTGTTCAAATAGGTAAATGTATTTCATCCATTATGTCTAACAAATGAATATACCTAGATGTAATGTAAACCTGACATATATTATTAATGATGTCTAAAATATGTTACTATAGATATGATATATATGTTAATAAATATGGTCGTGTAATTTAATGTTGTACTTTTTTACTAAATTAATTCAATGATACGAGTAAAAAGAATAGTATTAACTCACTTACTACAAATAAAATTGAAAAAAAAAAGTCAAAAATTAATAAAATAAAATAAGTTATCAAAATAATGTACTTGTAATTCATTTTTCCATTGAAGAAATTTATTTTTAAAAATTATTTTTTATTTTAGACAACATCTTCATCCAATCCTCTTTGGATATAACAGCAAAAGATGATTTTTTTTGTCCCACAATTAAGAATAGTGATATTATTTCCACTTTCTTAATATAAAAGTTAAAAAGAGATACGGAACAAGAAGCATTAAAATTCTACCAACTATCAGAATTTTGAACAAACAAGAAAAAGAAAACAGTCTTAGGTAGCAAAAATGGTTCAAGACTTTCATGTTTTTTCTTTTTCCCTTTCCCCATCTTTTGAAAATGCTTTCTGCAAAGCCCTCTTCGGATGGTGTCGAATATGCTTAAGCCCACACCTACAACTACTTGGTGACCTAATAAAACCAATACTCTTTATCATTAGACCAAACTAATCAACAGAAACACAAGAGCAAAATCATAATTTGGATGAGTCTGGGTTTTTCTTGAAACATATGCACTGGACCTAAGAGATTCGAATAATAATAATAATATGGGTCCAGATATACCAGAAGAATAGTGAAATGGTACCCACAGGAGAAATATTCTAATAAATTCTTATTTAAGAGTTTGTAAAAAAATATAGTATAAATTTGATATTGATTTCGCTTTCTTAAAAATTCTTCCTTTTCATACAACTAAATCTGTAACAAGTTCTGATATAAAATAGTAAATCTAACAATAAAATCCACAAAAATTTACTCCAGAACTAAATTCCTGCTTCACACAATATTCAAAAGCAATGCCAAATGTAAAGAAAATGTTTGTTTTAAAGTTAAGTAGTCTTAATTTCAACAAATTTATATTAAAATGAATTTCAAAATCATAAATTTTTATATTAGAAGATGTGATGCAGTGAAAAAATAAATTCCAAGTGTGTGTGTGTGTGATTAATGCAAATATCCTTTTCAACCCTCCCAACCCACAACTAAAGATAATGCCAAAGTCGTATATGTGTGTTTAATTCTAATGATGGTGACAAAGATATATTTTTGAAGTGTGAGCTATTGTCAAATTTTCAAGCTTTCCCTATCACGCGATTTATAGAAGAAGCAAAGTTAACAAGACAAAATTGAAAGCACTATTCAGATGCACAGAACAGGTGAAGCAGCAGCCATGCATACGGAAAATCTGCAGTGACAGTAATGAAGAATTCAAAGGACAGATATTCCCTTCCCATGGATCAACTTTTGATAAATAACCACTTAAGTTTACATTCAAATTCCAAGTTAGATATAAAATTTACGACCACCTTTACTTCAGTACCTAATGCGAATGTCTGTTCAGCACGTAGACCGACACCACCAATTCCAGTTTCACAGCATATGATTTGAAGACATGTTATAATCTCATCAACAGAGGATTGTGTATTGTGGATCAAACTAATATCTTGAAACATTACAAACTAGAATTCAAATCTATACTTAAAATAGTGTTTAATCACTAAAATTTCCTTCATTTAAAGCAGACATTGTGAAAATTAAAAAAAGAAAATCTATGCATTAAAGTTAGAAGATTTAATGAATTTTAATTCATTGATTGAATTAGGTATTAGATGGAGTAAGAAAAAGAGGATGAAGAAAAACATTAATGAAGGAGAGTAATGAGAATCACGTGAGATCAGAAAATCCAAAGCACTGTGACAGAACATAAGCTAAGGAGGGAACAGAAATAAAAGAAAAAAAGAAAAGAAGAATGGATTATGAGATCAGTGATGGTTACCCTTCTATGTGTAGCTGCTGTGCCACTCTGCACATTGCCCCCACTCTGCCACCATATTTGCTCATAACAATTTCGTTTAATTTATATAATTAAAACTACATTTAAACTAAAATATAAATATATTCTTGTAAGCTCACACTTTTATCTGCATTAAATTATTATATTTGTTATAGTACAATATTTCTATTAAATAATATGGATAAATTTACTTCTTTTTTTCTGTAAAATATGTTATTTATTAATATAATTATTTTTCTAGCAAAAGTTTTTTGCTATGTTTATTTTTATAAAATTTATTATTTATTAAATTTTTCTTCTGGATTCCCTAATGTAGTAGATCCTCTATTAATTTATATAAATTTTCCCAGTTCATGTAGAGTTGAATCCTATTGTTTGTAGGGGAAGACTGTTTCAATGTTAAAGGAACTCGTAACGTCTATTAATACAAAGCATAATTGTCAATGAGATTACCATAGCAATCGAAGTGAGTTCAATTAGTGGTTGTATATTGAACTTGCTACATTACACTGATGTTGGTGAGGAAGTTAAACACAAATGTAGGGATTCAGCTTCTTCTAGCTGCATCAGAGGAAAGTTTTACTATATTGTTACAAAATGCATATTCTTATACCATGATTTATTAGTGAAGGAAATATAGAGATTTTTTTTTTTTTTTATCTAGTACACATTGCAGCAGTTTGAAAGTGTCATAAGTAAAAACATGAAAATTGGGGTGTATTGTTATTGTGAAAAATTCATTATATAGAAGTTATAATAGATTATGAACTTATATATAATCGATTATCATCTTCTTCGTCGTAATCAATTATAATATTATAGATAACCAATTATAATTTTGTTCATATTCAATTATTAATTATATGAATGATTCAATCTAATCCATCTAGTCATAGAATATTATGACTGTATCATATTTTATTTTTGAAGATACAAGATTATGATCGAATTTTTACCACACCAAAAATTAATTATAAACACAATATATACATATGAAATCTAACACAAAATCTAACACAATATATATGAAATCTAACCATTCTAAAATATTTCCATCAATGAATTCCAACCCCAACCGAAGCAAAATTTTCAAAATCTAAACAGTTCTATTTTTTTACTCTTATTTTTTTATCATTTAATTTGAACAAAAGCTTAGAATTTGATAACACCTTTACTCTTATTTTTTTATCATTTAATTTCAACAAAAGCTTAGAATTTGATAACACCGTCATAATTTTCTTCTATGAAGTTAAAGTGTAGTGTATTCACAAGAGGAGTGTATTCACAAGCTAATTTTGATCTTCACTTCAAAATGATGAGAAAATAAGAAGAAAATAGATTAATTTTTTAAGATATTCTTTGTGCAATTGTCGTCCTAGTTGGATATCTTTTACCCTTTCATCAATTACAACATAAAGAAATCTATATCGAGATCCATCCAAAGAGTATATCAGCAATATTATAAACCAGTATTTTAGACTGAATTCCTCAATATCTTCATCAATTTTACAAATACTGTCACATCCTCACATTTGCTT
The DNA here is from genome assembly GCA_016859785.1 of Macrotyloma uniflorum. Lineage (NCBI taxonomy): Eukaryota > Viridiplantae > Streptophyta > Magnoliopsida > Fabales > Fabaceae > Macrotyloma > Macrotyloma uniflorum. Next base: position 3,193,046 of record BDMB01000007.1, on the reverse strand, counting down.
TACATTAGTCAAATGGACCATGTGTGACAAATCCTTCCATGCATCCATCACTTTAAAAGATTAGTAAAAATCTTACTACTTGGGTGAGGTATTATACTCTTTAAATACACATTTTGAGATCACTAAAATTATAATGTAATTTAAAATGGTTCAGTCAACGTTATCCCGAAGTCATAGGCCTTGTTTACGCCGAAATTGCCTCTCAACCTGACCCGCCTCGACAACCAACTTTCCAAACTAAAGCACTTTCTTTTAACAGTTCTAGATTATAAATAGCGTCATTGTTACGAGAAATTAAATGTTATAACTAAGAAGTGTAACTTGAATATGCATAACAATTATTACTACTGGACACATTACCCATAACACATCAGTCTTCATGTTTAGTACTACTATCAATTCTCCACTAAATAGAATTTTTATTAAACCTTAGGTGCCCGTTTCATTTTTCTTTTCCCCACTATGGCCTTGAAAAGATTTACATGAAATGCAGTCCAAGGTGAACCTGAGAACCCAAGACGAGGTCTGCAACTGCTTCATTCCCAGCCGGTCCAGGGTTTCCAAATGCCTGACTCAGCCCAATCTTTTCAAATCATATAACGCCTTCGATTATGTTTTGCCAAGGTCATAGTTATAGTTCGGATCCAAATAAAAAAAAAAAATGATGAATTAGAGAAAAACAAATTCTTTAACTAGGAGGGATTTTTTTTCTTCCTAAAAACCATTTAATTGTCGAATATCAAATATTTCAAAAATACAGCGGAACCTAATTTTCCTAATAAATTGGAGCATACTTTGATGCATTAAAAATTAACTTAAATATGGTTTCATAAAACTACTCATCAGTATTCTATGCAATGGACTTGCTATAACATGAATTCCACAAAATAATGGCACCAGAAGAAGTCAAGAAGAACCTAGACAGCCCAGTTATATTCAGGTAAAAGAAAAAAAAATAAAGCATTTCTAGTAAGATTAAATTTCTTGATTTTTCTGTTAAAACTTCATAATAATCTTTACAACAAATATATATATCAATCCTACCTTGAATGGTGTAATACTTTGCGCTATCTATCGATAAGAACAACAAATGTTATACAACTATAGCATAACACAAACTAACACCATGCAGATCAAAACACCAATCTATGAAGGAACAAACTAGTACCTAAAAGGCAAGCAAATAATGAAAAATATGCATTTCAATAAATAAACAAGGAAAGGTGAAAAGAACCAGCCAGCAATCAACGCTATATGATAGTGAGAAGGGGAACCAAGAAAATACAGCAAAGAAACTAAATAGCAAGCACTGGGAAAAGTCACTAAAAAGAAGAAGAGAAAAGGATTTGCAAGAAATTATTTTACAGGTGCATGAAACCTCTACTAATAAAACTCCATAACTAAACATGATGAGTTGCTAAACTACATGTTTATGACACATAAAAAGGTATCTTCACAAATTAAAAGTAATAAGGCGAGTGACTAGCTCTTACAACATCTAGTGAAAGAATATGCCACCTTTCACAGCCCCGAAGCAGTCAGTAAGTATTTACCTACATGAATTAAGGCCAAGGGAACCTTTTAGTCAGTCAGCTAGATATTTCACCCTTGCTTGCTTTCAAACTCGAAGAGTCCACAACATCCTGCTTTACACCATGTGGCAATGTCGCACTGCCTAGAATAAATCCGTTGCCATTAAAAGGTTGATCAAATTTCAAATTTGTTGCAGACCCAAGAATGCCACCATACCCCCAAGATCCTACACCACTACCTACTATTCCAATCCTACCCCCGACATACGCTAAGTTTGGAACAGGAGTAGCATAAGGCAACTGACATGCCTGAGGACCAGTCATCATTGGCCCGTACCAGAAGTTCCTAGATGCATCAGACGGAATTGCATAACCATTCCCCCCATACCCACCCATAGGGTACCAGCAACCGTAAGCATTAGACCCATATGCATATACTCCATCACCACTATACCACGGCAAAGGAGCAAAACCCGGAAGCATGTTCCTAGGACTATAAGGAGGAAAACTCTTGGGAACTCCTCTTTCACTCTTATTTCTCAATTTACTAAAACCATCATACCCAGGGTTCCCGTCTTTGGGAACAGCCCTCTTGACCTCCACCTGTCTACCATTCAAATCATGAAAACTCTTCACCATAACGTTTTGAACCGATTCCTCGGAATCAAAAGTGATGAACCCAAACCCCCTGGGCCGGTGAGTAAGACTGTCCTGCATCACCACAACGTCAGTTATCCGACCAAACCTCTCAAAGTATTGCTTAAACTCCTCCTCGGATATACCAGCAGGTAAACCCCCTACAAAAATCTTTTTAGTCCTAACGTTGGTGTCACTGCTACAGTCGCAACTACTATTATAGTTACCTCCCCCTCTGTTGTGTAACTGGTTTTGGTGTTGCTGCTGCTCACTCCTGGGAATTGCTTTCTTCACTTCTACCTATACACGAAAAGAAAACAGAACTGGCCATAAATCAAACACATTAACCACAACCGTAATTCAATTTACCACGGTTTCAGTTTCTTGAAAGTCGAAAAAACGAGCGCGTCTGGAAAGAAAGAGACAGAAAGGGACCAACCGTTCTTCCGAGAATGACATGCGTGTCTTGGAGGGCTTGATCAGCGGCGGAGAGATCGGAGAAGGTGACGAAACCGAAACCTCTAGGGCATCCAGTGCAGCGGTCTACGGAGATTGTGGAGTCCAAAACGGTGCCGTACTTGGCGAAGTGGAATTTGATAGCATCTTCGGTGGTTTCACGCGAAATGCCCCCTACGAACAGCTTCGCTCTATCGGAATCCATCCTCAAATTCATTCTACTCTACTGTACACAATCCCTAAATCCCCAATTCAATCACAAAAACCCCTTTCTCTGTTTCCTTTTCTCGCTCCCAACAATCGTACACTAAACTAAACCCCTCTACGTCATTGTCCATTAAATGGGTCTCCTTTTGGGCCCAAAAGCCCGTTTTCCCTTTTAACAAATCTATCTCAACTTACTGGCCCAAACACTAGCGCTATGTTATAAACTACTCTTTAATATTCAAGATAATATTTAAATGTCTTCTTACATTTTCAATATCAATTAAGCTGTTTGTATTTATATTCAAAATTTATATTATATACCTCATATTTTTAATATCAACTAAATAATCGGGCTTAACTTTTCATTTCTTTAATATGTCAATTTTCATATATCTAATTCTAATTCGAATTTAATATTTTTTAAGAATTTAAAAATTTAAAATAAAAAAATATCATCATATGAATTTTCTTTTATGAGACTAATAAATATATTGAAGTAAGTTAGGAAGCATTTTTTTAAAAACAATCCTTCTTCAAGTTATTTTGTTACATTTTTAATGTTCATTAAATATGTAACATATCATGGTTTTAATGTATTAAATTACAAGTTTTATAAATAAACATATATACACTTTCTAAAAACAAACAACTTTTATAAGAGATATTCAGAAAATGTCTCCATTTGTAAGCCCTATTCCAATTACGATTTTTTTATTCACAAAATTTAATCACCAAAATCCATGACTTACCATTATATGATTGGCAACAACATTTTTAGTAAATTGAAACAATTATCTTTAAAAGAAAACATTTGTAAAAATTACCGTTCAACGTTTAATTTAGTTATTTCAAATATATTAAAATTATATTTTTTAAATATCCAACATTCAAATAAATTTTCTTTTATCTATCTGTATTCTCAATTTTTTTTAACCGCTTTCCTTTTTATACATTTGTATTCTTAGTTTATAATTAGTTTTTATCATATTTAAAAAATCATCAAACAATAAAAATATTATTGTATCACAATATAAATTACTTATCTAATTTCAAAACATAATTTATATATTCTAATAGCTACATACTATAAAATTAATTATAATGTATTTGATATTAAAAATATTTTTATAATAAACTTTATTATGAATTTACATAAGTTTTGATTCCTTTTAATTTAACAATATCTAAGTTTTTATTTGGTATTTTTCAAAATTTATGTGAAACCTCTTGCATAATAGATAGAAATTATAAAAAAAAAATAATTTAATATATTATAGAAATATGTAGAATTATGGGTTAAATAAGTTTTTTTTATTCTGATATTGATTTTGGAAAATTATCTTTGATATTTATATTTTTAGAATAATTAATTTAAGTTTTTAACATACCTAAATTTAATTCCTTTATTTTTATGATAGTGAAATTATTAAAGAAAATAATCTTAATTTTAAATTGAAAATAAAATATACTTTATTTTTAATTAAAGAAAGGAAATGTAAAATAAGAGGAGTAAAATAAACAATTACTTAATATTTTTTCTATTTTATTCTTCTTATTCTTTAATTTTATCATATTTTCTATAATATTTATCAGACTTTTTCTACACGTATCAGTTGTTTTAACTTCATTTTATTGATAAAATTACATCATTTGAGTAACAATAATTTTAGTTTTCATTGAAAATTAAAAACCATACTTTATAAAATAAATATAAATTATTCTAGTTATATTTTTGCTATATTTAATATCATTTTAAATGACGTTATATAATATTTCCAATCAAAATTTAAATAAAAAATAACACATACAATAAATAAAAAGACAATTAAAAACAGACAATTTATGGGCATGTGAAAATTTTCACGTTGCCACATTTTACCTATTCTCTATTCCATAAGGATTAACCAAATCAAATTTTAAAAAATAGTCATTTTTATTCCAAAATTTTGAGCTAAAAAATTGTTGCAAAAAGCTAATAACCATCTTAAATAATTTCAATGTTTCTTCTATTTGTATAATTTAAATAATTAAGAATGCATAAAATTTACAGATAATTTGAATGAATAATTTTAAACACATAAGAAAAAACATTCTATAATTTAAAAAGTTAAAAAAAAAAAATTCAATCTGAATTTATAACAATATATGATCAAAATAAACAAACTAACAGTTTCGTCGGCGGTGTGTCAATTGGATAGGGACAGACTTAAAACAGTAGAAAAAAAACTAATAATTAATTTTTAATTTCAATGAAAACATAATAAAATTCATGGATAACATCTAAATCAGTAATTCCAATAAAAAAAACTGATAAAAGACATATAAAGAGGGACACATCTAGAAACAAGAACCAAATCAAAATTGAGCTATGTATCAATTGGATTATAGCGGTGTGCGTAACCCAAACCCCAATGATTTAAGGTTAGAGCTTTAAACACCACTCAATCAATATAAGGAGATGGCTAAAAGCAAAGCAATCATGTTATCAAAATCTGCTCCGCAAATCATTTACCTAACTCCTTTTCCGAAGTGATTATGGACAAACAAAACACAAAAATTAATAAACAAACAAATAAAATCAGAAAATGATTTGAGGAATGTATAAAAGGGGAAGAGCTCATATTCTATGGGTGTAAACGTGTCTGTCATGCCATGGCATTAGCATTCAGAACGAGGAATTGTTTATAATCATCGCAGCCAACCCCTTTTCTTATCGATAGAAAAAAAAATTCCTATAGTAAATTCAAGAACACACAGGCAAAATTGAAGAAGAGATTACAAGAGCAATGAATAAACAGGGAAAAATGCGGATTCTGACGCCGCGTTTGGATCGAAGTTGCCGATGGCTCCCACTATGTAATTTCAGAAACGAGGAATGGGGTATTTAAAGCTGAGACGCTCCGCTCAAAACCCTAAACCTAAGGAATCCGTTATTTTTTAGGTTTTGGTATGACAAAAGTCCAATACGCAATTATGGGCTTAGCCTTGGTGATGAATTCGTGGATTCATTTTTGTAACTCTTTTTTATTTATACACTCTCGGATGTTCTTGGCCCATCTCATCACACTAATTAGGTCCAGTTTTGAGTGATTCTTCACATGTTTGAGTTTAAAAAATTAGATTCAATGTCATTTTAAAACAATATATTATAAATACATTTTAATTGTTGTTCTATATTTCTTTAATTTTACTATCTTTAATTATATAATATGTTTCTTAAATAAATTATAAATAACATTAATAGTAATATATTATATAACAAAGTTGGTTAATCTGATAACTTCTTGAATATTTTTCAAATTTTAAATGAACCAAATTCCGGTTTATAAAATTAATTTTATCAAGATTCTTGACCGGATATGGACGTTAGTGAATCAGTCCCATAAGTATTCACCTTTTCTAATTTTTTATTTTATTTTTTAAAAATAGTTTACCAAATAGAATTTTACTAATGTGTATATATTCCAAAAATTAATTAAATTTAAAAATATAAGCTTCGAATTAGAAGAGATGAGACACCATATCATCATATATATAATGTAATATAATACATCAAACTTATAATTTTTTATATTATTAATTTATCGTCATAAAAAATATTTAAATATAAAAACTGTTGTGCTGTCAGTGATTACGTATGTATTTGAGTCAAAGAGGGGCTAAAACTAACGGGTTTTGCCTTTTATCATCATAATTATTTAAAACAAAGTAGTTTTCTTGGTAAATGATGAATCAAAGTGGTCGTTGAGCCTTGACAGTTATGGCATACCATAAGTATCGCATACAAAACATGCTTTTTGTGAAGTAGATACCGAAAATACCATTATTAAATTTTACATCATCATCATCTATCATAACGTTTCTTGAAGGATCTAACTACCAATATATATAATATAGCAATGCAATTAACTTCGGTTATTCAATTCTGGAAAGTACTTTTGACCAACATTGTAGGCAATCAAGATCCACATGCATCACTATTATCTGCTAACTCACATGCTTTACCATTCTAAACACCATTTTTACGTTATTCACATTTCTAAATACGTTAACATACGTTTTCTTGTTCACGTTAGTATATAGCATTCTAAATACCATTTTCCAAGTGTTTGTTGTCATTTATTTTATTGTTCTTTTCTACGGTTGCAAAATTACATAATGTCTTTTTGTCTGTCAAAGATGAAAGATGGCGTGACTCTATAATGTTTCTTGCTTGTTTCTTTGTTTATGAGTTAATTAATCTACAAGTTATCTCTCTCTACAACAGAATCAGTATAGTATATTTTAATTGATAAATCGAGAAACTCGTGACTCAGATAAACAAGAGTTGCATATATAACAGAAGTAGCAATAGGAATAGCAGCATCTCATGCACACCATGAAGCACACCAGGTGCAGCACTAGAAACAAATATAACCTTCATAATGATGTTTATTTTCAGAGAGGAGTAAGCATACCCTTCTCATGGGAATACAAGCCTGGTCTCTCCAAAATCACACATGAGAACAATGACTCAAGGCACAGTAATATAGTGTTGCAACCTCCTCCACGTTCATCATCTAGGACTGCACATAATAAACAACAAATTCCAGTTGAGGCCATGGAGGGTCCTAATTTTACTCTATGTGCAGTTCATCCTTCTTCCATGAGAAATAGATCGTTTCGATTGGAGACTCGATCAGGAGATCCTTTTGTCGAAGCTTACAGGAAATGCACAGAAACTCCTAAGGACTCATTCATGCCTAAACAATCTAGTAAATGTAACAAAACCAGTGGATCTTGGCCTAACATAATGAAGTACATGGATATTTTTTCTTGTAAGTTTTCCAGTGATGTTATGACAACTGTTTAATTGAATTGTAAAGTTGTTTGAGTAATTAAAAGAAAGATTTGAAGTATAAATGTCCTTATGTTGATTTCTTTGTTTATGTATTAATGCATATTCTAAGTTATTGGGACATTTGTTTCAGTTGCAATCGAACATTTTCATCGCTTTATTGTTTGTGTTTACACTAAATTAATGATCATAAGAACTTCAAAGAACCATACTTTTTTTTAAAGAAACTTTTTTACAAGGGGTAAGAATATAAACCTTTACTTTTATTATTTTACATTTTACCTTGTTTAAACGAGTTCAATTAATCGGAGAAAGTCCCACTTGTAGAGAGAAAAAGAGGAGTAAAAACATAATTTGGTATTGAAATTAGCATAAGTGATAAAGGTTAATTTGTAACATGTGAAATTTAACTTATTTTATTAGTTTATCGAGAAAAGGGTTTCAACTTGAGTTTGTATTGGTTAAAAAAATATGTATTAGGCTTAAAATATTAACTGAATTATATAAAAAATAATGCATTGATCAATGCGCCTATGTTATTGTCTCTACAATAAAATATTATTCTAGGAAAAAAGAATTTTAGATATTTTACAATTTCAATAAATTTAAGTTTTATTTTTTTATATATTCTATTAAAGACATAATTATATATGTTATTATTAACTGATTTAATGATAATTCATATGGATAAACAACATTATGATATCCGTTCAAAATCGATGAACCGTCCCCGGCTTGTGAATCGTTTACAACCTGTGACAAGTCCACAATTTGTGATATGTCTACAACTTGTCACACGTCCACAATCTATGATATGTTCACAACTTGTGACACGTCTACAGCCTGTGATTCGTCCACAACCTGTGACCTAACCACAGTTTTTGACACGTCCACAGCTTGTGAATCATTCACAGCCTGTGACACGTCCACAACTTGTGACAAATCCACAGCCTGTGACTTGTCCACAACCTATGACCTGTCCACAACCTGTGACCTAACCACAACTTTTGACCCATCCACAACCTGTGACTCACAGCATGTGATCGGTCCACAGCGCATGACACGTCCACAGCGCGTGACACGTCCATAGCCTGTGACACGTTCAAAGCCTGTGACCGGTCCACAGCGTGTGACACGTCCACAGCTTTTGACTCATCCATCGCCTGTGACTCTTCCACAGTTTGTGACACGTCCACAATCTGTGATCGGTCCACATCCTGTGACCAACCCATAGCCTGTGACCCGTCAACAGCATCCACAACTTGTGACTTGCCCATTCACAACGTGTGAGCTGTTCACATACTGTGACACGTCCACAGCCTATAACATGTCCTTAGCGTGTGACACGTCCACAGCATGTGACATGTCCATAGCCTGTAACATGTCCACATTGCATAATATTTTGAACTTTTTTTTCTTTTACATTCCGGAAACATTATCTCTCTCTTTATTTTCTTTAAATTGATTTTAAGGTGTCTTGCAAATTTACATATTAGTGAACAAAGCTTTTATAAGAATAACAACCACGTCTTAATACACTATACTGCTACTTGATTAATGTGCAATTGGGTTCTATAATTTTTTTTTATTTATTTAATTTCATTATTTTTTTATAACCATTTCTAGCATGGTTTATTAATAGCTTCTCCTAATATTTTATGAGATCTTCCTCTATTCTCATTTAATCAGAGTAATTTGATTTACTTTTCTGAGTTTTCTCACTGAAGCTGCTATTGGTCTTCTCACTTGACCAAACCATTCTGAGTTTTCTCCTAATATACACAACCTTATTTTGACCCGAAAAGGAGAAGAAAACAACCAGATCCATAATGTTTAGAATATAATGAAGTTTCCTAAATAACTCATAAATGTCATGTCTGAAGAATAAACAAATGGTTACAAGAATGATTTTGATCACTATGATCTCTTAATATATATACCAATAGAAAAACTAATGGTCGTATAAGAATTTTAAAATTAGAATTGACTACTACCTAATTGATTCAACCTTTCTTTTCCGTAGGCTACGAGGAAATTAATCAAATTTATTCAACATTAATCGTGGGTCGTAAATTTTTATTTTTTTTTTCTGAATCTTTTGTAGTATGATTTTTTTAGTTGATATTAGCGACTGAAATTCTGAGAATAAGCGAAGTGTGGTTTATTTATCAAGATACAAAATATTATGAACTTGTTTCAACATTGTTTTTTAAATTTATGTGACTTTTTTTTTTTCTCACCAAAGAATCTAATAAAATATTATATCTATTTATGTTAGGATTTAGTATTCCATAAAATTTTCTTTTCATATGAACCAAGTTAATCAACCATCTTCTATTTGTTTTATACCGTTCTAAGCACTTCATAGTTATCTTTTTTGACTGGTGCATATGGTGGGTATACTTGGTCTTCTTTTTCTAACTGTTCTCTCTTGCAAATGTCGTTTTTTCAAAGCCAAAAAACTAATTGCCGATTATCACGTTTAATGTTCTTGTCCCTTGTGATAGAATGTTTGTTCAGAGCTATTATATATAATGGAATAAATATACAAACCTTACAGAATCAAAGTTTGTTAAGATGATATATATAAATTAATGTGTAACGTTCTTCCTCTATCCACTAACTTTATACAACATGGATCAAACAATAACTCATTCCCCAGGAAGGATACCCTTTTCGTGGGAAAGAAAAGCAGGTATTCCGAAAGTAACTGTTGCTGAAAGTTTTCAAAGAGAACACAAGTTTGTGCACAAGCTACAACCTCCTCCATACACAAGTTTCCAAAGAAATTCTGATCATGCTTTTCAAATTCCACTTCCTCCTTGCACTTTTCAGCCTCCTTATTACAAATTCCCGATTCACATGCAAGAGCATGATCCATTTCTTGAAGCTTATAAAAAATGCAGCAAGAGTAGGAAAAGTGTGGAGAGGAACAAAAAGTTACAGACTAAAACTAGCATCAAGACGATGTTAAGGGATAGCATGTCATTTATCTCTTGCAAGCAATCCTGCGATGTTCGTCACAATAGTTTGGTCGAATTTCATCACAATTGAAAGATGTTGCTGACTAAGAATTTTCATGTTGCTAATTAACACTAGTCTACTCTACTTTTTTATATAAAATCTCTTGCAATTATTTATTAAATTTAAGAATACAAAAAATTGATGCATCAGATACGATATTTTGAATGGTTGAATCAGTAAACGGCTTAACCCTAATGTTACTACTATAATTTAAATTTGATGCTTAAGAGCAAATTTTGTTTTGTTTTGTGTAAAGCAGCAATCTGTGTTGGAGTTAGAGAATTGTTGGGCTCATGGTTTGAATGTTTGAAATTAGGTCATTGAAGCAAAATTGGAAGGAAAAATATAGTTAGTTAAAAGAGAGTGAGGAATAGATGTGAATGGTGTAGCTATAAAAAGTAGTGGCTAGTGGTAGGCTTGCCTCATCTTTTAAGTGCAGGTTGAGCCCACACTGAAGCCCAACCACTCCTTTAAATGGAAAGGAGAATGGCTCGATGACATCGGTGGAGTCATCATCATTTTGCCCCCACAAAACTAATTTCAATACTCACGTCAATCTAGGGACCTCAAAAATGGAATAAACCTTTTTTTCTCAAAGAAATAAACCCTTCATCAAATATTTACATTACTGAACCTCTTTCAAAATTTGATTCCCCAAAATATAATTCTCAGTTATTTTCAAATTATATTTAAATATAAAAAATATTTTTTTATTTATATAAAATTAATAATATATTATAATTATATTGTGAGTAATTATTTTTTAAAATATAATAATTTATAATTTAACTAATTCAAAATTTTATATACATAAATTAGTAAGTTGAAATTTAATTTATGTTTCTTCATTTTTTTTAATTTAATAATCTCAACTGTTAAATTTAATTCATATAAATAAAATAATATTAATTATCACATGGAATCAAATAAAAATATTACGGTGATCATATTAATAAATTTTATTTTTCACAGATTTGATTTTTTTACTTAAGTTTATTAAATAATATTTTTGAATCCGTTATTTATTATATAAAATTTTCTTATCTTAGTATTATGTCATTGAATATAATGATAATATTTGTTTTTGTAATGTTTGTAGTGTCTAAGAATTGAAAAAAAAATTATGAATTGTGGAAGTTTAACAATATCTTTCTCATATTCAATAAGAGGTGTTCAATAAATTATTTAAAATAAGAAGAATCCTATATTTAATTAAATTAAATTAAAAATATAAAATAATTAATAATTTAAAATAAAAAATAAAAAATTATTTAAATTATTTAAAAAATTATCCTATTATAATAAAATTGTATAAATAAAACTTTTATATATATATATATATACTATCAGATTATAAATCATTCTTGACTCATATATTTAAGTAGTATTATTTGTTTATTTCATAATAACCTATAAATATAATAATTCATTCATAAATAATTATAATAAATTTGTTTATTAACTTCTCATCACAATATATAAGATTATTAGTAAAATTTAAACTATTCATAATATCTCAAAAATCTTATTCCTATCCTAATTTTTTATACCAATTAATAATCTTTAATAACTATGGATTCATATATCAAACAAAAATATATCGACACATATATACTCATAATTTCAAAATCATATTTATTATTCTAAAATCTCAATTTATTCAATATGAGGTATATAAATTACTTAAAATAAGAGAAAATTTATCTATGATTAAATTAAAAAATATAAAATAATAAATTATTTCAATTTTTTTAAAACTTCTTTTAAATAAAAATTGTATATAATTTAAATAATAATAATAATAATAATAATATAATACTATTAATACTAACAAGTGAAAAATAATTCATGTAAGTTTTATTCTGTATTAAATATTATTTATATAAATAAATATAATTATATTATTTACGAGTTTATGATTTTTATGTAAAAATTTATAAATAATATCTAGAAGTTAGAAAAAAAAATAAAAATTTAATTGATTAAATAATACTTAGTCATACATGAAAAATATAAAGTTTAACTTTTTTTTCAAAGGTATGAAACTAAATATAAAAATATATTTATGAAAATTTAAATTTATTATTTAAAAATGTTATTCTTAAATATATATATATATATATATATATATTTATAAAAAAATAAACATTGATGTGGTGAAATTGCTTTTTAGTTAGATACATGACTATACAGGATTAATAAAAAAAAGTGACCATGCAGCAGCATTGTGGGCAAAAAAATGAAGAAGATATCATCAAAGTCCATATTCGAATGGAAGTGGAAGGGATGAATGCACATTTAATTTTTCAATTCTAAGAAAAAGGGAGGTTTAAGAAGGAAGTGTGAGAATGAGAATGAGAATTGGGAAGAACATGTTACATTTACAAGGGAGAACTAAACTTGAATCATCTCTGCTACAACATCCTGGGTCACACGTTCCAAAACTGCATCAGCAATCTCAACGCAAATATGTCTCACCTGACCCTTAAACTCACTCCATTCATCCATGGACTCCAAGTAATCCAAACTAAGTAAATTCGTTATTCCATTTCTCTCATTTCCACCCAATTCCCTTGTCCTCTCCCATATTACCTTCCCCAACTCTTCACCTCCACCTCCACCTCCCCTTGATTCTTTCAAACATTCTTCTTCCCTACAATCTTTTCTCCAAACATTTACACTAATTTCTCTCACACAGTAAAACACCACCTGCTTTACCTTATGCAAAAAGGTTTTAGATTTCAGTACGTGGCAAACCTTTGCGTTTGTCCCTAGGAGATCTCGCAACTCCTTCCTACACTTTTCTCTCTTCGCCGACTGAATAATCGAACTCCACACAGCCACCGATAACACTGAATCCTCCCTCATTTTCTTCGGCACAAACACACAGCAATTCCTCCCTCTCTCTTCCATTCCCCAACCATCCTGATTCAACGTCGCGTCCGTCACACAAACTGGTACATTATTAGTACATCATCATAAAACTGTTACTAATAACAACCTAATTTTAAACACACTTTTAACAACCAACGAAACTTACTATTTCGAGAATCTGTAACAGGGCCTCCTTCTAACATTCTTTCCTGGTGCTTTTCATTGTCGGTAATCTGCTCGCTTTGTTCGCAAGAGTAACAAAACTAATCAATACTCTGATTTATTCATAAAACGCCATTTTTTAATGTTTTCCAAATAGAGAATTTTACTCGACAAATCGAGCAATAAAAATAATCATTGAAGATTATCATAAATTACGTAAGTTCAAAAAATTAAAATTCTGATAGAATAATAGTCCAGTATCGAAAGGGTACATCAGAATCTGAGTTCATACCTCTGCAGTAGTCCAATATTTGGTGAAGCTTGGCAAGTATTTGGAGAAAACAAAGCTTTGTCTTTCTGTGGCGACAGCAAGGTTCCGTCTTCATCAATGTCTGAGCAGGAGAGGTACACGGTAGAGTTGGTGGCTGTTGAGAACGAGAACCGATCTGTGTCTTCAATTGTTTGATCACTGCTTTCGGGTTCACGAGGGACAGTATCAGGAACATGTTCGTTTATGATGTCAGAGTCCCTGATTACGATACAGCTAGAGTTGTGGAAAAGAATCTTCTTGTGCAGAGTGGTTAGAAGTTTGGAAAACTGGAATAGAGGGTCTCTCTTTTTGTTCTTGGGCGAGTCTCCATTGATTGAGTAGCCTCTTTCTAGAAGGTAAAGGTCTAGGATGAAAGGGTCTTGTTGCTCCTTTAGAAACTCTGCAAGTCTTTTCCGTGATTTGGGTTTTGGTGAAGCCATAGAAAGAAAGGGATGGGAATTGAGTTGGAATATAAGAAGATGTGGAAATTAAATGGGGGCGTGATAAGGGGCAGAGCAATAAATTTGAATAGACAGCATATCTGACAGAGTTTGGGACAGTGTGGTGGCAGAGATATGAGTTTGGGAGTTACGTGATCCCAATCTCAATGGCTCTATTTTACCTACCTCTGCTTCTGTCTCCTTCTTCTTCTTCCAACTTCAAATTCTACCTGCAAATTCCCTTCTACCTCTGCTACATATTTTGAACTAATATCAATTCCAACCAATTTAAATAACCTATGTGAATTTCTTATAAATACCCTCCACTGCCTTCTGCCATCCTTTCCTTTTCTTTCATTAATGCCCTTAGTTTAAACTTTGAATTTCGAATATCTACTCAAATTAACACTTTTTTATTTCATTGTTACATCAGTAGTACAGTATGATACATAAATACTCAATTACTGCATCTTTTATTTTTCGCAATTTCTTCTTCTTCTGATATCACTTGTTTTTTTTATGCAATTAATATTATTTTGGTATAAGAACCTTTAGTTAGGGTTGGAGATGGTCCACATACAACAACCGATTATATGCATAAAGAAATTTTTTACTTTATTTTTGTTATAACCATATGTGTCTTACCACCATTCATTAGTGTTCAAGTTTTGCAGAGGAATTCCATCTCTTTAATTTTCTTACACATGTCTTACACAATTAAGTAAAGATAGTCTTCTGAAAACAAATTTGTATAGTGTAATTATTGAGATTGAAATACAACTGTTAATATTTTTATGATTATGACTTGATTATCGTAATTAAGTTTTACTATCGAAAATAAATTTTAATCCATCTATCAATGATTAGAAATGTCTCGAAAAAGAAAAATCTCTTTTAAAGTTAAAATAACTTCTCTAGAAAAAAATATTTGAATTGTTTGTCGATCTTGAAATACCTAATGTTAGTTTTTCTAATCAAGAAATAAGTTAAATTTTCTCGATAGTTACTATTTTACATGAGATATTAAATTTTATTATATATTTATTATTTAAACATGTTTATAAGATAATTAATTATCATTTTATAAATATTGTTGTAGATTTATCCAATATAAAATACAAATAAATTGTGAAAACTTTTAATTATCATTCAATTTTTCAATTAGTCAAAGACCGATTATGCATTGGAATATTACAAAACTTCTCTACTTTAAATATCTTGACCTGAAGAGATTCATCCAAAAATTTTCTTATTTTATTTCTTGATAATTGAAAATGTACAATTTATATACAATTATAATCTAATGTAAATTTGAAGTTATTAATTAAGCATGTATATTTGTAATTACAGGCATATCTACACAAGGCTGGTAAAATTTACGAAAAACACTCATGATTTAAACTTTGAAGTAGTCTTTTATATTTAAATTTCGAGGGAATTAATTTGTAGGTAAAATAGAAGTGGAAAAAAGCGTCAATCGATAATCAAAAGTCAAAGTTTTGAAAAAATAAAAGTAGGAGATGTCGGTGGCTGGGTGCATCTTTCGACAATGTAGTGATAGAGATAATATGCAATGTTCTATACTATTCAATTTTAGATAATTAATTTTGATAGGATTGATTTAAAATATGAATATGTAAAACAATTCTTCTAAACTTAATTCAATAAAATAAAAAGTTAATTTTGTGTTGGTAAATTTGACAACAAATTATATATGTATGATAAATTCAGTATACTATAACGTAATTACTAAGGCAAATCATAATATTTGATGATTAGGAAGGATTGGATTTTAGAAGTATGATGATGATTGAAGAGAGAGGAGAGTATGTAACGAAATTGTATTTGTGATTGATTATGTTATATTGGAATATGATATTGTGTTATATGGAAAGAAGGAGTTAGTAGTTATTATTAGGATGTCATAGAATATTGGTAATGATTGATATTTGAGGAGAGAAAGGGATGAGTTAAATTATGGATAGGTATTACGTAGCTTTCTAGCACTTGTGTGAATAAGATTATGAGAAAAGACAAATGAAAGAAAACAGAGTATTATGTTGGAAAAGATCCAATTATAATTTATAGGCGTCAAGGTGGGAACATAAAAAGGTTAGATGACAAATGCAATTCAAATCACATTTTTATTTAATTAAACAACTCTCGCTTATATGTCGATTAGCTTTGATTATACACCACACCATCATTAAAGGCGACGCATTTATCTTAAAGCTACTTTCAAATAACAATATTTTAATCTTTAAGACGATGAATATTACTTTTTTTTTTTTTGTATTCTTCATATTTTATATTTAATATTTAGTATAACACATTAATAAAAATATTAACTTTGATAATTTATAATATTTTTTCTAGTGTATATTTTAATATTTTCTCAACGAATAATTTTTTTATTTTTTAAAAAGTATGAATTAATAAAGATATAATTAATAAAAGATAATTAATGTAATCTTAAAATTTATAAATAATAGAAAAATAAAATGATTTTTTTAAATACAATAATTATAAAAAAACTAGAGAAAGTAACATTTTTAAAGTTATAGTATGTTTCTTGAATGTATCAATTTTTTTTATTTATTATTAATACTATGATTGTATTATAAGGAAGGTGAAATAGATAAAGTCATATTTATTATAATTTATCGTCTATTAAGTATTTGATCGAAAATAAATTGTCAGATCAATTTTTAATAAAGTAATTACTGATAAGAAAATTTTAATGAGATACATTAATTATCTCGTGACAAAAATTAAACGAGTTAAATGATAATTTAATTTGTGAGATAGGTAGAAATCTTATATAATATATATATTATTTAAATAAAAGAAATTTTCTTCCAATTAAATATATTTAACTAAATTTGTTTACATATTTAAAAATAATCACTACAACAGTAAATTATCTAATGTTACAAATTTATTTGTTAAAAAAATATATGTACGACTCTAATTAAGCATATTTAATATTTTTTTGAGTTAATAATAATTACACTATTATAAATGAGATTAGTTTTCTTCTTCAAAAAATGATGAGAAACTTGTAATACCATAAATGAAATTAGTTTATATACACTAGACTAAGACAAATGTAGAACATCATAAACCAAAATAGTTTCTAATTCAATAAACTAAGAAAAAAAGAAAATAAATATATATCACTATATAGAAATAAATGGGGTTGATTGTGATTTCTATTATTAAGATCTGATCGTTCACAATGTACTACTCACTATATTATGACTGGTAATTGATTCTGAAATAGCCTTCCTTTTCAAGTGCATTTACAGTTTTCGTTAATTAGGGTTTAAATAACATTAACTACGATACTTTATTATATCAACTCATGTATTATCAATTATGGATATATTTAATTCAAGGGCCTCTTTTTAATACCGTTCGAGCCCGAACTAAACAGAACAACATTAAGTTTTACATAAGAATTGTATTTGTCATATTCTTTATTGTTGAGTTCAGGTTATAAGTTTTGTTACAAAACAAGTTAATAATGTCGCTTATAAATTAGGTAGTGTACAAAATTTATGCTAATGACCATATTTTTTATCATATTTATTTTATCATCTTGAATGAAATTTTAAATAAGTTACTTTTAGAATAATATTGTGATCTAGTTAGTTTACAAGGCAGTTAAAATAATTTAACTTAGACGCTTTTTAGATCTTAAATGCCAACTCAAATCAAACAACCAAAACATACTTAATTAAATTAATAAACTATGTTTTCACTTTTTAATGATTTTTTAAAATAACAATAAACTTTAAATTGCTCTTTGAATGCACTTAATCTCATTTTGTAATTTAATCAACGATTATATAACTTGGTTTGAAATACTTTCACCTTAGTATTTTTTTTTTTTTCATGCTACGGATTTCTTAAGTCTGGTTGATGAGAGACTAATCCAGTTTTATCGTTAACCAATGAACTATTAAACACTTTAAGGATCTTAAAAAAAGTAATGAATCACGAGTGAACTTGTAATTATGACAATCACGTTTAAGTCTAACTTAATTCTTTCTCATTATTTATAAAATCAGATCCGTGGGCCGAGAGATGGGCCTTCAAAAATAAGGCTTCTCACTCTAAAAAAAAAAGGCTCTTGTTGAATTTTGGTGCTACGTTCCTATTTGCTCTTCCTTTCCTTCTTTATATCTGTTCAATTTTTGGCTTATTACTCATTTGATAAAATATAATTACATTTAGTTTCATGGATATAATATTATTTTTTTAGTCTTTATATATACCATTTTTAATGATTTAAAATAGATTCAAATAACATTTGTAAGAATTAAACAAAGTAGAAATTGGTACGTGCCAACACGCGAATAAGACATTTTTTAATAGAAGCTAAAAGGAATTTATGATTTTAAGCATAAAAAGTAAATGAGTAATTAAATAATTATAATTTTTCTTTGTATTCTCTCGTTTTTAATAATATAGTTAAGAAATTAATGAAAATCAAAACTAGAAAAGGGAATTTTACGGAGACTGAAACAATTTTTTGTTAGGAATTAGAACACAAGAAAAGTATAGAGAAAAGTATATTTAAACTATAATTTTGTATTGTAATTCAACACAGAGATAATAAACAATCACGATTTGATAATTTAATAAGTAATATATTTTCTCATTGAAGCTTTTCCAAAACTAAAGTTATCATACAAATCATTGTCAATGTTTCTAATCCGCGTTATTAGGTCAAAAGATAACATTCCTTTTTATCTAAACTTTTTCTTCTAAACAAGTGTCTGATTAGCTCAAAGAACTTGCCTTTGAAAAAAGTGGAATAAACACAAGGCCCAGGTAGTGACAAATCCATAATTTATTTTAGTCAGATAAAAAAGAAAATACACACTTCCCTTAATTTTACAAATCATAATTATTCTGTACACATTTTCATATTTTAAAAATATTAATAATTTTTACTGTCAATACTATGATAAAATAGAAAGAGAAAGTAATAAAATTAGTATTAATTATTTTTTCTTTGGTCTCTTCTAACTTTTTTAGATCCCTTTAAAGAAAATGTCTTACAAAGACAACACTATGTTTTTTTTGAGGACAACATTAAAAGTTATTCAATATATTAACATAAAAAAAAAAATTGTGGAAGCAATACCATTGAATCAGCATCTAGCACTAGCCATGGTCAACCAGGAACAAGAAAGCAGCGATAGGACAATAACACTTGTTGATCTTTTAATGGCCAATTGGTTTTCTACGAATATCATTTCATTGTTCTTATTTTTCTTTAAACAAACTTTCTGTGATGGTTCTTTGAGGATTTCATGGGGCTACAAATCTGAAATTGAAGTTTCATTCCTTGCACTTGGACAAAAAAGAAGAAGCAACTCGCAGGTTATAACTTTTAACCAAATGCAGAGTCCTCCATCTATCAATCTAATATTTCTTTGGTTAAAATATGCATAAGGTTCAAAAATATTTTGATAATGTCTTATTCAAACTCTCATCTTTATAGATATGAGCTTTTTAATGAGAGAATTTACCTTTTCCTTAATGTGAACTAGTCTCTCTAACTAATCGATAAATTATAATCTCAATTATACAACGAAAAGTGAAATAATATTTTTTATTTTATTTTATTTATTCATTTTTAAAAATATTCATCTTTCTGTTTAAAAGTTAATGACAATATCAGTTATTAAATTTTTAATTATGTTCTTATTTTTTTAATTATTGAATATTCAATAAGTGAATGAAAGAAAAATTATTAATAATAGCGTATTAAGAAAATAAAAAGTTTAGTATAAGTAAAGGAATTAATTACATTATGCCATTTCGTTCGAATTAACATTTTCACAAATTTTTAAGCAACAAATTTTCGACGCCTATTTAATTTTGCATAAACTAAACTATTATAGTTGAGATATGTTAGTAATAAATACATATTCTCATGCACTCTTTCTAACATAATGCATTGTTGACTGAAATTCATTGAAAAATCATGTTTTATTTTACTTCTTATTTAATGAGATTTTTTCATGATTTTGTGTATTTTAATAAATCTTTAGCAATAATAAGGAATATTTTAGCATGATTATGAATAAAAATGTGTTATTAACACTCCTATTTATATATTTTTAACCAATAAATTTACTAGTTTATGGAACGAGAAGGGTTATATATAATAGTGCCTGAGTAATAAAAATATATATATAAAATAAAAATATTATTTATGAACAAGAAATTTTTCTAGTAATGGATCAAAACTCAATTACGAATTTGATATTATATATTAACTTATATCTTTAAGTCATCAGATGATTTGTTTTTCTTTTTTTATAGTGCTTAAAATGTTTATCCTTAATCATATTTATAGTCAAACACATCTTTTCCTCGAGCATGAGTATCTTTATCCTCTCTTTGACATGATGAAAAAGTTTTTGATTGACATAAGAGATTTTTACACATAAATTCACTATTTCTACTATGTTTGAATACTTGTTGAGTTTATCACCAAGTCGTAAAATCAATTTTGATTCCTCTTACTAAAAATGCAAAAGAATAAAACAGAAACATGTGCAGAGATAAAATGAATGGTAGAAGAGAATAACTGGGGATCAAATTAAAGGCTTATCAAGACCACCCTAATAACCATCGCTAACATATATTCAAGGTGGTTCTTTTAAATCTCTTACTTGTAAAAAATGTCGCAAATTGGATTATTAATTTGTTTTAACACCATATTAGATTCCTTACATGGTTCATATTAAAACAAATTTTAATTATAAATATAGTAATATTTAAGTTTTAATAGTAAATATATGCAAACTTAAACTTTTGTTCTGTTTTATTACATGGCAGGTGTGATCTATTACTTTATTTCTAGGCGAATATACCATCAAACGGTCACCATTCATGTTTATTTTGTTAACTCATGTCACATCGCTGCTACAAAAAGTACTTTTCATCACATGATTAGAAACAGTGGTTCATGTGTGGGTCCTATGTATGACCTCACAACCACAATTTTAATGCCACTTGTTTCTTCTTTCTTACGCGAAGGAATCCATTAGGCATTAGTCAAGTCTAAGTATGCGAAACACTGAAATGAAGATTTATATACACAAAAAGACACAAAAATTAATGCTAAGAAACAAGATGCATGGATTCCTTGATTTGCCAATAGCTACCATATTTACATTACATGAGATTCAGACTTTCTTCATACAAACATGAACATATGAAGATGCTAAAAAACTATGCATGGTTTTCACCACTCACTAATGTCATACAAATTTACAAACAAAAGCTCCCAAAAGATAAAGGTAAACAACATGATAAAAAAGTACACCCTCAAAATCCCTACATCGTACTTCCAACAACGTAGGGCTTCTTTCACCCACTACTACACTGCACGTACGTGACCATGTTTTCCTCTTCCCAGACCTAGAAATTAAGAAGAAGAAAAAAAAAAACTTGACCCCTCCAAAAAAAAAAAAACATAAAGGAGTACCTTCTAGTTAGCTAGGGCATTCATTACTCTTTCCCTACCTCGATGCACGAACCAACCATTTTCAATGGTGATGCGTGAAGTAGATTGGAAATTTTATTATATAATTATATATGTAGCAGGTAACATAGAAGGTTTAATATATGAATTATATAGAGAGAGTGTCATTGGTTTGTTACTTGGTTTTCTATATAAATGAATGTGAAAGCATGGAGCTTAAAATAAAATCCGAGATAGATCCGAAAGAGTGGCCATAAGGGCAATAGCTTCGGATTTAAGATGATCGTTGTGTAGGGATAGTAGAAGGTGTTGGTGCATGGTTAAGGCGAGTCGGTTTCTGAGAAACCGGTTTTGGATTCTCAACCGGTTCAGTTGGCTCGTCAGGTTCTCAAGATGCTTCTTCTTTCTGTAACGGGACCTTCGGGCCGATTCCCGGTTCGATTTCATGCGTCTGAGCTTTCTTTCCTCAGGCGAGTAAACCGCCCGGTTCGATCCCTGCGAACCTGAACCCGGGCTGCCCGGGTTTCTCGATTGGTTTATGAGAGAAAACAGGTCTTCTAGTTCACTTTCGGTCAGCATGGTTTCGTGAACCGGAGAACATGGGAACTGAACCGCTTCGTGGAGCAACATGGTGTAGAAGAGCAAAATAAGCAAGAGAGAAAGAAAAAAAACCGGGAAATTCAAAAGAGTGAAGCAGAGGGAGGAAGGAAGGGGAAAAGGGAGGAATGGAAGGAAAGGAGAGGGGTATTTGAAGGAGAGGGAAAGGAACATGTGGGACCCATTAGTGCAAAAGATTTTGGAAAACTAACGTACTGGTCACAAAAAATGTTAATGATTTTTTAATGAATGTAAGTAGGTTATGATGCTAACCTTTAAGAAAAGTGATTATTCAATAAAATTAGGGTTTTTTATGTTAAGTTTGTTCTTTTGAGTTGAGGAAAGATAAAAACTGCAGAGAGAAGGGATAGCGTTTGATGGAAACTTTAGTGTGTGGGGTGGGTGGTGGGGGATTCAGATGGGGTAAGCTTTTTGTGTTAAGGTAAGAAAAATAATAGGGTGTTCTTTCGGGAGATTAGCTTTATCTTAATAACGAAGGATCAAACAAAAACATATAAACAACAAACTGGATTAGAAAGGTTCCTGACACCAAAATTACACTTTAATTTTAATTATAAAGCAGTGGTGAAAGTATATATTTTTTTAAAAATATATCTAATCTCAGTCTCACGAAGAAAAAGAAAATTGAGATGTAATAAAAATTAATATTGAAATGTTGAGTTAATTCATTATTTGTGAGAAAGTAGTCTGGTATTGGTCTATGTAGCTTTTGTGTTTGTGACTAGAAATCCATTATTTTCCTTCCCAAACCCATGTATCCACGCGTTAGTTACAGGCTTCAATCACTTTGAGCTTACCCTAACAATTAAAATTCAGAAATGTTATGTATTTATAACATTTAAATTCAGTAAAGTTTATTTGTTTTGTAAAAAGTTATTAAACACTTAACCGTTATTTGACTATAGAGTTTACGCATGTAAGATGAGAAGTGAAAAAGTTGAGAAGGAAGAAACAAAATTAATCCTAGTTTGTGGTAGTAAAAATATTAAATTTTGGCCGATTGACTGTGGAAATAGTTTTATATGATGAATACGCAGAGCAAATATTGTGGCAGCATTTAAAAAGTTAACAGCTGAAAAGCTCTAGTTATGATGATAATATGGCATTTGTTTATTGAATGATTTAGAAAAGGGTTGGTGAGATATTGTGTAAACGACCAATGGAATCTCTAGAAAAAGTGAGGTACTCGTATATATCAAGTAACAGTATTGTCAAGATGACAGGGATATAAAGAAATATACGAAAGAAAGTGAGTGGGTAATTTAAAGTGTGTGGAGGTGAAAATAAAAAAGTAGATGATAAAAAGGGAAAGGAAAAATGAGTATGTATCAAGCGTTCATACAGAGATGAATGTGTTGATTTAATGATATGAAGTAGATTTGTGTATGTAAAAAAGAACTAGTTTTGGGAGTAGTTTGTCGAAAGTAAAATGAAGTGTAGTAGGGTATAAGGATAGGGAAGGGTGATGGAGATTACTATATATATGTTGATGTGTGAGTTTGAAGTTGTTTGTTACAGAATGAGAGGAATATTCTTGGGTAGTTTTCTTAGTTGAGGATTCTTTTAAGATGGAGGAATTTTGTATTGGTTGGTAGTTGGTTGGCTTGGACTATTAGCAAATATTAAAGAAGCAGTGTTGAGTGGGTGATAACATGCGATCACTTGGATTGCCATTTTGGTTAAACTTGATTAATTTAAATGAAGGAAAAAGATATTGAAGCAATCGCTTTTTTTAGCTTGCTAAAGTAGCTTGCATGTGCATGAATGCAAGTAAATTGTAATGGAAAGAGAATAGTACAATTTAGGTGCTTCTCCTTTATCTACTGCAAGGGTCCCTTTCCTCACTCCCATCTTTCCTTTCCCTTAACCTTAGGCAGTTAGAAGAAGCTTGTGGCCAAAATAACATTACATTAAACACATTATATCTCATCTACTTAATCACTTAGCCTTTGCTTCTTTAGACAATAGGGAACAGATCTCCAACACACAGGGAAGGACCAAATGAGAAGCCTCATCTCATCCCTCGTGTAAAGTTTCATCACAATTTGTAATTTTTATTATTATTATTATTATTTTTTAATTTGTTGACTTATCTTCGCAAGTTATTACGACTCAGAATGTGGGGAAAAAAATGAAGGAAATAATTACATATAATTTTGGAATCTTTGATAATGATAAATGAAGGAATTAATTAGATATATTTGTTGAAGGGTTTAGCGTTATCTGCTAAAGAAAAGTACAATTATTCATAAATGTGTGTATGATGACGAAAGGAATGCAATTACAATGAACTTAGTCATGAGCAACACATTCCATCATTTGCATGCGATGCTGAAAACAAATGACACTATTAAATTAACTTGTAAATCAAATTTAATTTTCGAAGATTATACACGTGAAGTATGTGGTGCAATAAACAATATTCAGACATTCTATATAACTATATCCAATGCCCAGAGTATATTACTATATTGTATGATTGATCACATAATGGACACTCATAAAAAAATTATTTATTTCCACCATTAGATTGACAACAATAAAAAATAATAATTTAGTTACAAACCTATGAGTGATAATAGATTTCTCAAAGGTAGAGTAATCTAGGAGACACTTCTTACAATCATATGTGCTATAAAAATTATCATTAATAATAATTGATCAAAGTGGTAAATAAATTATGATCAATACTATTTATTAATTTTGAATCTTCAAATCGTCACTTTCTTCCCTTTGAGAATATTTGATGAAAGGCTCAAAAGAAACTAAAAACAACAGTGTCGCATGATTTTTCTGACAGCTATTAATACTGCAAAATAACTTGAACAAACCAATGCATTATAGAGCTAGAGAACACAAATAATTGAATTTGTATCCTCTATCGTACTTTTACATATGATAATATCATATTCTATAAGAGAACCATAGATTAGAAAAATAGCTATAATGATAATCCATACAATCTATCTATTAAAAATAAAAGACTTTTATGTCGTTTAATGTTGCCATAATATGAAAAACTTTCAAATCAGCTAATATAAAAATTCGGTAATGTAGTAACTTCTTGTCATTTTATTATTATTACTATTATTCATAAAAATGAGTTAATGGATTATTTATGTGGATGTCAGAAAATAAGAATAGGGTCTTTAAGAGTGAATAAAACTCAACCCAAAACCCAGCCACCTGCTGGCATATTTGTCTATTTGTGAATAAAAAAATGGTAGCACTTAACTCATGGATGAAGTTATTTATGAAGATTAACACACAAAGTAAATACATACTTTTTCATAAATAAAATCATAATATTAAAAGTCCCGTTCTTAGTGGCAATCGCTGCCTGCGTGCAGTTCAGCTTTGACCGGAAACCAGTTTCTTTCACCTTGTATCTTCTTCGGTGGAATTGGTTAAGAGGAATAAATAATTTTTAAAATAATTAAAAAACGACTTAGTCAGGAAGAACCTACCCTGGTAATTGGAAATACGAAAATTACAATAATCCAACATATACACCAACTAACGCAGATTTATAACCAGATGCAACAAATTACCTTGGGATACTCAACCCAACACCAAATATGCACATTTCTGAGTGTGCACGTGCGCAACATGCACCAGAGACAACACTGTCAGAAGATAAACGAATTTCATATCTAAGAAAAATAGTGTGTCTGAAGATATCTCCTTTCCGGTTTTCTTTGCGCCCACAGATACAATTGATGATCACATGGTAACTGGAGGAGCTCCCTAATTTGACAATCAAACTTACTATAATCAGAACTAATTAGTATCAAACTTACTATAATCAGAACTAATTAGTGAAATAAAATCGAAGGGTATCAATGAGAATAAAAACATGCCATTTCAGCTAAGTAGCCAAATTAATCTTTAATTCGGAATGTGATATTAGAGTAGCACACCCAAACCAAGCAACTTGTCAAGACCAGATGCAAATTAGTAAAGTATTAATTTGCATCATTCACCTTAAACAGAAGATCATACGCAATATATTCCCAGGGCAATGATATGGACATTAAGCTGCACTTCAAAGGTATCAACTCATCAAAATTTGAGCTAGAGCCAGAGGCAGAGGCCGCTGCATAAGCATGCCTTGCTGCTACTGATGCGGCGGAAGCTGCTTTGCGGACAATTACGCCAAGCCCAAACCCTTTCTTTGATATAACAGGAGAATATGGGCCTGAATCCTCCTGGCTTTGATCTGACATTGCAACAGAGAGATTCCATTTCAGCCATCTTTATATCTACCTTTTAATTGATAAGGTTGGAACATACACAGGCTTCACAACATATTTGGCTAGAATAGTCAAACAAGAAACAGTATTGCCTGAGGCTTTGATCTTATCTATGAAGTATTTAACCGTATAGACACTATAGAAGCACTTGCTATCCTGATAGAATAAAATTTATTACGGAATCACATATCGTAAAACAAACAGTAATATGTAAAACATGTTTCAATCTCATGAATGTCTTGTCATACTTAATAATATCTTATTTTCTAAGTCTTGTAATACACAAATCCTGGAAGGTAAAAAAAATCATAGCTTGTCAAATATCAATGCAAATTTTGGAAATCCCAGGCATAAAAGGTTTCTTACCTGCAACACCAGAAACAGCTACTTCAACTTCCCCTCGGCCTCCAGGACCTTTCATGTAAATCCTGTCGGTTTTGCCAGAAGAATGGCCCACTGATAAAAGGCTCCCAAATCGAGACTTGCCAGCTGTAGTGAAGCAAGAGGGAATATATTGTAACTGACTAATAAGATAACATATATATGGTATGTGGCACCCATTAGCTATGTACAACATAATGAGCTTGTGGAATTTCCCTCTATATAGGAAATAAAGTGTTGCCGTAGCATTTAAGAGGGAAAACTCTTAAAAAGAAGAGAAAAACAAATAAGGCTACTAGAGAATAATCTACTAAACTGCTTTACATATAAAAATTTCAGTAAATAGAATTAATGAAATATGATCCAATATTGATTTTTTTATTAATTATTATAAATTAAATCAATCCAATTTAAATAAATATAAAGGAGACTATTTTGATATATTAAAAAAATTGTATACGTTAGATAAAAAAAGAGAATTTTATGAATTCTTTTTTTATCTAATGTATACATCATTGAATTAAAATCAATCCCATACCAAATGCGTGTATTTATTTTGCATATCTACCTATGACATGGCTGGGCACTGTTTTTTCAGCAAGGATAAATAAAATTACCCAACCATGGTTAATGGAGTTGTAAAAGATTCAGAGATTCAAACTAACATTGAAACATCAAGTCAAGAAAAGGAGTATATCAACATCCACATATGTCGTAAAATACTCTGGTGACAATATGTTAAATGTGCAAAAATACATCCCCGACCATTACCATCATAAGCATCTCGAACCATTTGATAGCTGACAAATCCTGAGAAAAGCGTAAGCTGCAAATCGGAGATATCAGAACATCAGAATGTTTAAAAGTGAGTTATTTAAGAAGTTCTGCATAAGTTTTGTTTGTTGACATCACATTAAATGATTTAAGAAGATGCTTAGATGAATCAGACAGAGAATGTTGAAAAAATAAAACTTGGTTCATCAACAAAAAGGGCAGGATTACAGTGGTTAGATAAAATTGAAATTTCCATTTACTTCTCTATTGATTGGTTATAAAGCATATCTGAAGAAGTCAAGCTATATTATATGAAAGCCCACTAGGAACTAACAGTCTAGCATGCATTTCAGGCATGGTCTTATTATGTTGAACTTAGGTGCTCTGTCACAGTATGTCCTGCAAACAAATTGTTTTTAACCAACAAAACTGCACCTGTTTAAGACTGGAAGTTCCTCTTGCCACCGAGTTTCATTTTGTAAAACCAGAGACATAAGAAAGTACTATGAATAGTTTCATCTTATAATGTTCATGCTATAATAAGTGAAATGTAAAGACAATTATAAAGTAAAAGCACCATCTTCAGCCCTACCATGTGCAAAAGGTGAAAAATGTTTCAGCTGTATATTTCATCATTAAAATTAAAGCATGTACAAGGAGTATACAGTCCATATTATGCAGCATTTAGTAAAACAAAAATTATTAATAGAAAGAACTGAGCAGATTATCAAAATCTGAGAAGAAACTAAATTTCCATATAGTAACTAAGAGGTAATCAAACCTTTGTATCTTTTTTCTTTGCAGGTCTAGTGTGGACTTCCAAAGAGGAGTTATTACTAGTACTACAATCATTTGACACCTTCTCATTTGGAAATGCTGCCCCGTCATGTGCATTTAGAACTACACAATAGCAGTGATCTTTTTCAGTCAATACCTGCAGGGAAATAAAATCACCAATACTTCATGAAGTCATCACAGTCAGAATGTATAAAGTATTCAACAATATGTCTACTCCTGATATGGGGCAAGTAAGACAATCAACCAGGAGAGAGCATTCATAGAGAAAATAAATACACAATGTGAATTAGGAATTTAGCATTAATATGAATGAAAATTCAGCTCTTAACTGAAAGACATAAGCATTAGCAATTAATCAGCCATTAATCTGTAACCAGTATACATTTTTTTAAATGGAAGCTGAAATTTCACAAGTAAATAAAAGAGTGGAGCGTTTCAAAGTAACTTTATTTTTCAACCCAAACCTGTTCTGCAATATGAAACAAGCAAGATAAAGCAGGGCTTATTTAAGTATTATCATCTTAGTTAACTAGAAAATGTGAAAAACAAAATATGTTGAGAAAGCATAAACATTCCATACATGAAAATGTGATTAAAAATGTAATAACTTACTAAAGTGATTTATTACCACAGCATCAAAAGTGGAGTCAAAATCATCAATTGCAAAACATATATCTGGATAAGCAGGAGTCGTTTCCACTTCCTACACACGTCAATGACAGTGTAATTTTCAATAAAAGTATAAAGTATCTAAAAACAATAGTATTCATTCTTTCTTCCCTTGCATATAAAAGAAAAAAATGGGTATACTTGCCTTTCGAGAGTCCAATTGAAAATTTACACGACTTGGGGATGCATAAACAGTCTTCACAACCTGAGAAAGTGCAAAGGGCCACACTGCCAATTCAGAGGATATTATGTCTATTTACATTTAGAGTTTTAGACATTTTAAACTTCCAACACACAGCTGTTGAGCATATAATACTGAGAAAAAAAAACTGTATTGGCTTAAAGTTTCACAGAAAGGGATTCTCCAGTCCAAAATCATGAACAAAGCCTTACTGACAAATAAATTTAAACTACCAACACTAACAATAGGTTGACCACAGGAAAGAACAAATCCATCACAGTCGCATACAACAGCATTCTCAAATCTATAGCCATTTCAAAGGGGCAAAAATAATGTAATAAAGAAATTGATTGAAATAAAACATATAATGATGATGTAAACCACGGAAAGGTATATTACCAACTGTGAAGGAGTTAAATTAAAATTACAGTTTATGACATGTAGGAATGGTTGAGGACTAGGGTTCCAGGCAACCATTGATCAAAATGTCAAGAAAGTCTGAATCAAGATTAAGATCAGACGTAAAATGAGGACCTATTAACCTCAAACTAACAGAAACCTAGAAATCATTCAGTGTCAATCTTTAAAACCCGAAGCCATTAAAACTTAATTCATCATCATAGATAGGAAGTACAACCGGGAATTGTGCAAAGGTATTTCGGACAATCCCAATGGGTCTTGTTATGGCAATTAATCAATACACAAAATAACAAAATGAAAACAATTGAAACAGCCAGAAAGAAAGGACTAAAATATTCAGCGTGGGTTGGGGCAAGCCTGAATAAGCCCTATAGAACTAGACCTCCATTATAGAAACTAAGGTCCAAAACCTACCGAAGCAGTAGCTTGATGATGGAAATGATTCAACAGCATCCCACCAAAATGGGACTTAGGGTTGATAAATCTGCCCTTTTCTCTGAACCTTAAATAGACATATCTCACAAGATTTGTAAATTCATTTTTGACCTAAGGATATTAGATAACACAAAAGGGGAGAGGAGAACAAATATAAAAAAATGAACATTATCTTTACAAACAATTATAAGTAGAGGAAGTGTGGATAATGCAAATGGTAGAGATTCGTTATACACTTACCTTATATATAGGGGATAAAGGTGTATTCTGCTCAGCTCGATGATTAAGAAGATCTTGGTGACTAGAGAAATAGATAGCTCAAATCAGATTGCCTAGATTAATGATTGTGAGGAACATATGAATAATAACCCTAAATATAAGATGTATAAAGTTTATGCAAACCCTTTCTTGGCCTTAAAAACATATATATGCTTCTTCTTTAAAGTTGCAGAATGTTTTAATCAGAATTTGCATAGTTACTCTAATTACAACCAAAATATAATGATGCAACAAAAATGTAAAAACACAGATGAAACTGATATGAGATTTGGTATTTGGCATAAAGGAAATCTTGGCGATGAGAAATGCCACATAACAATGCAATCATACAACTCATCTATCTTGGTAATATTTAAGAAAACAAGTAAGAGATCGGTTCTTTGCAGACTCTGCAAAAATCAACTGATGCATGCATATGACCATGGTACAAATGAAATAAATCTTAGAGGCAACCTGATGGTTGTGAAACCATCTAAAAGATTAGGCATGGTGAAACACAATGGTGGAAACAAAATTAAGGAAAGAAAATCATTACCTGCAAATAGCAACAGTTACACTGAATGTTGTATGGGCAATTAAATTTAAGTAAAATGAACGCCTCCAGTCCACATCTACAGAAGTTTCATCAACTAAGTCGCACAACTGGTTGAGAAAAAGTGAACAAAATTATATGGCATCACAATGGTTGGACAACCAAATCCTACGTCAAAAGAGTTATCCGATAAGGCATAAGGATTTTACCAGTTAAAAAATAGAATTGATTCACAAGGTAAATAATGCTAAGTCACATGATAAGTAAGCACCTTAATGCACTCAATACTTGTCATATGTTAGGATTAAAATTTGGAAAAGTGATTTTATGAATTCCAATGTACCAAATGAAGAAGGAAGAAATTGTTGCTTCCAAAGAAAAAGTATCTTTGGCTTTAATCTCAAATTAACACAAACTCAAACCTAAAATTCTGCTTTTTTTAAGGCATCCCTACATTATAATTAGGCCATGATACCATCTTAGAATTTGAGTTAGGCCTAAACCAAATTCTAATGATATCAAAGCTTACCCTAGTAGTTGTTATTAAACCTATTGGGTCACTCATAATTGGGTCATTGTCGGATCACTTGTATGGTAGATGTCTAATCTTTCACATATCAGGCTCGCTCAAATTTCTATTGACTAGTGATATGACCAAATAGCATACATAAGAGGGACAAACAAATTTTTTTAGGTTAAGGCCCAAACCCAAATAAAAGAGGAACAAGTTTAAAAAATGGCATCATATT
Source organism: Macrotyloma uniflorum (assembly GCA_016859785.1). Classification (NCBI taxonomy): domain Eukaryota; kingdom Viridiplantae; phylum Streptophyta; class Magnoliopsida; order Fabales; family Fabaceae; genus Macrotyloma; species Macrotyloma uniflorum. The sequence continues at coordinate 3,160,969 of BDMB01000007.1, read as the reverse complement.
AATTTGGTTTGTTATAAGCAATTTTGAATTGTTTAACAACTAGATATCCGTGAATTCCATTGACACTTAAAAGTCTTGAACACTTATACCAATAGTTTTCCCCTTTGATTGCATGAAAAGGGGTAAACGATCAATCATTAACGAACATTTTTTACATGTTTTTGCTTTTCTTCGAAGATGTAAATGATTCGGAGCAGAAAGACAAGTTAGAGTACTATCATCATATGTATGAAGCACTCCGGAAAACAATTTATTGTATAGCGTGAAGAACGTTGATAACAAGCACTTTCGGAGTTTGAACTTCTGCAGATCCTAATATTGTGTTTGCACAAACGTACGAGAGATCTTCAATAGATTTTAATGTTGAATTTACCTTAGGTGCCCACCTGCGTACAAAATAAGGCTCAACGCTCTCTGTTTTATTGTTGGAACCAGAACCTTGGGAACCCTGTAGGCAAACAAGACTTCTAAAAGGATCAACAATATTGCTTCCAATCCAACTTTACAACCACAGGACAAAGCAAAAAGACAGTAATTCTAAATCAATATTACCCGTTTGAACAAAGATTAACAAATGAACAAAAAAAAGTTGAAAAAGACATACCAATTTTCTGACAAAGAAAACAAGATCATCATCCTGGCGTCCCCTTGACTCCTTGCCACAGACGAAATACAAATCAAAGATATCGTGCCAAAACTTCATATCCATTTCGATATCAGAAGCATCTTGCTCCTCAACTACCGTTTTCCCAATTAAGTTCGAGTGCTTCTTCACCACGCTCAACAATTCACACCTAAGGAGCACAAATCAAACAAACTAATAATTACAATATACCAAAAAGAAAGAACAATTTGATGCAGGGACAGTATTATTAGCGCATCCAGAACACCAAAAGAAGAAAGTCGGTAAACAGAACAATGCACGATGCAAAATCATGTGAGATTGATTGCATTATCCTTCCACAACTAAATCATCATCATAAAATTGAACATGATTGAAGCCACAAAAAAGACAGCGGAGAAGAGCACAAAGTTATCGTTAAATTGAATGTACCTTGAGGGGGTTTCATCTCCATCGGCAAGCATCATCTCAATTGCTTTCGGTTATCAATGTTCAGAAACAAATCTGGTCTAGGGTTTATAGCCAAGATTTGTGAGAGACGAGGAGCTTCCAAATGTCTACAGTGCTCGAGAAGAAGAAAGAGTAGAGAAGTTGTTCGGTGCTTTGACACTATACTACATGACAGGGGAGAAAACCGAGTATATATTATTTTTTAACTTTTGTCTAAATGAGAATATCAATCGGTCGTTGTAGTATAGTGGTAAGTATTCCCGCCTGTCACGCGGGTGACCCGGGTTCGATCCCCGGCAACGGCGAGCTTTTTTTTAATAGGCCCATACTAGAAGGGCCTAGGCCCAAATCGGAAACAATTATAGTGTGACAAAATCAAATAAAAAAAAAAGTTTTTGAGTTTAACATATATTTTATTGTACTATTTACTTATGTTAAGTGATATATTAATAATTGAGTAAAACTAACACGCATATTTTTTATGTTTGTTTTAATATTTTGTTTTTAATAATTTTTATTTCACAAAAAAATTATTCGTATTTTAATCTATTTCATTTATTTATAATTTTTTCTTTCACAACATCTTTTAAAAATATTTTATTTGAAAAAAAACTAGTTAAAGTAATGCAAGTGGTGTTATTTTTCTTCAATTTTGCATAATTTTCTTTGCATTTCTTATTTGATTATACAAGCTTATTTTTTGTTCTTTCAAAGTGTTTTTTTTTTTTTTTTTCCATTTTACAACATCATGAATGGTATTTAATTTTGGAGTAGTTTTAAAATTTCGTAGAAATAGGTAGAATTTTGTGGGACAAAGGCATGGATTTGTTGAATTAGGTAAAAATGTTTGTAGTGAAAGAAGGAAGGAGAATGATTGATTGATTAGTGAAAAATAGATCGGACCCACCCAATATTAGTTTATTTTGTCTGCTTTTAACCATTTTGATATAACGTAAAATATGTGAAATATAGAAAAAGATGTAAAGCTGAGGGGAAAAAAAGAAGATAAAAAGACAAAATGAGTAATGTAATGAAAAAAGTTTTAAAAAGTATATATAATATATAAAATTTAAATCCTTCATTAAATGTGTAAATTATGCATTAATTTAAATCATCCATAATGGATTCGGTGTCGTATTTAATTCTTTGTTTAGAAAGAAAAAGAGATATAAAAGAATTGAAAACAATGAAAATTTGTAAATTAAAGAAATAAATACGAATAACTAAACTGGTTTCCTAAAAACTTTTAATAGAAAAAATAAAATATATTTTTCATAAATTAAAATTTATATATATATATATATATATATTAAACATATAGAGATTTTCTACAAATTAATTTAAAATAAATATTTAATTTGATCCTTAAAAGTATAAGGTGTTGTAAATATAGTTTTTTTTTTAATATTTAAAAAATACGAATTAGTCTATAAATACTCTAATTGAATGACGAATGGATCATTTTCTTATCAAAATAAATTATAAAAACTAAATTGATAATAAAGCAGGGACCATTTGTCATTAAACTGTAATTTCCGTAAATCAGGGACCATTTTTAAAATTAAATTGACAATATCTTACAATTTAATGATTAAATTAGTAAGTTATTTGATCAGTATATAGATCAATTAATTTTAAGTTTAAAATTAAATTATTTTTCTCTATTAAAACTTGTTGATAAGTTTTCGAAACATGTGGTTAAAGTTTAGCAAAGTTTAAGGAGTTGCCTCAAACTTCAATTTGAGTTAATTAATTTGGAAGAGAGTTTGATGCTGGATTCAAAATATTTTGGCAAGAACTTTTTTTTTTTTTTTCATAATTACACGTAAATTATAGAATGAATGCTGATTTGGTTTTAAATTGTAATAATAGATCAATTAGTTCCTAAAATTATTAAAATTCTTGGAGTGCATAACTTTTTCAAAGTATTTTACAGAAATATCTTTTAGAAACAGTTTTATTAGAGATATAATTAAAATTTAAATATGATAATTTATGACGTTAGGAGAAATCGATATGTGACAACTTTCGTTAATCTGTTTTAAATACTTTCTAAAGGGATATGAATTGTGTCTGGTTGACAAAAACAGGATAATCATGTTTATAAATGATAATTAGAAGGTTTTGAAGAATTTAGAGAGAAATAAGAAGGCAAATCAATGGAATCCCATTAATTAATTTAATTGTCTGAAGAGAAGCTTGGAAACGCGTGTTCTACTATTTCTTGGATTCCTTGTTGCTGATGATAAGTGAAGGGACAACGTTTTAAAAGTAAAAGAAACTTTGTCCACCGAAACAATGCAATCATCACGACCCAAACGACAACATCATTAAATATGAAACAATTGAGTGACAGAGTGTGTGTGTCCATCTTAATTTTTTTAAAGCAACTTTAGTCCACAGAACATGCTCAATCTATAATAGTAAACCAAATCTTCACCAACTTGTTATTTTTAAATTAATTGTTACACACATCAAAAGCTACCAAACGGGTATGATCTTCTTTCCGATCCCAATACCATTTCACTTGTTAATTCAATGTCACATTCAAAATTAATAACATATTTTCAATAATGTTGATCCATGAAAAACTCTCATTATCGATCGAATATACAATCAGAATTCATAACTGGATATAAGGGGTTTATGATTTGATCATATTAATTCTAGCTCATGATTTATCTGAAATTATTCTCTGGTAATCCACTGGCGATTTAACATGATGGTGAATGGAATAAGAAACACAGAAAAATGCAGAAAAAGGTAAAATTAAACGTAGGGAAATCAAACTTCGTTTAGTTTATTTCATTATACATTAACTATTTTTTGAATTCTGTATATAAAATATGGAAGAGGAAGATAATTTCTTAATTCCATTTTGGTTCTCCAAAATCACTCCAAAAGATAATTAAGGTGTGAAGGCACAATATTAATAACCCCATTCATACAACATTATATGACTTACCAAGAAAATTAAGAGATATTGATTTTGATTGGAAGGGTATTTGACTTATGTTTCACTCCTCTTCCCTTTCCCGGTCCTTCTCCTGCTGGCGGTGGCCGAAGCGACGCCGTCGTGGCGGAGGTTTCCGTCGTTGAGCATCAACGGCAGGTCGTTGGCGTCTTCGCCGTCTTCTTGGGTGGCGATGCGAATGCAAGAGCAACGGTTCAAGGAGGCGAAGAAAGCCGTTGTGACGCCGTTGATGAACCACATGGCCACGCCATCAAACTTTCCGCAACTGGAAGAGGGTTGCGTTGAGGAGACCCTGGACTCGACGGAGTTTGGTGATCGGAGAGTGAAGAAGCCGGTGCAGGTGGAAGAAGAAGTAGTGGCAGCCATGGAATTAGCTTGCATCTAAGAAGTTGAAAGGTCACAGCGAGAGCTTAAGAAGCTTCAGCTTTCGTAGTTAACGGACTCTACAAGGTTTAATCAACAATAACAATCAAGTTTTATATAAATATTCGTAATTAAGTACTTTTCTAAATTATGTAAGAAGATGAATAAAAAGGATATAAATTTAATTTCTTTGGAATTTTTCATGAATTTATATTAAAAAATACTATATATGAATCATATCTTAAATTTTTTTTTTCTAGAATAAATAATTAAACATTAGAAACATTCACAATGGATTTGTTAAAAGAATTAGAAACATGCAGGCGCCCCCACAGATTGAATAATGAATGAAAACAATGTGTACTAACTCTTATTACGTTGCATCTGACATAAAAAACAGGCTAATTTTTAAACTATTTAAAAAATTTGATCAAAAGTTACGTTGACAAGTGTTGCTCAATCAATAATAAGATCGGTGTTGTGTAGATTCTGAAATTGTAGATTAAGATTTTAGTGTTAGATTATATATCTATCTCAATCAACTTTGTACATTCTGAGACTGCTTATGATGCGTAGAGAACAAAAGTACCATATTTTTCTTCTTTATTATCACATCACTCCTTGCATTTTCTAACCCATCACCTACTCTGTAAAATGAGACATTCCTGGATTCTACCCTAATACGTGTTTTTGAAATCAAACTCAACCTCAATCTAAACGTCAAAAGAGGAGTTATTACTTCTTTTTTCAATTTGATTTTGTAGACAAACACGGTGTAAAATGGATTGCTGCAAATGCGGGTTTTGGAAGTTACTATCAGAAATTCGATCCGAGAACCGAATTTCTTCAACCGGCCAATGGATAAAAAAAAATGGTTTCTCCACGGTCGAATTCTGAATTTAAAAGAAAAAATCTGGTCCTATTGGATAAATATGATAAATATTTGGGGATAGGTTTGGTTTTTGGAGATTTTTTGGAAAAAAGTTTATTGGAGGTTTTTTTGTTTTACTATTTATCAGAAGGGTATATTGTAAAATGAAATTGAAACATATTTTATAATAGCCTTTTTTGTCTATTAAACAAATGCTTTTAAATTGAAATAAATATATATAAAAAATAAGTTATTATATAAAGTAAAAAATACATTAAAAATTATTTTTTGAAATAAATTACTTGAATTTGTTTACTTTTTTTATTAATATGTTTCATGAAGATTTAAATTTAAGTTGATATAAATTAGGATTATGATATTATTATGTATTTCGAATGTTAAACTATTTACAATTTGATATCATATCAATTTAAATTTTGAATAAAATTTAAATAATAAAATTTAAAATAGATAAAAATATATAAATAAAACTTAAATACTCAACATGAAAAAAATAGTTTATTGATTTAATGAAAATATAACAATTCTTAATTTTTAAAGAATAAAGAGTTCAATTTAATATATATTATATGTATGTGTGTTTTTAAATAATATATATATATATATATTTATATTTATATGTATGTGTGTGTAACAAATTAAATTAAAACTTAAATTAAAATAAAATTATGTAGAGAATAACAAGACGTAAAAACATATTTATTGAAATTTCAAAATTTAATGATCTTTGTAATTAAAGTTTTACATAATATAAAAATTCCTTCATGTGTAAGAAAGAGGTTTTATGATTTTTTTCTCTTTTGAATAAATATAAAAAATAGAGAAAATTGAGCTTATATTAAATTTAAAACTAAATAGAATTTTTGAATCTAAGATGAAAGTTTATAATATGTAAAAAGTAATTTAAGAATATGTAGATGACTGCTTTTAGAAATATTATAAGATACTATAAACATCTCTAATTAATCATATATGTTAAATTCACACTGAATATTTATTAATATTTTATTTAATAATAAATACTTATATTATAATAACATTATCATTCAAAATATTTTTTTTCAATTACAAAAAGTTTTATAAAATTGATCTATTTTATAAGGACTTCCAATTCAATATTATAATTTTTAAAATTAACTAAATTTTGTATGAGGGGTAAAAATATTGTTACAAAAATTTATATAAGTATTTTAGAAATCCAAGAATAACGAGTTAATTTTCCTAAAATCTAATGACCAAATGAGGAGCATAAATAAATGATTAAACCAATCTGGAGGCAAATAAATGAAGTGCACACGCCGAATACATCATATTCGTTGGCAGAGGAGTAGTGTACAAAAATAGTTTTAACTGCCAAACAGCCCCAAGGGTTACGAGGACACACTATTTTCGGGGAAAAATCGAAACCTGCAGTGACAATTTCTCTCTATTATGTAGTTGGATCCTTTTTTTTTGTCTCTGACATAATTGGTTCTGAAATGCCAAAAGTCTCACTGCGGATGGCATAAACTTGACTTCTAGTTAAGTTTTATTGTGCAAACTACCAAGAATATTTAACCGGGCTAGATATAGAATCTGGTAGAGGTCCGCTAGTTTAAAGAAAACGGGACAGCCAGAGATGCAAGCAAATTATAATTCTATGAAAAGACAACCTCTCAGTCCCACAGATTTACAAAGTTTTTAAGTGTTAAAAATCTTAAACCACATTTCATTCATGGCAATAGAGAAAACAGAACACAAATCATATTTATAATACTCTAACGTCTAGATAGAGTTGCATTGGCATATTCTAAGAACAAAAACATCATATACATTCAACAGGATAGAGTAAGAGCATTGAAGATAACTTCGTACCCTATTGACCCGCGACTGGAATCCCTGACAGGCTGACATGAATAATAAAAGACAACTGGCCCATTTTTAAGGAATAACGGACAACAATGCTGAGTAGAGTTAAGAAAACCAGGTATGGATTTGGGAAGAGTCTAGTCTAGATTTTGCCTCCCCAGCTTCAGTTACAGGTTTGGAGGAGCTGGGTATGGAAAACTTAAACCCAACCCATCTTCATCAGGGTCAAGTACATTTTAATCCAAATGATATAGATAAATGAATCATAAAAATAAGAAACGTAAGAACTGAATATATGATTTCAAATTTATTATTTATAAATTAAAAGATTTAATAATTATAATACTCAATTTATATTTCCAATAATTATAAGAAACAAGAATGAGAGAACATATGCATGTGTATCGTCAAAGAGTGAGAGAGAAACGGTGAGAAAGTATCAAAGGTGAGAAGAGTAAATCTTGACAGCACACCTTCATAACTTTCATCTCTCCCTAGGTACAATATACACATGTGTGACTTTAAGGTGGGTTCAGGAGCAGGTAGATACATTCACAAACCACCGCACTTTTGCAAATTGCGAAAAACATAATCACACTCAATCAAGGCATATTTTGTCCATCAAAATCAGGGCAGGATGGGATATAGGTAACCATGGATTAAGATTTAATTTCCATACCAAGAGAAGAAACTGTGATTCTAAACTGCTGGTAACTCGAAAAGAGTATCACTGATTCAACAGAAGTAATTAAATGCAAGAGTTCTCTCGTAATTAGACTTCTTATCTAATCCTACGGAAACCGTAGCAAGAAATAGAATGCATGAACAGGAACAATACTGATTAATAATATTAACAACAATGTAAAGAATGTAAAGCATGCATGTGGTCTTCTTTTTAGATAAGAATGTATTAGGGCACATTGAATATGCAGTTAGCTGCCCATACAATAATTGACAAAACTAAGTTTGCTGCTCAACATTAAGAGAAGCTAAACTCACCTGACTACAACAACAATCTCAAAATTACTCAGATACAAACCGGATGTCCAGTTCCAGTTAGCAGTTGCAGAGAGTCAAATCTGCTAAATCTCAACTTTATAGAGAAAGGAAAACAGCATATTCAGACAAATATGATTGTCGATTTGCCTTATTAAAAAAACAAACAAACAATGTACTAAAACTAGGCTTTATGAATGAGATTAAGTGTACCGAGGTGGGAAGACTAACTAGAAGAATATTATTTATAAATTGCAAAAATAGATGGAAGAATATTAATCGTAGTATCAGGCTGGTTGATGCTAACAAAACCGTTATTCATATACTGCTATAGATGAATATGCTTTAAATATAAAAATGATAGAGCAACTTACTTTGTTTTCCATTCAAGAAAGAAGTATAAAATAATTATCCAAACTTTCAGAGTTGTTGTGTTATATGCATCCGACATTGAAGCAATGTAAATTTGAGTAAGATGAAAAAACCATTATTGCCTTTGTTTTTGGGTATGGAGAAAAGACTAGAAGCAGAAAATTGAACATTACAGCCAGAATTTTATTTTTTTCTTGTTCACCAACTGAAATATGAACTCAATTTTTAATATGTTGAAACTTATATATGCTACCTAACTAAAAGATCTGATTTCTCTGCCATTATATTCCAACTGCATTACAATTAAGCAGGCAAAACAATTCTACTACCACCCAAAATATGCAAATACAAAGCAAGACACAAGGTAAAAATAACCGATGACTTAGCTCCAATATATCTAACAACTTCTAGTGCTTTGTTCACTCCCTCATCATGAACCTTACTGAGACTACTTTTCAATCCATCTGATATTCTCCACATCAAAAACACCACAAATGACCTTACCGTTTCAAGCGTTACTCTCCCCGTGACATCAAATACAAACCTTCGGTTTGCCGGAACGGCCAGTGTTGACTTAATCTGTTCAAGCCACCCAACATCCTGAACCCCACCAACCGAGTTTCCAATGCTGACCTGCTGCAGAAAAACATCCTGTTTCAGGCACCCATCTTCACTGGCCGGAACAACAACAGAAGAACCCGAAGTTGACCTCGCACTCCGGTTTGTCAAAACCTGGTGCGAAGTTCTGACAAAGGTCTCAACAGCACCATTACACATGGAAACCAAAATCCCCTTCACCTTCTCCTGATGCTTGGGATTCGACAACCCGGCAAACATTTCATCATAGGTATTGACATCCATTGTCTTTTCAAGAAAAACAGCAACCGCAGTGCTCACAAAAATCTGCACACAATTCCCAATAAGCTTACCACACCTCTCATCACAAATCACATTCAACCATCTAGGAACCTCCGATTGAGACCTCTCACCCATCGACTCAGCGCCAAAGAAACCCAAAACCAAGTTCCTCGCAAAGCTCCCAACCACAACGGACACAAAACCCGTCCCAGCTTTCGAGAAAAGCTTCTCTAACACCCTATCCGAGAATCTAGAACCTTCCGCGGTGATTTCCGAGGGAGTAATACCGTTATTATCGTTACCCGCCTGTGATTTACAACCTAACAAAATCCCAAGCGTCACAGCCTGGGAAACCCTAGCCAGCGACGATGATAACTCCTCCGATTTCGCGATTTTCGCTAACTGCTTCAAACTGTTGGGGATTTCATCGGAGTCAGAAGCGAGGAATCGGTGCAAGTCGTTAGAGATAACAGTAATAGAGTCTGCAGAATCGGAAATTAACTCGGCGATGGAAACAAAGGTTCTGAGTAGCTTGGCAATACGGTGGCGTTTTTGAACGACATAGGGTGAATTGTAGGCCCTGTAGGCTCCGTAACCGGAGGCACCGAAGAAGGCAATTAGGAGAAGGTATTTTTTGTTTCTTCGGGAAAATTGGAGACAGTTCCTGAGAAGTGGAAGGTCCATGAGAGTGAAAAACCCTAGGAATCGTATCGAAGTGAGATAGGTTTGAGAGGTGATGTAGTTGTTAACAGCGGAAATAGAATTTACCTGAAAACAAAAAGAAAAGGGGAAGATGAAGGGGAATGCAATAAATGCAGTTAGTTATTGGAATCGGAATTGGTTGGAGAAAAAATCATACCTCTCTGTATTGACAACAACAGCTACCGAGAACTTTGCTTTGGGTGAGTAATGAATGGTTTTTGTTTTGTTTTGTTTAATTGATTCAACAAGGAAATATCTGATAAGCTTCCTTTGGAATTCATTGATTTGTTTTAACAAAAGGTGGAGACGAAGACTTACACATGCAATTGGGAATGAATGAATGACAGATACAGCTCCAAAAAAATGGTTGTTGAAGATATCACATTTCAGACGAAACGGATTCAATGCAATTCAGTGTGAATTATTAAATTACCTTCTACAACTATTCACACTCTAACTTTAAATCAGAAATAAAATAATTAATATTTTATTGAACATAACATAAGTCAATTTCAATTTTTTAATAATGTTAAAACTAGAATGATTTTGAGAAGAAAAATATAATAATATATATATTATTAAATTTTATTTATATGAAATAAATATTTATCATGTGCACTGTATAAACTAAAATACTTGTTACATAAATTGTTAAAAAGATTAATTATTAAGATAAGGATAAAAAACTGTAAGACGAGGTGGTTGACAACTAAACATTTTGAATAGTTGATAAGAGTAAGTGTAAATATGTTTTTTTTTTAAAGAATGATGACAGTAATAGTTTTTTTTTTAAAATGTGTTTCTAAAGTTAATACAAGTGTAGATTTTAAAATTACTAACAATTTAATTTATCACTATTTAATAAAATGAGCATTTGTTGTTGATGACATCAATATATTTTATTATGTTTTCTTCTTTTTATCAATTCAATCTTTGACCACTATTTTCACATGTATTTTAACTAGAAAAATATGTGAAAAAAATCCTAATGTACATGGGGAATTTTTAATTTATTAATTATTTTATTATTATGAGTTTCATTATTTTATCAGGTGGACTTCTTCAATGTGAGTGTTGATGACTTCCATTAAAAAGAAAAAAATTTATACAATTTCATAATTTCACATTTAACAAATGAAATTCAATGTCATCTGAATAATTTTCGCAAATCACGAACAGTACGACCTTTCCTTTCCTTTACCTACTAATATTGTTGGATTCTTCTTACTTTATATGAAATAATTTTAGGATTTCTTTCAAGAAAAATTTTTCCTAAACACTTTTAATATTTCAAATTGAAGTGGCCTAACAAAAAAACAAAGTCATTTCAGCACTCATCAGATTCATCCCTTCATAATCTTTTTCTGTGACTTGGAGATGCAGAAGCAATTTGTGTTGGATGGAGGGAAGAAAGGCCTTAATGTTATTTTGGGCTGGTTCTGTCCCTTGATTCATGTGTCATGGTTGGGCAGGTTAAAAGAGCAGCACATTCTCTCCCTTAATTTGAATGAGAATGAAGTATTCAGCTTCCATGTTACCCCTTAATTAAGGATGTATAACTAAAAGAAGAGTGGAAATTGAGCTAAAAATGCAGAGGTTTTAAGAGCTTTAGTTGTTGGCTGAACTTGGTGAGTAAAATGTTAATTGAGAAATAATTTAAAATCTATTTAAATTCTGCATTCTTTTAATTTCCTACACTCCAAACCTATGGAAATTTTTCACATGTCTATCTTATTTTCTTCGACTTTGTTGTCTTTTTTCTTTTATTGCTTTAACCTTTCCAAATAATGCCACGGTGATCAATAATAAGTTGGGCTGTTCTTGGTTTTACATTGTCCCACTTTCCAAGCGATTGAAGAGACGTAGTTCAGCATGACTAAAGAGTATCCATATTGGCGTTCTACAAAGCTTCTACACTTGAGCTAATAGTTTAGCTACAAATGATAAAGGCAATATAAAAAGAACCATCATTAAAGAGTGAAGACAAACTGAGAAAACGATATGTTAAATGTTTGCTACAGAAGGGAAATTGCAGAGTCAGCAACTAACCACATAGGCTAATCTATATCAATTTCACTAATGTTCCTTATTCATACTATAAATATAAGAATTTAATTCGTATCTTAAGATTCCTTAAAAACTAAGAAATATGTTATTTCTTGTAAAAACTTGAAATATCAATCTTTCATTACCTTGAAAATAATGATTAACAAAGTCGTTTGTATATTTCAAAGACGTTAATGCACAATGGAACTCAGGTCACTGTAAAAACTAAAATTCGATCTTCCAAATTTACAACCTTCAGTTTCTCATTCAGATAACCTAAAATCTTCACAACGAGAGGAGAATCCAGTAGAGATGTATAAAATTACAGGAATATCATGCCATCCGATCATTCAAAGTTGTTCAAATAATCACTTTATTGTTTTCAAACACAGTTGATAGCAAGGCAATCAGGAGGACGACACCCCAATAAGAAAGGAACAGAAGAGCACCCCAAACCCAACTACAACCGCCAAAAATACATGAGAAAATTCAATATCTATTTTTGAGGACAAATAAGAGAGATTTTATATACATTTCTTGCACCTATATGATGCACCTTCTGAAAGAGAGCTGTCCTACGGATTGTAGCATATATTTCTCCCCCACATTCTCATTTTGGATCTCTAAAAAACAGGGATTAACATAAATCACAGTCTTAGCTCCATTCTTTCCTTTTTCATGAGTTGCTTCAGAATTCGGCATGCAACTTAGAACCCATACCTAGCCTTGCGGCAAAAAAGATATAGGGGAAAAAGAATTAACAAGTTCTTTTTACAGCTTCACATAGGATCACGGCCTTTTATCAACTTCGTTCACCATTCTTTATGTACAAAAGAATGCTCCAGACACCAGCACTTATGCTTTTCCAAACATCAGACAACTCTCTTTACCGTTCTTAGTGCTGAGTGAGGATCTACTGGCCCTAAAATTACCACAATCGTGTCTGGATTGAAGTTTCATACCAACTTCGAACCACCTGTACTGGAAATAACAGGTTTAATGCCGTAATCATCATCCTCGAGGTCACTGAAGGATATGTCTTCTTCATTTACCATGGGGTGAGTTGTTCCACCATATTCTCCTAAATCAGAATCTTCCTCCGGCCATTCATCATCATTGTCATCATAATCCTGAATAATAATTTGAGAGGGACGACCACATTTCAGATCCTTGTTTTCAGTTTTAATAATTGAATTTTCCTCAATAACAGACTTATCAGTGAAATGCGTTCCAGAAGTTTCAACCATGTTTGTCTCAGTCTCATAATCTGACCTCAAGGAAAAAGATGTTCTATATCCATGTGTCTGATTAGGTATGTCATCAGAATAAGCATCATCTGATAAGCTGGGAGTGAATTCATTGTGCCGTGCATTGTCTCTTGGGTAGGAAGCACTTCTTCCAAAAATTTCAAAGTCAGGCTTTGTTTGTTTATGCAATTCCTGCATCCACATTGCTCTGGCTGCCGTGACCTGCAAGTGTTAAAACTAAAAGACATCGGAAAAGTTCATCGACCTATTGAGATAGATACACGATAATAGCTGAATGTAGAAGTGCAAGTAAACAGTAGAAGTGAACATTAGAGACCAATATTGTCGATGATCACTCAACCAACCTAAGCAAAGGCACACTTAAATAAATAAACAAAATCTTCTTAATCGTGAAAAATAATAGATCCAACTTATTCCAATTTCAAACTACTATTTTCATCAAAATAGCTATAAACATCTGAAGCTGGAAAACAAGAATTGACTTCTGTAACCAATTCAATTATTAACCATCCAATCATAATGCAAAACTATAATGAGTCAAATAAGAGAATAAAATTTATAGACACCTTATATATATATATAGGCAGATTTTCCTTCTCAAGGCTTACTGTTTGTCTATTTTTCTATATTTATATTAGAAGAATGCAGATTATAAGCACTTATCAATAGTATACAATGTCAATATCAATATCAATATCATGTACCATCAAGATTTAGTATAGACAAAAGGATTACATATTTACAACAACAATAAAAATATACTTTCATAATAGAGAAACACTAGTGAATAAAAATGCAATATACTTTCATAATAGAGAATCAGTAGTGAATAAAAATGCATCAGAATTTAGTAATCTTCTTTGCTAAAAGAATCAACCATTGCTTAATATGTTATACAAAATGAGAAGAAAACTAAAAGAATAAATACTAAATATATTTTACAAAAGGGAGTGCATAACAAATAGATTTGCACTTAATAAAGTCCAAAGAGAAAACAGAAAGACAGATGAACAGGTAAGGAGAATATGTTTTAAAATCCAAAGAAATCTCCTAAAGGTTTGTTAGAGGAGCATGATGAGAAAAATAAGAAGAAAATTTGAAATTAGCTTATGCATAAACTAATCTGTAGAAACTCTTTCACGTAGCTTCTTGGAATTTTTATTTTTAACTTATCGAAAAGTTTATTTAATTATTTTCTTCTTGTTTTTCTCTCCTACAAATTCTTATGGAGAAATTTGTCCAAAAAGGTCCAAAGTAACAGGTATTTAAATATTGTTTAAATAACCAATGAGAAACGAGAATTCACACAGACAAAATTATTAAGAGACTGAAATAGCTTCATCTTGATAACAATAACAAATCAGAAAATACAGAGTCTGTGAATTCTAGAATGAAATAACTTGAACCTCTGAGAAAGACTATGAACACTATTTAATATATATATATATATATATATATATATATATATATAAGCATTCTTAGCTCAAATGATCAATTTCCACAACGTACATAATTGGGGACTGAGCAGCAAGAAGAAAGGAATAAATGCAACAGTACGGTAACTTTTGGACTCCATATCATTAGCCTGGTTTATTACTTCCACTGATTACTTACATTTTACAACTATTTTCACGCCAAAACATTCCCCAGTTAATCAGAAAGAATGATTGATAATTTTCATCTGGTAATTTAATTCCCGAGTATATGCCCAACAGGTGACTTTGAAAACCATGTATTTTCAAACTACATATTGGAACATTCATTCCAAATCCAGAGGATTCGGGCAATCATCACATAAACGGTGGAAACATTTTAAAATGACTTGATCAACATCTTCCAATGGATTACAAAACGCAGGGTGAAGGTGATTTCAATTGCGACATGAAAGCCAAAAGCAAAAGCCCATGTAACTGACCTGGGGTGTAGACAAAACCCCTGCATCTTCTTTGTTAAGCCTTGAATGCAAAAGTACAAAATATACTTTCCAGAAATAACTTTCACTCATATGGCAAGGACATAGTTCAATTCTGAGCGCAGCTAATCTAGGAGTTAATCTTTCAACAACCGCTGCATGCTCTTGTTGTGCATCAGACATGTCAAAATCTACAAGTAGAATTCACCACGTCAAAATCTCAAACAGCATGTAACGGATGAGTAAAAGAATCCAATTAAATCACGCAACACGAGAAACCATAGGATCACTAAAACTGTCTAGGCATTAGTATCCAAATTACGAAGGCATTTAAGATGTAACATACGCTATGATTAACACTCAAGAGCTATCCGATCTATCTATAATTATTACAACCAATTCAAAATTCAAAATGTGCATTAATCGTTCAGTGATCTGATCCAATTAAGAAAAAAAAATCGTTTATCTCCAATGAGTGTCTGCAAGAAGTTACCGTCGGTGTCGTCTTCTTCATCAATAGGAAAATCCAACCACGTTTCGGGATGCATAGCGATGTTCATTGCGAAGGCCAAGACCTCCTCCGTGATTCCAACCGCGTAATGTTCGAGACCGCAATCTCCTTCCGAATCTGATCCCAACGAAACCGAATTAGAGCGATTGGAAACGGCAGCCTCATCCAATTGCGGTTCTTCGTTGGGAGAAAGAGAGCGATGTTTGACTTGATCGGAGATGAACGAAGAGGGATCGGATTGAGTATGAGAAAGAGAAAGAGAATGAGAATCCGTTGCCGGCGGAGCGAGGAAGGAGGCCATTCCCCAAAATTGACGGGTTAGGGTTTGTTTGATTTCGTCGATGTCCTCTCTGACTCCACGCCCTTGCGTTTCTTCGTCTTCTTCTTCTGATTCTGATCCGAATGCATTTTCTCGTGCTTGTGGTTGCGGGGGTTCTCTCGATGACGTGGTAGGTGGATCAAGTACGATGTCGTTTTCGTCGTCTCCGTTGTGATCGAGTCGGAGCGAGTTTGCGAAGGAGCTAGCCAGCCATGACATTTTCTATTTTTAAAAATAAGAAAAAAAAAAATGGGGATTTGAAGAATGTGACTTGTGAAAAGGTTTATGGTTTCGAATTTTTGATTGCAAGAGGGTAAAGGGGGAGGGTGTAAGGCGTGGATCAGGTGGTTCGAGCACTACAGTGGGCGTGCACTTTAATTAGACACGTCGCTCCAACTTCTCACCGCCCCAACCAAATTCGAAACGAAACAAATGGAACCTTCAACTTCAATGTAGATGAGACAGCCACGAAATCCACCCAGCCACGTGTTTAAACGAAACAAAGAAATTAAAAAAAAATAGTATTCATACATCTTACTGTTATTCAATACATTTTAACGTAATTGTTACTAAAAAACTTATATTATTTATTTCTTAAGTATGTACAAATCCACTTCTTTTTATGTATTTTTTTTAGTTTAATGATGACTATGCATCGTGTAAAAACTTGTACATTGTAAATTAACAAGAAATTATTGAAAGTATAAATTTATCATATGGAATGAAAAATACTGTAAACTAATTTCTTCTTTTTTCACTAAACTTAACCTTTATTGACTTTGATGTAAAAAAATGAAAAATAAATGAATAAATAACTTTTAGAAACTCGCAAATTATCTATGAACTAGTATTAAACCAAAAATCTAATAAATTCCTGTAATATAAGTGATTTTCATCTATTATATAATCAATATAATAAATGGACCCCTGTAATCATATTTAAGGGTGAACCATGGGAGAATACACTTCTGAAGAAATCATTAATTGAATTTGGACTCTATAAAAAGTGCCTTGGGCCTTAAAGAAACTGTTGGGCCCAAAAAAAAGCATCTCAATTGTATAAATGTTTAGAGAAATAACTTTTGGACATCCCACTATTTATATAAATTATTAATATTCATTATTATCTTTTTTATTTTTTTTATTTCATACTACATCATGATACATATATTTTTCTCTTTCATCTATCTCAAAGCTGTTTGATAGCTTGTTTGGTATTCAACAATTATTTTTGTAATGTCTAAGGCTAATACACAATATTAAAACATTTGATATATTTTAAATGTTAATGTATTTAATCTGTGTATTTTTATTTAATATATAAGATTAATGCTATTTTTTTTATTTCTGCTTAAATAGTTTGCAGGCGCAATACTCCTTACGAGAATCAAATCTAATTATTTTAAATAAGGATATATATGAGAAAAAAATAATTAATGAAACTTAAAATTTATAAACCACCAATAATTTCAATTTAAAATAGTATAAGAAATAGTAAAGCATTGGTAATGTTAGATCGAAAAGCTACACACTGATTACTGAAAAATGTTAGTAACATATAAATTATAAACAAAAAGATATTACGAAAATTGCGAGTTTTACTTTTAATTTAATAATTCTTACTTGAAATTTTATAAATTTTAAATAATAAAAAAAATATTAAGAAAATATGTTAAAAGAAAAAGTAAAATGTGTTGTATAGTACTGTAATTTTTGTTTGCTTTTAACCCTTTGACCGAGAATTTACCAAAAAAAAAAAAAAATTTCAATTTAACGCGAGAATTGGGTAAAAAAATTTTAGAGTGTCAAACAAAAATGAGCCCGCGCGCACTCCATAGAAACGAGATTTGACAAAAATTTAAATGTCATAAATTATGTCTCGTTGTCTTTCTCAACTTTTAAAATTACTACACTTTTTTATTTAATACTCTATACACTCTATATAGTCACCCGATCTTGACCACACCTAATCCAGATTCTTCCTTGTTGACCCTTCATCTTTTTGCTCCCAAAAATAACACTTTCTGTCCTGTCATCAACAATACCCTCTTCCCACAATACCACAAAGTAAATCAATTATCTTTTGGACCAGAACAAGTGAACACATTTTTTTTTAATCAGAGAAAAATAAAAGGGAAAAAATATCTTTCAAACACAAAAATTAAAATCTTCATTCTCATATTTTCTGATTTTTTTTTTTTTTATTAAACCGAACAGAGGATTGATTAATGACTCCTCCTCCAGCTAATCCTAACACACCGGAACAAAAAAGTGGGGTTGTGAATAAATTGGACTACTATTACATTATCGTTTTCTATGATCTTACAACTCAGCTTCCCACAATTATTTCAAAAGCACACAGCGTTATCCGATCCATGCTGATTTGAATTTCCAACCAACTCCAACCTAATTAGTAGTACCACCAACTAGTTGTTATGTTCCAACCGTCAATTTGCAATTGCCCTATACACCCGAAAAATTGGTATCCTACTGTACCAAAGAAAACATAGTTAATCTGTCTGTATTGAAAACCTATACCAAATACACCAAAAAAAATTATACCAAGTTAATTATGAACAAAATTTTCTTCATTTTCATTGTATTGTGGCAGTAAGCATACACTTAGAAATCAAGATGCTAGAAGAGTAATCTAAACTGCACATTTTCAAAAACTCTGCAGATTTCTGCTTTAATACCGGGTTGCAACCACTCTGAATCACTAGAAGAAGCTTGGCCGCCAACCCTGCTTCAACAGCTTTTGAAGCACATTCTTCAGGGGCAAGCTTGTATATAGCCCACAAAATGGACAATGCGAATTGTGTGCAACTTTCTGAGACTCTCATCAACAACTTGACCACATTGGGAATAATATTGGGACACTCTTTCAGAGCCAATCTTCCCTCGGGAAGAGTTGACAACACTTCAAGAATATGAAGGGCTATCTCCAAACACTCGTTGTTCAAAGTGGGCAAAAGCTGAATCAATTGAGGCACTGCTCCTATGCTTACAATTGTGCCTCTAACCGATTCACGCGAACACACAATTTTGAGTAATATGAGTCCGGTTAAAACGCTTGTTGGGTGTTTTTTATCTCTCACTAACCTTAACACCCCAACCAAAAGACTCAAACTTGATAAAACAACGGTCTCGGAGGGGTTACCTTCCACCAACAACATTTGAATCAACTTGGCGCAATTCATCTTTGTCTGAATGGTTCCCTCGTTCATGATGTCCACCAACAAAGAAACCTTCGCGGGTTGCATGAGATTCCTCTTCAACTCCGAACCCAAATCCAAATTCACAAGAATCCCAACTGCTTCCGACCCAACCGCGTGGGAAGTGAAAGGACCCAACAGGGAAGAAATCAAGGCAAGCCCGTTGTTTTCCTCGACGGTTTTCCTGGTGGAGACGTGGGAATCGACGAGTTTGCGAAGCTGTTTGAGGGCGCGAACTCTGTTTTGACCCTTGACCCTTTTGAGAGTGTCGAGGAGCTCCAAGGCGGTGCCTTGCACGTCCTCGAGCTTCTTCTTCATGGCCAAGTACTTCTGGGAGAACCAGGAGAGGATGAAGTGGTGGAGAGTGGTGTTGGGGGTGACGGAATCGTCCCAAAGATCTTGCATTGTTGTGGGGCAGGTGTTGTGGCCGAGGGAGAACCATTTGAGGATGTTGGAACGGTCGTAGGTTTGTCCCGTGCAAAGGGTGACGGGGTCTTGCATTGGCTCAAGAGAGATTGGGCAGATAAAAACGGAAGGGACCTCAATGGATGACTCAAGCTCATCAATTAACGTTTTCAGATCCAAAACGTTAGCACTATTAGCATCCTTCATGGTGGTCGTTTTTGTTGAAACTAGGTCTTCTTGGTACGGAGGCATTGTTGCATACGTGCACTTGATTTTTCTATTAGTGGAAGTTGAAGGTGAGGTGCGAATTGGAGTTGAGGAAAGGGAAAATTGGGAATGAGGATAAGAAGAAGCGTGTGGGAGAGGGGAAAGGAGGGAGGGAGCAATAAAGAAAGGTGGAGAGAGAGAGAGAGAGAGAGCTATGAAGTGCTTGTCAAAGGGACAACTTTATTTTCCACCCTTTGCTTTTTTTTTTTTTTTTTTTGCCTTTCTTTAACTGTGGTGGCTTTCTTTGGTCAAAAAAGTAGTGCTCCGCTTATTCATCATGAACGACATGATTGAGTCTTAATTTTCATCGCCAATACCGAGGCACTCTTCCTCCTCAAGCTTCGAAAAAGTGTAGGAAATCACCCACCCGAGACCATAATTATAAAAATAAAATAAGATAAGAGAGAGAGAGAGGACAAGAAAGAATAGTGCTTGATAAGAACAAAATGAAGTCTACAGAGTACAGGGCTTCAAGAACAAATACTGCGCCTCAGTGTACCGAAAGATACAAATATATAGTTGAAGCAACAGAGACAGGCATGAAACAACTGTAGAATAGAACCAAGAAGGAAGAAAAAAGCTGTATTCTGTGTTTGTGTTTGTGTTTGTGTTTCTGCTTTCCCTCTCCAACGCTACCTAACTACACACAAATTATTCACAACCCTTACCAATTTACTCTTTTATATATTTTTTTAATGCCTATTCTATTATCAGTTATAATTCATATAAAAAGTACAAATTCTAAAGAATGAGATTTTTTCTATAATTACATGTTTTTTTTCTCACATTTCCTCCCTTGAGCTAAATTAAGTATGTTTATGCAGATAAAAAATATATATTATTGAAGTAAAAAATGTGTTAAAATAATGAGCGTTAGATTAGATCCAAAAATGGTTGGTTCCTTTTGAAGTAGTGATTGGGTAGGGGGTGAGGTTGAAGAGCCTTTATTAAACGAGGGTGCAGCACACGAGTGCATAGAGTGATATGAAATTTTAACTTTGAGGTCAGTGACAGAGTGTGGTGCTGTGTGTTTCTTTTGAACTCCTTTTTATTAATATCTGATACTGCTACTGTAGTATAGAGAGAGAGAGAGAGAGAGAGAGAGAGAGAGTTTTGATTGAATGGAATGCGATGCATGAGTTGTGGAACAGATAAGGGACAATCTTGAGCTTGAAGACGCAACCTGGGACCCGGACAGATAGTCAAAAAGGTAACTAGATGCCACCAACCGAGAATTATTGAAGAGTGTGCTAACCGACGTCGTTTCTGTCACTCAACTCAATTGGTTCAAACTCTCAAGACAACTTTTTTTACTATTTTTATATAGAAATTTAAATCTAATTTATTATCTTAAAAATATTATGAACTGATGTTTTAAATTTGTATAGATATTAATTTTCATTTAACAAGCCTTGTTCATTGTTTTAATAATTTTGAATCAATTTTATCCCCAATTCGGAGGGCTAATTGGTCATTTGATAAAAGGCGCGGTCGCACATATTTGTAGCCAGTTGGACGGTCAAATATCATTATTATATTGTTTAGGGTTTATCTTCACGAAGGAATTTGGTAACTGCTCTCTCTCTCTCACAGTGCAATTGGATTTAGGTTTCTGAATCTTAGTGTTTGAGCTTAATACGAATATTTTATATCATAGTACTAGTACTTACGAATCTCATATTCGAATTTTGTACATAAACAAAAGTGATGAACAGTAAGATAGAAAAAAAAAAGAATAAAAAAGAGGGGTAAGGGTAAATGTTATCCACACGTAGGGTTGGAAGGGTATATAATAAGAGGAGAGATTGGGTGAGGGAGAGAGGAGGGAGAGAAAAAAAAAAAAGGATTAAGCAAGTGCACGAGGGGATGTCCCTCTTTCTCTTTCCAGGAAAAGTGGTCAAAACCAATGTCAGAAAGGGCAAAGGGATGGCATTGCGATTGGCATTGGCTATGCCTGCAAACAAAGAATGAATTGTAAACAAGAACAAAAAAAGTAAATCTAGTCAAAATATTTAGCTGGCATTTAACCGAGGCCAAAGGGTGTCTCGTGTATCGTACGAACCTTTTCTTTTTATTTTTTTCTTCCTTCATAATAAAGTCCTTCCTCTATGCTGCTGTGTTGCCATGTGTGAACTCAACTCAACCTCACGGAGGGTGGAATTCAACTTTCCATGCTTCAACTTCGAATTTCGAACTCCTGCTTCCTCCTTCAGCCACTATCTTCAATGCCTGCCACCCTGTTTCGGTATTTAAACCTAAACAAATTAGCCTCTCATAAAGTGAACCTCAACCACATAATTAACTTACTATTTTATTACTTCACCATCAACCTCAATCATTTTATTTTATCTCCTTTTCAAATTTCAATCACAAACACACAAACTAACATTAAATTAATAATATCACCAAATATGTTTACCTTCTTTTAATAAAATTTAACTGATTAAAAATATTATTTAACCTAAATTTAGCATGTTTAAATTTCATAATTTATTAATATATTAAATTTTGATGGACAGATAAATATAAATTGAATTATAATTCTCTTCTATATGATTTAAATAATTTTATTATTAATAAAATTATTAACTAAATCTTAATTATTAATAAAATTGTTGGATATAGATTAAATAATTATTAAATTGAAAATAACTCTTCGACGTGAGAGGAGGGTGTTAGAGAAATTTCACATTACATAAAAGTAAGACTGAATTAATAAGTGAACTGTAAATCTTATATTTTAAATTGATTTTTGAGTGAGTTAAACACCGATAATATTTTTTATATTTTAAAAAATAATTCTACTTATTTATATATTTTTCTGAAAAAAATTTATGAACCTTTTTTTTTACAAATTTTATAAAAAAAGAAAATTAGAATCAAAGATTTGTGGATGCAGTTAAACCTAGCTAAGGGCTTCCATATCCCAACTTTAATACTTTTTTCTTTCTTGATTTTTCTTTTGTGTGGCTTGAATGCTCTGCGGATGAAAAGGGATGTGACAAACATATGCTTTCTTATTATATCTATTATTTTTGTTTTAACATTACATGAATTTAGTTCACTTATTATTTTCTTTTGTAGTATTACTGTTGATAGTACAAAATAGTTACATGGATTTTGGTTTTTCATTGGATTTCACTTTAAAGTTTTATATATTTTTCACCTTGGAATCAAAATTCACCGAGCTCGTAAGTTAATATAATACTGTTTAACTTTCAGTTAAATAATGTGTTAAACTAATTAAAATCTTATTTAAAATTTTTGTTTGAATTGTATTATATGTTTGCTTTCGTGTTCTTAAAAAGATATAAGCTCTTGTGCATAAAAGAAACACTTGCTCCGTTCAAACTTGATAGCGGTCGAATTGAATGTTAAATTATTTTACCAAAGTAATTAGCATAGAGTAAACTTTATCGCAGGAACCTAAGATGTAACTTGAAAGGATTAAAGTTGAATAACGAAAGGTAAATGAATCATAACAAATCTAAAACGTAGAAAATTTGAAAGGAAACTATTAAAATGATAGACTACAAAATACAGTTAAAAATAAAATTGAAAATAATTGAACTCTAATAATAAGAAAAGAGAAACAGTGTCAAATCAAAGTACTTGAATCATAAAAGGGTCAGATGCTCAAATTCTGACAAGAAATGTCATCGTCCTGAGAATTAAATGCTTGAAATTAAAGTCTTATAAATTAAAGACGAGATGGAAAATAAAATTAAAATGTTTGAAAATAAATTTGAAAAGCAAGTCAAATACTGAAAAATAAGGACCTGATTGATTGCGATTTTCTATTTTGAAACCTTAAAATGTTACCATTCCGTCAATCACTCATTTTAATCCATTTCTACTGACCCGTAATCTGTTTTACTATCTTTAATTTTTTATAAAAATATTTTTTTTTTAATTTTAAATAAATTCATTAATATAATTTAAATTATTTAAAAAAAGAAACAAAATACCCGTTAACTAGACAAAAAAGTAACCTATCTAAAAATACACAAATTTTTGAAATAGCTCATCGGACTAAACCTCTAATTCTAAAATTAAAAAAACAATTATAATTATAATAAACTATAACGACAAATAATTATTAAAAATTATTTATTTTTTATAATTGTTCACACCCCTAACTTTTTTTTAAACTTTTAAAATTTTTCTTTTTAATTTGATTTTGAGCTTACACTTCGAACACATGAATGTTAAAAAAAAAAAAAATCTTTGTCATTCACCTCACTTTCGAAATAGATGTTCATTATATCATTATCTAACTTGTATAATTTTAATAATGTATGTTCTAAATGATATGCTTTTTCAAGAGGCTGATATTTTAATTTTGAACAATGAAATAAATCATATTTAAAAAAAATCTAGGTTTAAGGTATTTGATAATTTTAATCATTACTTCCAGTGATATATAATCCTCACTAACAGAGACTTTTCAATAGAAAACATGTCAGCTCTATTCAGTCGAGACTTTCAATAACAAAAACTATAATACCTTCAAAACATAGATCTCAACGAAGCCGAATCACACCCAAATCATTTTTTTCTTTCTAAACTGCTAACTGAATTGAACATGAAAATGACCTTTTCAGTGAGAAATTGAACAATTTATTATGTATTATATCCTATCAACAATCAACAATGTTTCAAACCATAAAAGATGGTAGTATATGTCTTAATTTGTTTCATAAGATTGTTGATAAAGACACTAGTATTATAATTCGTGCTGATTTCATGTTTCAAGTTCTGAAAGCTTATCGGATCTCACAAATACAACAATCCAGACTCAAAAAAATAATGCTCATGATTAGAAAGAGAAATGAAATATTTAGATATGATAATAATTGAAAGCGATCAAATTCAACCGTGGCTTTATCCTTCACGGTATATATTATGAAATGCATTTAGATGTCAATGTTAAGAATCTTGTTATATAACTTATCAATGAATTTGATGTCAATCTAGTGCTGACTTAATAAAGATACGAAAGCAACTCTTACGCTGTTTCCAAAACTGTGATTTTGAAAGCAAGTTTAAACCTACGTATGCAGAAATGGTTATACAAACATGTCCTCTATTTTACTTTTAAAAACTGAATAAATTTTGAGAAGTAAAATCAAACAAGTCCTAGTGCAGTGTCCTATGAATTTCATCTTCTGTATTAACATTTTAATTATCGTATCAATAAGAAACATGCCAATATAAGTCCCACGCAAAAATTTAATTTGCAGACAAAGGATATTTTATTTGTCATTCAAAAATCATTTAGCCGAAAACATGAGTTAATTGAACTAATCTCACCAACAATTTCATTAAGTGCAACTTCATCTTTGAGTATTGAAGTATGCGACACACCATCTATCTTAACCACTTTAAGGTATTGACTTTCCTCCTCTTTCCATAGTGATTGAAGCGCCAACAAGCTCACCAAGTTCACCGTTCCATCGCCATCCCCATATGAAATTTCTGGCCGTTCATCAAAATCACCTTTCTCATAGAACAAAGTTTCCAAGGTTTTCACTCCTGTTCCCATAATACAAGTTATAGGCACGTGTGGCGCTTGAATGTTCCCTATCAAGGGTACAATGCGTGTTGCATAAGGGTAAACCCCTTCGGGAAAACCAATGTCTTTGAGAAAATCAACCATGTCATGTGCGGAATAGGACTTATTTGGAGTTATCACAATTGGTTTTTGAGGACCAAATATTTTGGGGTTAGGCAAAAGCCAAAGGTTACTCTCGGAGCTTCTTTGTTCACCCCTAACTAATAAAGGATCCACTAGGGGCACTCCTAGAGTGTTACCAGATGCAAAGGTGAACATTTCGTCTATAGCACCACCCCATGGAGCTGAAAGAGCAATAAAGTGTTTGATGAATTTTTCACGCCAAGAGGGGGGATTTCGAATTAGGAGTTGTAGGACAAATAGGCCTCCCAAACTGTGGGAGAGAAGTATCACTGGCTTCCCACCGTTGGAAGTGCTTGCTTTTTCTATCAAATTCTTTAGGTCTTTTAGGAACTTGGAACCCACTTGAGAAGGGTGATCTTCAGCAGCTAGACCATATCGAAAGTCATAGGGGGCTCCAAATAGAGTCTCACCATCAGCATAACCGAGTTTTTGTAACGAATCAACAAGGGGTGCCATGTATTCGGTAATATGCCTACTCATGCAAGTGTGCAAGGTAATATTCGTCAATGAAAAATGTTTTATTCAAGGCATCAATATAACCATAGAGATACAATTTGTCTTCATTAATCGGAGATAAATTATATTATCTTCTCAATACACAGTCTGACAAACTATTTTTTAAATTTCAAGTACAATCAATGATCCAAAAGAGCATTTGTTTTATATTACCGAGTTTACTAGCGGGGAAGTTTTTTTAAGTGGAAATTCAATTTCTACAGTATCAATTCTCGTCTGTTTTTTAGCGAAACTTTTGTTATCTTTAAGGTTTAGTGTTTGTCTAATAAAATAAACACATAGGTGGTGCCTAACAACACTCTTGAGAAAATAAAACAATAAAGTGAGTTAGGGAGAAAGAGTTAAAAGAAAGGGATGCACACTTACTTGAGATGAGGATTGAGATAAAGAAGGGAGTTGATGGAACCAAAGTGAGGGACCCGAGTGAGAACTCCAGGGGTGTTGAAGTAATCATCGAGTTGTGGATGGTAGTGAAGGGTCATGCGTTCTGCAAAGCATTGAGTGAAAGGAGCAAGAATGACACTGGAATCAAACCAAAGTCTGAACCAGCCTTTGTTTTTCTTCACAAGAGGGTACCAGGATTCGCAGATGAAACTAGAGGGCTTGTACTCACTGCTCAATTTGGCTTCTAGCTGGTTCCCTCCATTACCAGGTATTAGAATCAAAGGGTGAAGGTTTCCGCTTGTGCTTGCCCCACATGTGCATACCAGTGACACCATCACAACAACAACAACACAAACCACTGTCACTGTGCCAACGCCAATCTTCATCAGACCCTTTTCCTTCATCACAATATGGATAATTTATTGAAATACCCACTCTACCCCTTTCTGCTCCTGGGATTTGTTTTTAGTGTTCCTTATCTTCCATGAGGAGAATCAGGTGATATGCAGAGAGGAAATAATATGTGGTTGACATTTTAATTTTTACTTTTATTTTCGTTTTCCATGTCATGAACAAGAATTTTGGCATCTAAGGTGCCACGTTTTCACTTGTTTTATCACTTATTATTACAGGGTGGTCAAAGAATATAATCATGGTTATAAAACTAAGTTCATAAGGCCTGAAGGGTAACTAACATACACAGCCCAAAGAAGTCATTCTTCTGAAACAAACAAGACCAAAGTTTGAGCCTAAGTTCAATGTTTTCTACTGGGCCTGTGTGTATGTCCAAAACTTTCGTTAGGGCTATTTTCATTATGGACCATTTTTTTTATTAAATTTAAGTTTATATTTAGTATCTGAAAGTATAATATTTATTTAACTTTTGGCCTGTTCATGTTTTGATTCTATATATTTAATAAATTCTGTAAGAACTAAAAACACACGATTTTTGTATTAATTTGGTCAGTTTAATTTGATTTTATATTAATTTGTGATGTATTTGTTGAGGGTGTGAAACTGATCATATATATAAAATTTTAATTGAATTTCAATAAATGAGTAAAAAATATTATTGACTAAAAATGCATGACTTGAGTGTTTTGGTACACTTCTATCAATAAACCAAAACAAAAATGACTACGTTTTTGAAAATGTTTACCATGATGTGTAACCATCAATTATAAACCATTAAAAAAGTCTTCTTGACCTTAACAAGGTTTCTACAATCTTTGTGTTTCTGATAGTTTAGGTTAGTAAAAAAATCAAGAAATTTAATACTAGTACAAATTGTCATGTCATGAAAGTACAGTTCATCATGTATGAGCACCCTCCAACAAAAATATAAGGCAAGATAATACGTTATTTTAGATTTGAAGGTTGATTTTGATGATGAAAATTGTGCATACTACTACTATGTTTATCAACTTCTATTGCTTTTGATGAGTTTTGAAGTAAAATGTCTCCATACTACAAACTTTTAAACCATTCTTCCCCACATTAACAATGCTTAACCATGCTTGTGGTTCATCTTTTCTACTTCATCATTGTGTCAATGTAGTTAGAAGCATAACGTTGGACATTGCAACCATCCCAAAATAATATAATAGTTACATAGCAGCATGTGCATTGTAATAAAACTTCAATATCCTAATGTGTTATACATATGTCACAATATGATTTTGTTTAAAGTCTGCTAAGAAGTTGAGTGCAAAACAGAACATACAGATGAACCAACCACAAATTAGTGCAAAACTGAGAAAGCTCTGAAGAATTTGACAAAATTAATCAATCACTTCTTTATAAGTTAAGAAATGTTGTCTGGCAACAATTTGGGAGCGTCCCTAGTGGATCCTTTTATCGCCAGAGATGAATAGAGAAACTATTGAGTAGCTTATGATTGTTACTCTGTTTATGGAGAATATCAACCTTTGTAACTCTCAGGTTTTATTTGAGCCCATTGACAATAACACTTGAAAACTACAAACTCAAAACAATCTAAATCAAGGTGAACAATATCCAACTCCATTAGACTAGTTCAAGTAGGAAGAGTCAATGCAAAGAGCATAGCAGTTTCTACCTTAAAAAAAGAAGCAAAATGAGTTATTCTGCCAATACCTACTCAAGTTTAGGTCCCTCAGACAAAGAATATTGTGTTTTTCACATCAGCATTTAACAAAGGTCATTTAAACATGAGAAGTATGTTGAAAAATGACAAAGCTGAGAACTTTTATTTACAGCAATCTATAAAGATCTATCAGGCACCCTTTAAAGAAGGGAAGGTGTTCTGCAGAACCCCACAAGTGAATTACTCTATCAGAAAGATGAATCTGTCTCTTCAAATAAGCCAATTTGGAATATTCTTCAAAAAATTAAATCCCCTTCTTACAATGATGCAGTGAAAGACAAGATTGTTTAGTGTAAAATACCAAGTGTGTAAAACAAGAATTAGTTCAGTTGATCTTCTTGTCCATGTTGTTGACAAGCTGCTTCATCTGAAACCTCCAAAAAAAGAAATAAACCAACCCTATTCCAACCATCGCATACATCCAAACATTCTCCCCCTCACTCTCCCTAGGAGAACTCACCTGCTCAATCTTAAAACTCTCCCCGGAATTCCCCAAAATGCCCTCCATCACGCGGCCGTGCAGCACGTAAGCCCTCTGCCTCTCTCCCACCACAATCGAAGTCGGAAACCCCTCATCATCAATGTCAATTTTGTCAAACACCACGCCCTGGCTCCACCCATCGTTACTCTTCACCAACCAAACCCTCTTCAACGACACCACCAAAACCACGTTGTCGCTCCTCAAAGCCACGCCGTCCGCGCCCACGAGATCCTCGTTCAGCAGCACGGGTTTCGCCACGCCGTCGTCCACGTCCACCTTGAACATCTTCCCCGTGTTGGTCTGCACCACCAGGAGATAACCCTTTCCGTTGTAGACGACGCCGTTTAGGCCGCAGTAGCTGTACTTTGCGTCGATGAGCACAGGGTGTCCGGTGAAACTCGCGGAATTTGAAAAGATCGAGGCTTCCCCCTTCTCGTTGACCTTCCAGATGTAGTTTCCCGCCGAGTTGGTCACGTAAGCGTTGCCTTTGAAGTCCGCCGCGACGTCATTCGCGATGGCGCGTTCCTGGTCCCCTTCTTCGGCGGAGGGGAGGGCGGAAAGGAAGAGGCGGCGGCCGGACCGGAGGTCGTAGGCGGCGAGGGCATTGAACGGAGGGAGGGGGGCAAGAGCGTGGACCGCCGCCAGGACGCGATTGTTGCGGGAGTCCACGGTTAAGCCCAGGATGGTGACGTTTTCCGGGAGGGAGGGGTCGGAGATTAGAGTTTCGACCACGCCGGCGTCGGAGACTGCCGATATAGTACGGTGGCGGAGGGATCCGACCAGGAAGTGTTGCCCTATCGGATCCCACGCTAGGCCTTCCGGAAAGAGGTTCGGGGACCGGAAATTGATGACGTGGGAGCTGGCGGCGACAATCGTTGAAATTTGAGCGACGAAGAAAAGGAAGAGGATGGTGGCGGCCGTGGGATTGGTAAAGGAGTGTTTGGATGAGGGTGTTGACATTGTTCACAATTTCAGAGGTTGTGTTTCTGTGCTTTCTTATTAACCTTAACAGGTTTTTATTTTATTTCTTTTTTATTGGAAGGTTAAAGAGTTGTGTTTATAAAGAAAGTAGAGTTTAGTTTATTAGTATACAAAATTTGAGAGATATTAGGAATATCTTTTACTTTCAGTTTCTTGTCAAATGGGTAGCTTTGGATTTTCTTGTCAAACGGGTTAAGATTGGATTTGTTTTTGAAAATTATCAAATGGAACTTCATCTCTAACTATATTCGTTATTAAGATTTAATAGTTTATTTAATCATTAATTGTGATTGAATTGATATTAATAAAATAATATATGAAATCAGATTAGAAAATAAATATGATTCCTCATTTTTCACTCTCATTAAATTTATAGAAAATTCAAGAAAATAAATTTATAGAAAATTCAATAAAATAAAGTTATAGAAAATATTAGTCATGTTAAATTGGCCATTAACTTTGTTGTTTTCGGTTTTTCAAAACAAAACATTTAATTTGTCTTTTATGGCAATGTATTTTTATTATATTGTGATTTGTTAAAAAAACATATAATTACAAATATTTTATACATGACTTGCATTTTTATTTAAAAAAAAAAACTTTTAAAATTGGGCCCAGTCATCTAATCATGATCCGTACCAAAAATGATTTCATATGCAAAGAGATTTGAAGAGCTAGTTTTGTTTTGTGATGATTAGAAATAATGTTCTCTTTCTTTTTCATTATTAAATCACTTGAAAAATAATTATTTATTATCAACATGTTAAAACATCTTATTCATAAACATATTGAAGAAAATTAAAGTTATTAATTTATAAGTTAAATTAATTTATAAAATTTTTCTCATATAAATA
Organism: Macrotyloma uniflorum; assembly: GCA_016859785.1. NCBI lineage: Eukaryota > Viridiplantae > Streptophyta > Magnoliopsida > Fabales > Fabaceae > Macrotyloma > Macrotyloma uniflorum. The sequence continues at coordinate 3,129,910 of BDMB01000007.1, read as the reverse complement.
AATCAAAATCTTTTTTTATTTATTTTTATTTTATCCTTATAAATTTTCATGAAACTCATCAAAATAAATACTATTTGAATTAATTTTAAAGTTACCAGAAATATTATAAATAGCATAATATTACAATAGAATATTTAAATTAAAAATTTTGAAACTTAAAGAATTATTGTATAGATTCCAATAGCATCGATTCTATCTAATTGTTATTATTTGTTAGTCTATGATTTTCCTAAACATAACTCTCCACCAAATAGGAGAAAATGGCACTACATAATAAATTATCAAACCTATTATCATTAAAAATAGAATTAAGTGTTTGTATCATATATTTAATTTTTGGGCATTCTCAATTCTCATTTTAACTTCCCCAATATACACTTTTGTATTAATTTTGGATATTCAACCCACTTAATAATATATATATATATATATATATATATTAAATAAGATTGTTACTTTGAAAATTTATTTATATTGAATTGGTACTTTAAAAAATAAATTTCTATATTTAAATTTAATAAATAAGTTTATTTGATTTTGACAGTTATTATTTTTAAATAAATATTCTATTCTCTCGAAAAACAATATATTAAACTAAGTTGTTAATTAAAAACTATTATGAAAATTATTATAACTAAACTAGTATATTTATAAAATTTTGAATATACAAATATTGAATTTTTTTAGATATAGAAATCTTAATATAAACCAATTTTATAAATATCATAAATTTATTTACTTATATATATACAGAATGAAAAATGATAATAGGAAATAGTTGGAAGTTGAAAAATGAAAGCTGTTGATACACGTGGCGATGTATTGTATTTGAGTTTAGTAGGTGTTAGTTGGGAATGTAGTGAGAAACAATTGAATGATGAAATTATTTGTCATTGTGAAAGGGAGGCTTTTTCTCTTCACCAAGAGTCAAGCCTCCATTTTACACTTCTTTTCAATGTCTTTGCTTAATTTTCATTTTTCTTAAATCTTATTACTAAATTATTGTTTTACACATTTTTATCATCAATATTTTTAGAACAAAAATTACAATTTATACCATACTAAATAATTTTTTAAGATATTAATTAAAAAAATGTAAAAAGTAATTTTAATTTTTTTTAAATAAGAATCAGATAATAAAATAAAGAATTAAGTCTACACTTAAAAGTTTGGAAGATACCTTAAAGCTCAAAAACTAGTTAATACTTCGAGACAAAATCATATATATATATATATATATATATATGTATATATTATCTGAAAATAGAATTCTAACATTTGTATAATATATTTTTTATCTTCCCAAAAAATATTGTCTAAACATACCAATAAATAAACAGAGAACATAAAAGTTGTCACTATACAAGACAGTAGTGTTGTCAATCTCTGCACTCCTTCACTTTTATTTAAGCACGGATCCTCTGTTTCAATTACTTTTTCTTCCTCCACCTGTAAACACAGTCATCAATACTAATCAAATTATTTCCCCACCATTTACTCACCCACATGTCGCTTTAATATCAACTTCATTTCTCTCTGCTTTCTTTTGTTTTTTACTGCACTTCATCACACCATTAATGTTAAAATTCTCATAGTAAACATCACTCTCCTCTATCTTTCCACTCTCTCTCTTATTAAAACCACGAATGTATACTTGAAAATAGTTTTCTTCTCCTTTCCCCTTCAGACCTGGTTTTGAATTATTATCACATTTTCAAAGAACGTTATTTTACTAAACGCTCTAAATTGGTTTTTGTCAGCCATACTTACGAATATCGTCATGTTTCTTCTTACCTGCTCGGAAGATTATTTGTCAATGTGCTGTTTTATTTCTCCTTCTTTCATACCCTAACAAATGCTTTAATATAAAATACAAATCAGTATTAATACTTCTAATACAAGTATCGTACAACATTTTCACCAAAAAACTAAAGAAAAGTACACAGCGTGCATGGACACGTGTTTGCATTCATATCATTATATACTAAATCACCGTAATTATTACGAAAGTTTATATAAAAATAAACCATTTACGAACATTCATGCGCTCTTGAATTAAAACATATAAATATAAAAAAGTTTTACGCGTTTATTGTTTTGATAGTACAAAACAAGTCAAAATATGGTGTCGAGAATTGAAAATGGTAGCGGTCCTTCGAATAGAAGCGAAGCCACCTTTTACTATTATGAAAAAAGAAAACTTCCGTAATAATTGAACAACTTCATTATGATTATAAAAATGAGAATTTAGGCTAACACGTTCCAACTTCCACGCCTTTGTTCTTATCTTTGAGTTTTCTGATACGGTGTGCTCTGAAAAAGTCCGTGCGCTTATTCACAGTTTCATACCCACCTTCCTTCCATTCTGTCTCTCAACAATCACCACTACAAAAATCATAATTCCCCTCTCACTCACACCCCAAGACCAAGAAAGAAAGAAAGAACTTCATCGGATTTCGTTCATTCAGTAGTTTCCCAAACGGTACGAGGTTGTGCGGTTTCTGAAGATCGTGTTCGTAATTTTGAGAATTATGGGGAAGGGTAAGGAGCAGAAGCAGAACAAGTTGGTGTGGATCATAACGACGCCATTCAGGGTTTTGGGGAAAGCGAGGGATGCGTACGTGAGAAGCATAACAAAGTGCGGTAACAACATGAATTACAGCAACCCCGTCGACGCTGCTGGCAGATTCGAGGCTCTTCCGAGGAGCTACAGTGTTGCCACGTCACGCTCCGACAACGAGGATTTCGCGGAGCTTCTGAGAGCGGCTTCTGCCAGGACTTTGGTAGACAGAATCGACGTGGATTTGGTTCTGAAACAGCAGGCCCAGGCCCAAGCCCAGGCCCGACACGTTTCTTCTAATGGGCTTCCGAAGTCGACGAGCGTTGGCATGGGCCGGATCGACGAAGACACTCCTTATGATTTGTCTGAAGGGGATGTTCCCGGTTTGCCCAAAGCATATCCCAGAAGTAGAAGCTACGCCGTTGGAAAGACAAGTTCTGTATTGTGAAGTGTACACACTTTTGGATCTGAAGTGATCTTTCTTCGAAGCTTTCTGAAATTAAGATAGGTTTTGATTTCTATGGATTCTTCTCTAGAGAGAAAGATAATTGCTTAATGCGTTCTGGTAATTTGATTGAGATTAGGTTTCATCGGATTTTCTTCTGATTTGGTTTTTCGTTGTGGGTGGTGGGTACTGCATATTGAAAGGGACGGTTTCATGTAAAGTGACTTTTTACTTTATTATCTTCAAATATCTCTTAGTAAGTGTTCATAGTTTTGCTTCATTTCTATTCATGGTAAAAAAGATTGTACTCTCCTAACCACACCATGTTTTTTAAAATAATTATTATCAAATTAATGATTTTTTCCTTGTGATGTTAACATTCAAAAAAAAAATATTAAAAGAAAAACGAAGCATTTTTTTATTTGTATTTTTAGTTAGCAATTAAAAAATAGTTGATGGGGTAGTAATTTTAAACTACATGGTTTTAGATTTGGGTTAACTAATGGAGTAGACGGCGAAAGAGAATTTTTGTTATTAATTTTGTGTCGTTAATGGAAAAAAAGTACATCCGAAGAAGGAGTCAATCTAGAATGAAACAGAACAATAATGACGAAAAATTGTCCTCTCTGTTACGTATAATATCTAGTTTAAAGATTTTTTTTAATACATTTTAAAATAACAATCAATATGTTATTTTTAAATTAATTTTACTAAATTAGTTTTATTTATTTTTTAATATATTATTTTAATGGATTAAGAAAAAATAAATTATTTGATAATTGTGTTTTTTAATTCATGATCCATCTTGAAATTATTCATATTCATTCTTCTTTTTCTTAACTATAAATTTGAGAGTTATGAATTCTTCTACCCCCATAATTGGTTTTTAATGACTTGACTTTCCTATCAAAATGGATCTAGAATAAATTTTAGATGATTTAACGAGGCTCATATCATACGAAATTCAAAACAATCATTATCTAAAACAATTGTATTTAAAAATAAAATATGATAAAATCTCAAATATTATTATATCAAGGGTATTTAATTTCTTATTTGAAAAAATCTCCTTCATTTTTAATTATTGCATGAGAAATTATAAGTGCTAGAAACATCTTAAATATTCTAAAGAAGAATCACTATAACAAGAAAAAAAATCACTTTCTACTAAGTTTCACATATATTATTTTTCATTAAATTTTATATATTTTTCATTAAATTTTATATATTTTACATTCTACTTATATATGAAAAAAAAAAAAGTAAAATTTTCCAAAATTATCCTCTCTTGACTTTCAACAAAATAAATATATAAATAAACTTATAATTATTTAATTTTTATTTACTTGTCAGTAATTTTAAAACAATAACCCACTTTCCTTTTTTATATTACCTTTTTTTTAAATGAAAGTATAATTTTCGTATTTTTTTTATTTCTCTATTTTGTTTAACGGTACATAGGTTTGGAGAGTTTTGTTTTTTTAAAGAAGAATAAATTAGAAATAAAATGTTTCAAGAGTGAATTCATTTTTTTTGAAGTGATTTAAACTGAAATATTGTAAGAAGGAGACAAATAACAAAATGCAACAGAGGAATTAAAGGTGTTGAGGAAAATAGTATCCTTTAATAGCATTAATTTTAGATAGATGTTGTAGATTGAGCTCAATTAATTCATATCCTTTAGTTAGGTATGAGTTTTTAATATGAATTAAATTTGAAGTAGTTATTTAAATCTATCCAATTTATTTTAAAGGGATAAATAAATTGAGGTGGTGCTTATTGATGTGACAACTCACAAGTCAATGCTCTGAATCTTTTATAACATGCCACCACCAATAATATCTCACCAATTATTAATAAATAATAAAACTAAATGCACATTCAATTTCATAATTGCAATACTTTTCTGCTCTTCTTTTCACTAAATCCCTAATTTCTTACTACTATATCACTTCTAAAGTTACTACTATTCTTAAAAAAAAAATGTAGTTTTAAATTTTATAAAATTTTATTCACTACAATTTTTTAATTAAATTTTGATTATTACAAAAAAAATTTGAATAAATAGTATATTTTAAAACTATAGTAATTAAATTGATAGTTTATAATTCCCACCATCATATGAGCAATAACAGGATTAGGAGAAACAATCTCCATATCGTAAGTGGTGAAGCAAAACAAGTATCAAATTTTCCAAAGGGTTTGCATTTAAGGAAAAACAAACACAAACTAACAAATTAAGTCTAATCAAGAATATATTTTAAGATTTCAAGCAACTTTTTAAATTGATGAATACGGCTCTATCAACCTATTTAAGTCCAAACCAACTTTGGTTGGACTTTATTATTTTAATGGCCGTATTTTTATTTTTTTCAATTTGATTTTGTTTCTATTAATTTAGATAATTTTTTTAATAAATTTTGAAAGAAAAAAAAAGTCTTAGTTTATTATTTTAAAAATATTACTAATTAATATTTTTAAATTATTAAATATTATTTAATATTAAAATAATTTGTATATTTATAATAATTAAAATATTTTATTCAAATAAAAATATTAAAATTTAATATTTTTTAACTTATTCAAATAAAATATTTGATAAATAAATCAATTTGAATAGGAAACAATTCCGTGTGTGTGTTAATTTAATTGAAATCCTTTATCAAAGACAAATGAACCATATGAGCCTAAAAGTAAAAATTAGATATCTATCGCCATCATATATATATATATATATATAAAATGGATAGAGTTAAAATTTATGGGCAAGTTCAAATTAATGTGATAAATATAATAAAAACATAGAGTATTTTTCAAATGTTAATTTCAATAGTAATTTTTTAAAATACTAATAAAATTTCTATTTAAGTATAAGAAAAAAATAAATATATATTTCTAAAAACACTTAAGTTACACTAGTTTATAATATTTTTGTGTATATTAATGGAATTTTAATAATATGAGTATATATATATATATATATATAAATATCTTATCAATTCCTTAAAGATTATATTTTTAAATTGTGTCAGGACCATAATCTTGTATTGAAAATGAAAGACATATAGAAAAAAGAATGTCAGTATATTTTAAACATTGTATAGTGGTTATAATTTAGTTTATCACACTTAAAAGGTTAATAAATGATATTTGATTATAAATAATTTATAATCAAGTTAATATAACATGAAAACTAATGAAGTATGGTAAACATATCATTTTTGTAACTTTTAAAGTAATGATAAAAGAAAATAACATTGAAAATGAATTATATTGAATTTTCTTTAAAGATAAAAATATATAATTATCTTTGTGATAAAAAATATAAAAAAGAAATAAAATATTTATTTGACACTATTTTTTCAATACAAATTACAAAAAAGAAATTTATAAAAAATAATAATTAAAACAACATATTAAACTAAATTATTTTATTTATACGTAAGTTTTATAAATACTTACCTTTTTTAATGTTAACCTCTTCTATTTATAAGTCAGAACTTAAAACAGTATTACATTTTGACATAATTTAATTTTACATGAAAAAATATAAAAAATTATAATATATAATTATATTTTACATACTAATATATATTATTTAAATAATATTTCTTAAATTTGTATAATATAAATATTTTTTATTTTTCAAAATTATTTTTGATTTCTAATAATATTATAATTTTATTTAAGATCTTAATTATTCATTAAAAAGTATTAAAAAAATTAAAAAATAATGTAATAAAATTATATACTATATATATATTTAATTTAATAACTTATTAAAGTTAAAATAAAAATTTAAAAATAATAAAATCTAATTTCATATTTTTATTTTAATAAAATTCAACAACTAAATTTCAAAATACATCTAATAATAATAAATTTAAATATATATATATATATAAAAAAAATATTTAAAATATCTTCCTGCATGTTGCACGTGGTATAATACTAGTACATGAAAGGCAGATACTTAATGTAGTATGGAAATAAGAGATTGAATTTTCACGTAATTGAAACTGATAAGGCTGTAGAAGAGCAGTGCGGGACAAGGAAGAAGGACTCATTATTAAGTGCAGCAGGAGCAAGCGCAAGTTCCAAGATTCAATCTATGGCGGTAATTCGCAACAGAACCTTTCTTCTTCTCCTTATTCTCTTCCTCATTTCATCAAACCTTGCAACGTCTCACTCTATTGTGCGCTTCCTTCCTGGCTTCCAAGGACCCCTTCCTTTTCTACTTGAAACAGGGTAAGCTAACTTCAACTCAATTTAACTTATTCCTTTCGATTCTTCGTTGAAAATTAGGATAAATGCATGAATCAGATATGTGGAAGTGGGTGAAAGTGAAGCAGAGGATAATGCAGAACTCTTCTACTACTTTATTGAGTCCGAGAATGATCCTAAAGGAGACCCTCTCCTTCTTTGGCTAACAGGGGGTCCAGGTTGCTCTGCTTTTTCTGGACTAGTTTTAGAAATAGGTAATCAATTTCTCTTCATAATCATCACATACTTCCTCAATGCCTATAAGTCATGATCCATTTTTTAATTGGTTTAAAATAGCATGTTAAGGTCAATCTCCTTCTCTTTGCAAATTCTGACTCATTATTTCTTCATTAAAACAAGTTTCAGTAGATTAAGACATAAAGGTGTATATTTTAAATTATATAATTTTTTTTTTAATGTATCATAATATTTATATTTATAAAATTTAAAAGGTATTATATTAAATCTAATATATTTTGAATAATTTTTTTTTTTCTAATTTAACTTCACTCGTTTAACTTAGATCATATATATATATATATATATATATTTATTGATCATCTTTCTAATTAATTGATACAAATTTAAATATAACTTTTCATAAATTAAATATGTGTATTATATGATACATAAAGATCAGTGAAAACCTTGAAAATTATGATCTGAAACTTCTGTAAGAGAAAAATATGTAACTTGTGTAGTTACGGTGATAGGTAAGTGTTTCAATTCAAACTCGCTGTAAATAGTTAGATTGCTTAATTAATTATACATTATTATTATTATTATTATTGTGATCTGGGTGGGTTGCAGGTCCACTGGCATTTATACAGGAGGAATACAATGGTAGCTTACCTAATTTGACCTTGAAACCACAATCATGGACAAAGGTTTAGTATGCATGCATGTGTATTAATTGATAGCACTGAGTTAATTTGCTATATATGTAGTTAATCATTTAATTATACTGTTTAAATTGTTCATCAGGTAAGTAGCATTATATTTCTGGATCTGCCAGTGGGTACAGGCTTTTCTTATCCCAAAACAGAACGAGCTGTTCAACAAAGTACCTCCAAGCTAGTTCGCCATGCTCATCAATTTCTTAGGAAGGTAAACTACACCCATCTTTAATTTCATCTTTAATAAATCTCCTATTTTATATCAAATTTGATAAACTTTCCACTATATTTCTAACTTCTATACTTAAAATAATTACATATGCAGAAAAAAAAGTAAATGGAAGACTAAGTTTACTATTTTAAAAATTTAGAAACTTAGTTGACTCAGAATACTTAACTTTTCTATACAGTTCCATTTTTAGCAGATGGAATAATCTGTGACAGTGATGTTGAAATGTGTGTAGTGGTTAATTGATCATCCGAAATTTCTCTCGAATGACGTCTACATTGCTGGCGACTCATTCTGTGGCCTTCCTGTACCAGTTATTGTTCAAGAAATCTCATTAGGTATCACACACTCACTAAAGGGTCAAATAAATTGTATACCAAAATTGAAACTAAGCTTAAATTAAATAGCACCTAATTTCCTCTTCAATGGTTGCGACATTGACAACTGACAATTAGCAATTCATTTTTTCCCCATATTTTGTTACTCTCAGGAAACGAAGGTGGTCTCCAACCATGGATAAATCTCCAGGTTTGTGCATTTAAATTACAACTATCATGACACACAAAATTCTATATTTTCTACCAAGCCTCTCAATTTCTTTTGTTATTATATCACACATCTCATTTATTAATTTTCTTCTTATTATATGGAATAAATTATCTATCCGCAGACAAATTTGAACAGCTTCCATAACGATCCAGGAAAAAACAAAATTCTAGTTTTATTAATTTAGCACATTGATTAATAGGAACCTTTCTTTTTTCAGGGATACGTGCTGGGAAATCCCTTAACAACAGGAACTGAAAAAAACTATCAAATACCGTTTAGTCATGGAATGGCACTCATTTCTGATGAACTCTACGAGGTGATTCTGCTTTTACAAATTAGTGTGACAGTTGTTCTTTGTTTATTGTTTTAGAGTCCAGAAGGTGAAATGCTAACAAATTTAAATAATTTACCAAGCAGTCACTGGAAAGGAATTGTAGAGGAGAGTATCTGAACATAGACCCAGCAAACACATTATGTCTAAGAGACATGGAATCCTACAAAGAGGTTAGTCATACGTAGAGATTATACTTACAAGGACAAGTAATGAAACCTTTTTATTTTTCTTGTCGTTGAAACAAAAGACAACGTGAGGGAGTTCTATTAAAAATGGATTGGGATAAGCAGAATGAGAATGAGAATTGTTGGTTTTGTTCAGTCTATTTCAGGTATTAGGACTGGGCAAGTTTCGGAACCCTATTGCGAGGAGCCTGTTCTGCATAATCCAATGGAAGACACTTGGAGAAGGAGGAGCTCTCTTGCTCTTGAAACCTCTCCTCTCACATCGCCACCCTTAATCTGTAGGGTAAATTTTCATATCTATCAAGTTACATTAGGAACTAACTATGAATAACATGTTTGTATTCAGTGCATAAATTTACTCAATTTATTTACACTAAACGTAATTCATTAAATATAAATATAATGTAATCAACTAATTAGAGATATTTATTGATTATATTAAAAATAAATAGATATGCAAGTATAAATTTTTTTACGAAAATGCTATAATTTCTCTTCCATATCACTTTTATCTCATTTCTATTTTTAACACTTCTTAATTTTCTATCATATTATTCATCATATCTATCAGTTAATATCTTCCTTTTTTATTTCATTTGTCTTTTTCCTTCCATCACACACACACAAAGTTGTATCACTGAGAGTGTCATACTCGTACAATAAAATACCTTTAGTAAGTTACTTCATTTTCCTTTTCTTTTTATTGTTTAATATTATATTCTGGTAATGTAATACTTGTTCTATGTAAGTCTAATTTATCTTTAAAATTAATTTTAAAATTGATTTTTTATTTATATATTATAATTAAATTTTATTTTTAAGTTAATATAAGATCTCTAGTTAAAAATTACGTCTTAGAATGCAACATGCATTTGGTAATCCATATGTCTTATTTTATTAAGTTTCCATGCGCAGGCTCATTTTTATGTCCTCACTGCCTATTGGGCCAACGATGAAAATGTTCGCAAAGCACTGCATATTCGGAAGGTATATATCATATTTATGTGCTTATTTTTGTTCAAGGTGTTAGTTAGATAATGTATATAACTATATATATATATATATAATATGGTGGTGCAGGGAAGTATAGGGAAATGGCAGCGCTGTAACCATGACATACCTTTGGAGGGAGATATCCCTAACAGCGTCCAATATCACTTAGCCCTCGGGAGAGAAGGGTACCGTTCGTTAATATACAGGTCAAGATTAATTTCTATTTATGTTGTTTTCTTTACTTTCTAAATGGATAAGTACCATAAATATAACACAGAATTCAAACTATGCTAAATCTATCTGATTCATTGTTTTTAGTACTAGCCTAGCGCTTTCCTTTTTACAGAGGGCATTAAACTAAATTTCTTTAACACTCCATTTTTCTTTTCAAACAAAACTTACATATATATTATCATCTCTATTACTTTTCATTATTATTTTTTCCTATCATATATGGCTTATTCTACACTTACTTTTCTTTCTTTTATCTATGTTACTAGATATCAACTAACATTTTGAGTGTTCAAATATTGTTTTTGTTTGTTAACAGTGGGGATCATGACATGGTAATTCCATTCTCGTCTACTCAAGCGTGGATAAGAGCTTTAAACTATTCCATCGTGTCTGACTGGAGGCAGTGGCATTACAGTGGCCAAGTAGCAGGGTATGCCCATGTTACTTATTGTTTATATAAAATTTTATTTAAAAATTATTGTGTATAAGTTGATTTTAGTTTGTTAAAAAGTTCAGTACATATATGTGTTTTTGCTTTCTTCCTGTAAAATTTTTTGCTAAAAAATGTTATCTAATCATGTCTGCAATATATCTGAAAAGCTAGACTAACGTCATTTTGTTTGATAAATTACTGATAGATACACGAGGACATACTCAAATGGGATGACATTTGCAACTGTGAAGGTAAGGAGTATTTGAGCTGAGGGAACAATAGTGTATGTGAATAATTATATTATAAGAATAGGGCATGTAATATAATTATAACCTCTGTAGGGTGGAGGACATACAGCTCCGGAGTTCAGACCAGATGAATGTTTAGCCATGTTCAAGAGATGGATATCTAAGAGGCCTCTGTAGGAATGAGGGTATAAGAAAAAGCCTTGGGTATGGCAGAATGAATAAGGGAGGAATATAGGATAAATCTACTCCTTTCTATATATTTTTAAATTCTGAATCAGATAAACTATTTGATTGAAATTCACTGTGTAAACTAAATTGGATTGATATATTCAGATTCGAAATGTATTTGATTCGGCTCGATTTAATTTTACCTAGTCTGGTCAATAAAAAATTTAAAGATTTGATTAGTATATTTTTTTAGAATTTTCTAATATATATATTATCTATAGAATTTTGTTGTTATTTTGGATTTATGTTGTAACTAAAACTTTAGATATTAATTATTTTATCATAATCATATTTTAAAATTTAGATTATTGAATAATATTATCTTGACTTTTATTTATTATTTCATATACTAGTATTTTATTATAATAAAAATTTAAATTTAAGTTAGATTTATTAAATTTTATCAAGTATATATTATATTTTAATTTTTTAATATAAATGGGATGTATATTCAACTAACCATTGAATGAGAATACTGATATTATAAAAAAAGTTTAGTCAAAGTATTCAGCATATGAAACCCCATTTAATTGTTAAAACATCAAAAACATAAATCTTAAAAAGGAATGACATTCAAAATGAGAAACTGTCACAAGTTGTTCTGGTCACTGCTATATATGACACACATTTACCATGCACATGTCAGTAATAAATGTTTTATATAAATGTCTGTTCTTTGTTAATGTTTTCCAAGTTTTTGTGTTTTTATTAGTTGCTTACTAAGTTGGTTCGAACCAGAGCTTCATGTGGCATAGAATAATCTCAAATCACATTAAGCCTCTAGGATGGATAAAAACTAAGAATATTCAAGGTGGAATAAACTGTTAAACTTCAAAAGCATTGATACTTAAGAAAAAAAAAACACTTTGACGATGAGGAATGAGTCCTATTAATAAACTTATAGAGTAGTTGTAAGAGAGAAAAAAAAAATGAACTTCTTATACAAGCTAAAACTAATTTAGGCACTTCTATAAAACTCTTTCAATTAATTTCACTCTATAAATTTATTTTAATTTATAAAAAGGTTCGATGTATTTTATCTTTTTTTTTTTTTTTTAAGTGTTGGCTATTGACATAATACATCGAGTTACCATAATAGTAAATCTTGTATATAAACCTAGTTAAACACAGAATACAATAAAAGTGTAGTATATTAACCTAGATACGGACTCGCAAACCTCGTTGTAGAACACACCTATGATAGCTTAAGGAAATTGTAATGGACATTAATTTTGTATACCATGTCTTAGTATTGTATAAAGTTGTCAAAATTAGTTCTCTCTTTATCCAAATTGACTTAAAAAAGAATTTGCTAATTTGGTAGAGCCGAATAGTTCAAGTTGATCCCACAAAATATCTCCAAAATTATTGAACTATTTGATTCAATATATATATATATATATATATATATATAATTTTGGTTAAAAAATTGTAGAAATTTGATAAAAAATGAATTAATTTGGTAGGTTGAAAGATTAGTGCAAACTAAAAATAAAAATTACCCATAAATTTTTTTTTTTCATCTCTCATTCATTCTAATGTACCAATTACATTCTAAAATAAATGAGATGTAAAAAAAAATTATAAAAAAATACCCAAACATTACAAATAAATTTGCACTATCTGTAGTAGTAGGATTAAACATCGGTCAATTTGGTTCATATTTGAGTTAAATCTGATCAATCTGACCTAAACCAAATTCAATAATTTAAACTTTATATTCATGTGATTAAATTATCAGATTAATTGAACTCAAATTATTTGGATTTCAGATTAATGTAGGTGGATAATTTCGATTGGGAATTCGAATCAGATTTTTCTTTTACCCAACTTAGGAGATCCCGTTCCCTTTTCAACATTTTTTTTTTCGTTTCCATCCTCTCTTTCAAAACATACCTCATACATCTATCGATTTTGTTCCTTCCTTTAGATGAATCAGAATCTAAGAAGAGTCCAAAGAAGATAAATCAAAGTTCATAAAGATGAATTAGAGATATCGCACTCTCTCAAATCTTAATGATGATTAATATTTTTTCTCCCTCTAACTTTAGTTACCTCGAAAAAATATGACATAGTTGAATAATAATTTTCTATAATTTAATTTTAACCTAACCACTTCTATGATTTTCGTTAATCAAGTTGAATCTATTATATTAGGGAGTCTTTAATTTTTCCTCAAATCTAATCTATAGAGTTTTTTTTTCGTTTCGCAAATAAACCAAATAAAGTTGATCGATCCATTTATCAATTATATTTTAACATTTTTTATAAACTTAATTACTTTTTAAGTCTTACCACTTATATATTTGTTAATTCCACTAATAACAAAAGACTTAATTGGTAACCTTAATTTATAAATCAATTCGATTCATTATATTCTATCGAGATTAACTTAACACAGTTAATATTTACAATTAGTGATAATTTTAAACTGCTAATAAAAATCGTTACTAATCTATAACTATTATAATTCACCAATATTTAATAAAATATTTATTTTTCAAAAATATACGTAGTTAATATAGTGGCGGTTTTAACATTTCCGTAATGAAAAAAGATAAAAGATGTAGACAGATTTTTGCATGGTACGTTACCGGAAGAAAAGTTCATAAATATTTGACATTTATTAACCTGAAAATATGAACATGATGCAATGCAATTAAACAAATTGTGATCGGCTTTTAAGAGTGACACCTTATCTTGTATTTGCCAAATATGTCAATCTCATTAATATTTGCGAGTTATTAACGTGAAAAAATGAACCTGATGCAACACAATTAAACAAAGAAGTGAAGAACGAGAACTGAATAAACTTGTGATTTTTTCCTTTTACTTCTCCGCAAAATGTTGACATATATCTCTAGATCTCTTTTAACGATACACAAATAACAATGTACAACTTTGTCAGAAGGTATAACGCGTGCCTTTTAGGTATTTATGCTACCAAAATTGATTAAAATACAAACTGTGAAGAAAAATGAATAATTGAAGATCATAACAGCCCTACAGGCTCCTACATTTGCTGTTTTACATCACCGAAATTTTACGGACAATATAAATATTACAGATAACACAATTAATAATTATTATACAATATCTTCGAGTTACCTTGTTTAACTCCTCGATTGCCATGCAAGAGGAGATTGATGATTTAGATTCAATCCAGGATACCATCGAAGCTATGATTTGACAAGTGCTAAATATTGCTCCACAACTTACTTGTTATGTAATTCTTTTTTTGGAAGTAAATCAGACCTCCTGAACCATAATCTGAATCTCAAACCTAAAACCATTGGCAAAAGTTATCAACATCAGCTATATTGAAAATTTACATGGGTGTGTTTGTGCGTGTGCCAGTTGGTTACATCACTTAATTATAGACCTCATGACAAAAGCATCACACAAAATGCACCTACTGATATTTTTCTATGATGACTGGTAATTTCCAACTGAAAATGTGACTACCAATCCTACTACTGGTCATGTTGAACACTAGCTACCCTCACACACAAACAAGGTATCACAGATTGAGCTGAAAAATTTAATACGATGGAAAAAAGATTACCGATGGGATTTCTTGAGAAGAACTTCAACACTTCATCAATGAATATAACCTGCATAAGAAAACAAAGAATAGGACACACATGAATGAGTAGCAGAACTTACCATAATCTCTGGAAAGATCCCCGAAAATAAAAATGAACAAGTAATGAAATTGGGAAAGATAAAGATAACTGCATACAGGTAATGAAAGATAGAGGACGACTATCCAGTCAGCCCAAGATAACGGTGTTACCTGTCATAACAATGGTAATAAAAAATTAAACGAAATCTGAGGCTTATGAGCAGGATAAACAGGTAAGATGTCACTTCAGAAAATCAATGACTGCTTTTAAAAATACTTACAGAGAAAAGAACCGACAGTGGGTGAACATATAAGATTAGTACGTGAAGAAGCATAGTTAGGATTATAGAAGCAACAAGCCACATGTTACTCCAAGGCCGGATAACCCTGAAACAGACAAACAAATATTTTGACATCAATTAAAAAATTGTTACAGCAATAGTTGCTCTTTCATTTCCCAAATTACAATTCAACAATAGAAGACACAATTCCTATTGTTTGTAGAAAACACGAGCAAATATGCCCATGTTTAAAACAATGGCAAGGTTCTTATCATGAATTTGTTTTCCCAGATTGAATAGCAGCTGATGCTTCTTCTAAGAATTTCAACTTATTCCTCCATAATTACAAGGAATATAAGAATAAAATGTCCAAGTTTTGTAGTTCATGCACACAAGTCCTTGATAAAAACAGAATAAAGTAGAATAACCAAATGCAAAGCTTCGTTCCTAAAAAGATTTACACCAGGATAAAGTTCATAAAATGCAATATCAATAGAACACCATTTTTTCAGCTCAAACACCTCTTCGGCACCTGTTCTTAACTAAACACATCCTAGGCACTATCATCATAAAAAAGTAAAAAGAAATTAAAAAAACAACTTATATAATAAATATTGCATGACTCAACTAATTTAAAGTTAGTCTCCATAGGACTTTATTAGTTATTTAAACCATTAAGAGATATGTTTCTTAGAATCTTATTGTGAGGACAGTTATTATATGAAAACTGTAAAACTTAGCAAATTTGTTTTTAAATTGTGAACTATATAATTTTAGTTCTTAATTGAGATTTTTGTCATTTTAATTATATATATAAGTAGTGTCATTGTGGCCTATATTTTGGGCATTCGCTGTGTTAGGTGTCTCTGTCATGAGGGAGTCAATGCTTCACGGCCTCACTTACAATAACAGAATTCCCACCAATTCTCTCTCCATGTGGTCCAATGTAGGGGTATCATGCCACATTTATCATTTTACTGATATTACTCAGATAATATATGCTTCCTTCAGGTTTAGTGACACTGCTGAACCTACCATCCCAAAAGATTAAGCTGATTGATGAAAGCACGTGAAAGATTTTATATTAAAGATGTCATCCTGATCTCCCATTATTATGCAGGAACCTTGAAGGACCAAAATCTTATAATTAAGTCAAATTAATTGTATAAAATTACTTACAGCAGAGACTGATTTTCGCTAAGATTGTTCAAAGCATTGAACATCTCAACTACGACAAGCACAGTCATTGATACAGTAGATGGATGTCGATCATCAAATATACTGCATGGATAAGTTGTCTCCCTGGTTGGGCAAGTATCAAAATTCATCTGGAAGAAGAGAAGAATTCAGACTAAGAATATCTGAAATTGATCTATTAATTGTATAAAAAAAGAAATATTTATACCAGAATAAGCACAACCAATTTTTTTCAATAAAACATTATTAGTACCTACATGAACAAAATGTATTTTCTGGGACTGAAGCAGAAAAGTTAACAAAACAATTAATCCCATGTTCACGAGGTATGTGTTTTGATAGCAAATATTGTAGTTCGGTGTCAGCAATGATTTTTAACTCTTTTCTATTATGAAACAAGTGCTTTTCAATTTGAAGGGATGATCATGTTAATGACTTCTCATTGATCTTATGGCTGTTTGAAGGGAGTTTCCATTTCTGATATGGAAAGAGACTCAGCAGCCTCACTAATTGCTTTATTTATTTTTATTTCATTTTTCTATTGTATGTGTGTATTTCTGTCTTGGAGGATATCTTATCCTTCATGTAGTTGTACTTTCCCTCTTATCTTTCTAAAATTTCTTTCTCTATAAAAAAATATTACAATAAGGAAAGATGTAAAAGCCCAATTGAAGTTTAATAAACAATATCCATTTTGCTTATATCCATTTTCCACTGCTTTTTGTTTAATTATTATCTCTTGAATGTTGTTGTGGAAATTTGAAATTTTTTCAAAATTCCGCACATCAACTGCTTATAGCCTCACAATTCCTCAGGCGTTATCATTCTGAGTAGATAAGATGTTCAAACAAAGGCACAGACCATAGATGAGGACATAATATCTTACCAATTCTGTGTATGGAAGTTTAGGGCCACCATCAGAATAAACAAACCACCAAATAAAACCAGCAACAGTTGCAAGGCCAACATAAGCTGCATCAAACACAACATTAACATCATACGACTACACAGAATGAGGAAGCAAGATAGACAACATTCGAACCATGCATCTACTTTCCAAAGATCATCGGAAGAGTGAATGGCTAGTCCAGTACATGTTTGAAACTTTTATGTTGTGTGATGCTTTGGTTAAGTGTCTTGTACAAGTATAGAATCTCTTTGTTTATGTTTAAAAAATAAGTGATTGTTATAACGTAATTTATTTTTAAGTGATTTTTATATAAATTTTGTTAAGAAATTCTCTCTTCTACAGCATCTGCTTTTTATGAGAAGCAACTCCAAATTTTTGTTTCTGCTTTTTAAATAAGTTTATCCAAATATGTAAAAAATCACAAGTGATTGACATTACCCATCTCTTGTCTATGTCAAACTATCATATGTAACTTAAAAACATAAAAATCAATGTACTCCTTAATAAAGAATCTTGTTGGCACAATTAAAGCAACACCGGTAGAAATAAAGATCGGATTGAGATTTATAGTTACCTCCTATTACTAAATAGCGAAAGAAGAGCCAACCTGTAACAACGGCTTCATTGACCTGTACATTCAAAGTTAAATAAAAGTAAAATAATGAGAGGGGCATTGGGAATGGTTATTTATTTTGAATAATAAGCCTTCTATGATATAAGTTATTTTGGTAAATTGCATTGTGTATAAATGATTGAAATTGATTTCAGTCAGCAAATATAGCCCCTTGTTTGAGATGCTTTAAAAAGAGATTTCATGATACAACTTTTTCTAAATCTTTTTTAAGAAACTACTATTTTAGCGCACTGAACAAGGAATAAAACATATTTTAGGTATCGCATTTTTGTTTTTCAGATAAAAAATATTTAAGGAATTACAAATTTAATAGATATCGTCAAAATTAATTCAAGAAAATGGAAATAGACAAACGATGAGAACATGAAACATGTAACACTGCACACCAGTCTTATTGGCACCCCCTTAAAAAAGGTGTTTTGAAGAACACCAAAGTGAACTACTCTATCACAACAATGAATCTTTCCCTTTATATAAGCCAATTTGGAAATCAATTGCTCGCTTGAAGTTAATTCCTTCGTCTGGATTGCTGTTTTGAACTTAATAGTATTAGTTACTCCAAATTCAAAGATGTCTCTAACCTCTTTCTTAAAAAACTATTATAAATTATCTATAGTAAAACAGAACTTAATATTTAGGTTGACTATGTAAGAAACATAATAAGTTTTTGCATTCCAACTTCAGCAATAAGAATAATCATCTGCTCATTATTACAGAAGTCTATTCATTATAACTTGATTTAATTTTTCTATTTCCATCCCTTATATACAATTATAACCAATCCAATCTCAGCTTCATTATTAGAATTAACTAGAAAAGAAAACCTTAGGGCCGTATCTGGGAGGGATGGCTAAAATTTATTTTGTGGAGAACCCACCATTGTATGGAAGTTCTTCATAAGTGGAATACTGTGGACAGATAGAGCCCATTCCTCTAATACATGTCAGGCAAATTTTGATATCCCTTTTGGGGAAGGTTTGCAGTGGAATGGGTAAAAGAATAATAAAATGACAGTTATTTTTCACACTAGTTTGTTTTTTTCTTAATTCTTTCATTTGAGAGTTACTTCAACAAAAATTCTAACCATCCCACCCCATCCTTTTTTTCAGCATAAAATAACAGAAAATGTTTCCCACTCTATACTGAACAACTCCAGTCCACTCTCCCAGACACATATATGAATGGTTACCAAAATGGAAAATTTGCCATCGTTTCCAACTCAACTGCACATGGAGTCCAATGTATGGTTGTGATTCTTAAATTTTTAACCAAATAGAAGTCAACCAATGAATTGTTGGTATGTTACCTTTCTAGGCTTAGCCCTCATCACATCAGAGTCTTGTTTATTGAAGCCAATAGCAGTGGCAGGCAATCCGTCCGTAACCAAATTGACCCAAAGCAACTGGACCTGGTAGAAGTTAGGGGAATAAAATGAAAATTTTCAAGTTATAGTCTTTACTTGAACAAAAATGAAAATCTCATTTTGTGTAATTACCAATGAAGAGACACTGTAATCAAATGAAAGCACATGAGTGACCAACTACTGGCAACGAGCCAGTATCCAGGGGCATAGAAAACATGATCAATAAAAAATCTAGAATTTTACACAGGTTTAAAGTACGTACAAAATGCAGCATAAAATAGAAAGAACATTTAGAGATCAACAAAAAATATTGTATAACTCACAGGGGCAAGGGTATCCGGTATTCCAAGCACTGCAGCCACAAATATACAGACTACTTCGCCAATATTGGAAGAAATCATGTATCGAATAAACTGTTTTGTATTATTGTATATAGCCCTTCCCTCTGCCACAGCCTACAGAGAAACAAATAATAAATTACGTGGAGAAAATTGTTTTCAATTCAGGAGGGAAGGAAAATAATAATACGAAGAAAGAAGAAAAAATTGAGTAGAAATTGATATATTGCTATCATACTGCAACAATAGAGGCAAAATTGTCATCAGCCAGCACCATGTCTGAAGCACTCTGTAATCAAAGAGGGGACAGAAGCAGCAAGATGTTTAGGATTATGGATTATTGACTAGACAAGAACAAAAGAAAGGAGAAAAGTATAGAGAGATGATGACACCTTAGCCACAGCTGTTCCTGAACCCATAGCAATTCCTATATCCGCCTTCTTCAGTGCAGGTGCATCATTAACTCCATCACCCGTCATTGCAACCTACATTACTAACGTTGTAAATTTCCACAAATTTAAAAGAAAATTTTCGAATGATTGCATAAACAATTAAATCCATGATTATAAGTTTGCAATAAATTACAAAATAGAGGGTATAGAGCTGCATTTAAGATCAGCTATTCCATTTTTGAATTCGGTTTACCACTATCAACAATCAAAACCATAAGTGTAAAAAGAATAATGAGGAGGATTCACCTAAAAGTCTAATCCTCACAATCTAGCCACTGAATAATGTGCCATACAACTATATATGCAGATAAAACAGAAGTTATGTAAATATGACAAGAACATGAGAATTAAAGTGACTTCGGAAGATAGGAAGTCTAAAAAAAAAAATCACAAGGAGAAAACATTATTAGTTAGTAATTACAGTTAATGTTATGATCAAGGAAGCAATCATACCACTTCATTCTGGTGCTGTAATGCTTCAACCAGCATCCTTTTATGAGAAGGCTCAACCCTAACATAAGTTAAATAACAGATGGAACTTTAACTATGGATTTTTTATGTCGAAAAGGTTGAACCAAGACAGAAATTTCTCTTTTGCAATCATCTAACAAAATCAAATATTAGAGAATAGATATAAACCAATATACCTAGTAAAAAGTGCCATACGTTGCAATGCTATAGCTTGTTGCAGTGGTGGAAGTTCTTCAAACTCAGAAGCAGTGTAAGAATGTTCAGTAAAATCTATCAATTGGTCAAAAGCACCTATCTTGCGGCAAAGTGACTCAGCAGTGGACTGATTCGTTCAGTATTAAGTAATATTAGACAAGACGTTTGGAATGTTTAAGGGAAAAAAATAAATAAAGTTGGCAGGAGTTTGAAACCTTGTTATCCCCAGTAACAACTATAACACGTATGCCAGCAGTCATACACGAAAGCATTGCATCTCTTACTTCATCTCTTGGAGGATCCAGTATCCCAACCTACATAAGGGGAAAGAAGGAACACATAAAAGACAAAAAAAAGTACTCCCTCCAAACGCGAATATAAGCATATTTAACTAATTATTGTGCTAATTAAGAAAGTTAATATAATTTCATTTTACTAATCTCATTTAAAAAATTAACCTTTTTCCTAGACCGTCTTTCATTGGAACTTGATATCAATAATTTATTGAACAGATGAAGTCTACAAGTTTCATTAACCTAACTGTTAAACCATGTATTGTACATTGAACAGAAAGCATACCAACCCAATAAATGTAAGATCTTTCTCATCATCAGAGGACAATGATTGTTGATCTGAGGGCATCCATTTCAGGGCCAAAGCAAGGCATCTTAATGTTTCTTTTCCTGCAAAACTGGCCAACAAATTTTATGCTAAGTGTCAACAAAACAAAAAGAGGGAGTTCAAAAGACAGTCTAAAACTGAAAGAAAATAAACAGAAGAGAAACAAATAAAGACACATTGATAAAGTCCAGAAGTTACAACAGAAGTGTTAGAAGTATAAGAAATATCTAAAGATATTATCCTAGAATGTTGTAGAGTATCTTAGATGATTTCTTAGAATTTATTATTCTTTTATATTTTGATTTGTTTCCTCACTTAATTAGGATTTTTATAATTATAGGAATTGTTAGAATAGGCTTTATTAAAAGGCTGTTTTGTGTTATACCTATATGAACCTAGGGTCCTAGGGGTGTGCTTTACTTTTGCTTTCTTTTTTCTCTCCTTGTATCTCTGTCGAGACTACTGTTTCTATATATATGTGAACCTAAAGAGAGATCAAATGAGCTTATATAAAATGGACTCTGTTGTGTAGTCCATACACATAATTTTCAACATATCTTCCATCTAGTTTTTTCTCTTTCAACAAATACAAACACTTCATTAATAATTTAAATGGCCAATTAACGTTGACATAACAAGAATGAGAAGTGTACGAAAGTCAAGCCCCTTTATGTCTTCTCTACTCTAGTCAAATTACTGCAATTATATAAAATCTTAACAAACGACAAAAGGTCTTATCAATTTTTAATGTTTTCTTCAACATTCCATAAGGACATAATCTTCCTATTCAATATTACTATTAAATGTTTTCTTTATTGAAGAATAAGTGCACTAGTATTCCATTTGTTACAACGGTAACTTGTAAAAAATGGATCTCACTATTTTTTTCATTTAACCAAAACTGAAGGTGTTTTTCCCCTTAAACTGAAGGACTCTCTTTCTTTTGAAAATCTGGGTCAAAGATGTAAGTTAACTGAAAGAAAATGACAGTGGCAACCTAAACTTGACCATTTGACTGGGTAGATCAGAAGACAGACTGTCAAATCAGATTGTCACAACAACTAAATAATTCAAAAGCTCATTTTCAATTTGGATTGAAAATATCGGGGTGTAGTGTATCTAGTGAGAGCAGTTAGACTTCATAAACCAAATGTGAATGGTTAAAATTATTTTCTTAAATCTAATATTGACCCTTCAATTTAGCATTTTCAGAAAAGGCAGGGTAAACAAATTGCCCCCGAGCCGAGGGCAGCAGAAGGCCAGAGGCTGTATGGTTGGCATCTGGTGGGTCATCATCAATGAAAATTCTTTAAATAATTTTCCTTTTTATCATTACCTTTCAAGGCCTAGCAATTAGAAGGTATGGCACTAAGTAGGTATGTAGGTATTGCTAGTGCTAATAGACATGGGAATTATGACCTTGTCATGCTCTTTTTTTCAGTTTTTTCTGATGTTTTTGCCCATGTGAATAATAATCAGAAAGGAAGTGAAAATATTGAAAACAAATTATGGAATACGTACATACACATAAGATTATAAATAATAAAAATCAAACCTGTGGAACCTTGAGTCCAGCTCTGCTCGAATATCAGCAGTAAGTGGCACAATGGAACCATCATCGTTGCGCAGAATGGTCGTACATCTAGATATTATACTTTCTGGGGCTCCTTTTGAGAATAAAACATGCATCTGGTTTCGGCTACAAAGCACACTCATCATTTTCCGATCTCGAGAAAACTCCAAAACATGTATCTGCAAAGCATGAAGTGTGAAAGTAAATACCTACAAAATAACTAATCGAAGATATATTCATTAAATTTCTTATGTTGGATGAAGTGGCAGTCTACCCTTAGTTTATAGCTACATAATCCTAATATAGCTAAGTTTGTTATAATTTGTGTCAAGATTAATTGTAAATTCTCAATTCATTGTTTATAACAGTTCTTTATTAGCATTTATCTTTTCCCTTTTTTTTATATGAAAACCTCTCTTGTATGTTGTGTCCAGATTATTTGTACCGTTTATGACTCTTAGTTTTTTACTATCATTTTTCTGTTCCCTTTTCCTTAAATGAAAACCTCTACTGTATAATACTGTATTCTGATCAATAGGCACGAAAAAGAATTTCAAAATACCTACTGCAATTTTCAATATCCAAGTTTCCTAAAATATGTTAATGGACGAAGATAAATGGAAAATAGAGGTGAGAAACTTGCTAAATCTCACCTTTCTAAATTGTTCTTCCCAATAATGGTTACAGTAAGAAGCACGTTCATGCTTAGTCAACATATTCAAGGCTGATGGCATAGAATTGAAACCAGGGAGGCCAACCTACAAATAAGGAATGATAAGTATACTGAAGTAATGATGGAGCTTCAAGCATAGGAGACACAAGGAGAGGTACAAATACAGACCTTTTCTGCCAAGACACGTAGTGCCACTTCAGTTGACTCACCAATTTTTTCATAATTGCCTTTATCAGGATTATACTGCAGCGTTGATTCATTGCAAAGAGCAGAACACATTGCCATGTGAAGAAGACAAGGCAATTGAGCAGGAAAGTCAAGCTGCAAAACAAGAAAATGCCACATTGTTTTAACTGAACAAAACTGCATACACCAACGCATACACTCATTTTATTAGTGTTACACTATCCATTATAAGTTTATGTTTTGAAGATAAACATCACAGAAAACCATCCGTGCTGCTATACCATTGCCACCATCAGAGTTCCAGTACAGGGCAAAGTTGTGCTTTAAGGGCTTAATTCAATGAAATCTTTTTTCATGTGAGTATTTACAAAGTAAAACAGCATGGATATCAACCACAAAGCATATACATATTTGGCACACAATATCCATAGATTCATCAATATTGTTTTGGGAGTTAGTTAAGGTTCCTTTCTCTGGAATCTCTCCTTATATTAGTAATTTACTTAGCCTTAAATTGATGCGTGTTTTGCTTGTGCATAAATGCAAAAGCATGACAATTAACATAATCATACCTGCATCCCTGTACTGCTGAATATTATGCCTTCAGGTGAATATGTTGTTCCACTGACACTGTATTCAGAAACAACAGGACCGCGATTTGCAGATTCAACAACACATACCTGTGCACACAAAAGCATAGGATTTTAGTCAAGGAAATGCTAAATGTTTTCAACTATAAGCATCCAGGAAAAATTTCAAGAAAAAATAAAAATATTCCTTCGACATGTTAATATTAAAAAGCATGGCAAGTAAATTGATACTTACAGTGGAAGCTTCATAAAGATTAGAACACATTTTTTGAATTATTTTCTTTGCATTGCAACATGTAACAAAATAGACAAAACTTGAACTTACATGATGAAATATACATTGGAAAGCAATGTGCATAACAATTTTGTATCATCCTGAACCTGACAACAATAATATGCGTGCATATTCCACTATATGCAGCATTTGGTATCAGGCTTGACTAAAACAAGACAGGACTGAAAAATGAACATCAAAAGCATTTTATAAATGGAAAATGGGGAAAGAGGAAAAAGAAGAGCTTAATAGTTCATAAACTGAATACCTGAACAAAGAAAAAGGTTAAAACAAAATAGCAATGAGGTTATTATTGTTTCAAAATGCTTCATGTAAACACTACGAAAAAAATAAGCATCAGTTAAGTACACAGTTCAATGAGGACGGCAAAATCCAATGGGAACACTTGCGGAAAAGCAAAAAACTCCCAAAAAAACACAAATGAATAAATTTTAATTTTATTGTTTCAATGTCAAGCAGAACTCACCTTTACAACTGACATCATATTGGTAGTTAGGGTCCCAGTTTTGTCACTACAAATAACAGTGGTGCAGCCCAATGTCTCAACTGATGGCAAGGAGCGAACAATGGCATTCAACCTAGCCATACGCTTTGTTCCAAGAGCTAAACAACTATTATAAAATAAAATTAATCAATACAAAAAGGGAAAAAAAGTAATTCAAACATAGCATCTCAGCATTATCAGGAGAAATCTCGAGTCAGTACGAAGGGAACCAAGTAATTCTATTTAAGGACTAAGGAGATTTCTATAGCAGAACAACTGATTTGCTAAGATTATTAGGCATTTGGCTTCTACTTGGTGGTGTAATATTTAGGGCAAAGCACAAAGCCTTTCTAAGAGGTTTTCCAAGTAAATATGTTGAGGAATTGAGCAGCTTTGGTTTGTTAACCTTTTGTTGTTTTGTGTTTTTTTCCTTATAGTAAGGAGGATTCTTATCTTCCAAACTTATCAGAAATCATATTTTTCTTTTCCCAAAAAATTATGGTGCAAAAAAAGGAATAGTTCCCAGAATACCGCTATTTAGTATAGACTACAAAAAAATATAGTGATAGTTAAATTACATAATGTCTCTTAGGTACACATAAGGACAAAGAAACAGCTTAGACAATTAAGATTATGAGATTTAAGATAGTTATACTCAAATGTGATTATTAAATGTCTAAGTAAATGATGACGGTTGAAATTTGAGTTTAATAGGAACTGGAATTCTCCCTTTCAGTTCACTGGGAGAAATAGTAATACGTCAAAGACATCAAAGAGCCTTAAAAAATGCTGTCTTATGGTTTGTTTCATTATTAACAGATTTCTTTTACAAAAAAAGAGCAATAAATCATATATGAAGGACATTAACTCCAAAAATTAAGACCATTATAATATATATAAAAAAAATTTGCATTTAATATGAACACACAAGCCAAAATATCTACATCTTATTTTATATAATCAAAATTAAGATATTTAAAATATATCATGGCTTCCAGAGAAAAAACAAATAAAGGTTCCTAAACTCACGTTGTCACAACTGCAGGGAGCCCTTCTGGAATTGCTGCAACTGCCAGAGCAACTGCAATCTAGCAGGAGAATGATTAGAAGTTAAAAGATTTTCATGTTCACAAGACAACATGATATCTTCTTCTATAAAAAAAGAGTCAGTATAACCAACTATATGACAACCACAGAGAGACAAAACATAAAGTAAACAGTACATGGAAATAGAAACAATAGAAGACTACAACATGATGCCTGTGAAAAACAGAATACAAGAGTAAATGGAAATCATGATAAAAATAAAAACAAAGCTCATTTGAGAACAAACCTTAAAATAATGAATTGCACCTTGCAAGAAACCACCATGAGAAGGGTCACGGAAGTGACCAATATTTACAATCCACACCAAAACACAAATCCCTGCTATAACCTGTAATAAAGAAATAAAGGAACCACCATCACACTTTGGAAACAAACGAGATGAGTGGGCTTCACAGTTAAAACTTGAAGAATAAAAAGAATTCGTGGCATATATATTTTATTTTTTGAACCTGATAATATATATGTTCTCAAATGAAAAGGTTTCATTTATTATCATTTATAATTCTTTGCCATACATCAAATGAGCTTTCTCATTAAATGCCAAAGCAGGTGTAAAAAGGCAAAGTAAGTTCCATTTAAGAATTTAAGCTCACATGATTTCTGACTTTTTTTCATAAGTAAAAAAATATCAATTGTTGAATCATGTGAATAGTATCAATCATATGAAATTACACGGATTCATTCATATAATGTAAGATACAAAGTCATTTAAGAATCATCTCACAATACAAATCCATAGGTAGTCAAATTATAACAAGTCCTAAGATTCAAATCATGAAGCGTAAGATTATGATAGCTATACCCAATTTCAACTTTTTAGATGGTACTGTTGATAATGGCTACATGTACTAGACTGGGAAACCAAAAATGCATAAACAGTTGTGTAGCTTATCTGATCAATTATTATAAACAACGTAATATGCAGAAGAAGAACAGCCCCAACGTTTGAAAAATGAGGTTCTGAAATGGACGGGTTTCATTTGTTATCAATTAAAATTCTTTGCCCTGTGTCAAATGAGCTTTCTTATTAAAACACCAAAAGCAGGTGAAAAAAAGGTAAAGAGGTGTTATCAAAGACACTATAACTCAATCCCAAACTCCCAATCTCAACTTTTCAGATGGAATTGTTGTACCAATTACATTTTGCAGGCTGACAAACCAAAAATGCATTAACAGTTGTGTAGCTTACTGATCGATTAATACAAGCCATGCACTATGCAGCAAAAGAGCAACCCTTAAGTTTGTCTTACAAAGTAATTTAAACCTAACTCAATCCTACAAAACTGGCTTGTACAATAAGAATTACCCCCACTTATATATTATTATTATGAACCATGCAATGTGCAGTAGAAGAGCAACCCTAAAGTTTGTCTTACAAAGTGATTTAGGACTAACTCAATCTTACGAAACCAGCTTATAAAATGAGAATTGTCCTCACTTATATATTGTATTTTGGCATGTCCAGTACTATTGAGCTTGATATGTGTATAAAATGGTGAGTGGCCCATATAATGGATCTAGGATAGGCTTTAATACCATCTTACAGAGTGGTTTACACCTAACTTAATCCTACAAAATTGGCCTGTAAGATGTGGATTTTTCAATTTATATACTGTATTTTTGTACTATCTCTAGTCAATGTAAGACTTGCCCAATAGTTTGAACTACAGTTAAATTACGGAGCTACCAATCACCTTGGCCAAAAAGGTACCAAACTCATCCAGCTTCTTTTTCAATGGTGTTGCCTCCTGCAACCAATCATAACAAAAAAATGTAAGCACTTTTCCTATCCATCTATCAGGAAAGAACACAGATGCACAAGAATTGAACAAAGATACAAGGAGTAAGAGGATCAATTTGAGTAAAATTCAGTGTTTACATCCTCCGTTTTCAACATTGAATCTCGTATGCTTCCCATGGCCGTGTTAGGACCAACTCCCACCACAACAGCTCTTGCCCTACCAGCAACCATAACCGTACCCTGGCAGTCAAAATAAACTCTTATATAGGGGGAAAAAGATAGAGTTAAGAGAACCAATCTCAAATGACTGAAGGCTTCCCAGACTACAAGAAAGAGTGCCTTTAACTAATGCTTATTCAAATATTTAAAACTTGGATGTACAGCAAGTAGAAACAAAAGAACACTAATGCAAATAATTTGAAATTGCTTCAATTCATGTACCATTGAAATTGCTGAAAGCAGAATTATTATTGTAGCTATCCATCGTGTTTAATGTCCAAGAGTAGTTCATTTCAATTTTATTTTGAAGTAGAAAACTACAAATAATAAAATATTTCGGACTAATCCTATGCATAAGAATATTTTTGACAAATACCACAATGGTTCTATATTTTTTATTAACAATAATTACATTTAAATTTTTTAGAAATAAACTTTATGATTGTATGCTTTTATCAAATGCTGAATTTCATCAATTTAAGTTTATATTAAATATTTTTTTGTACTGCTATAACATCTAAAAGATGATGGATTCACAATTTACTATTTTTTTTATGTATCCTTAAAAACAAAATCATCATATGGTCATATTTTTACATAATTTAAAATTCACAAACTATTAAATTTAAATATTGACAACATAATTCAATTGCAAATAAATTTCAGTGACCAATATATAAATATAATGATTATTACGGGTATATAAATTTCACTTATTGTATAAAAAACCATGTGAACATTATAAGTTTGTGAGCATATGTAGTCCTGCGTGTTTGGCATGTGTATCAATCAATTCTAAGCAACAGCTATTTATCCTAAAAATCAGAAACAATGATCTGATTCAATTAGCACAAATGAGAATATATGCTACAGAAATTGCAGGTTTAAATCCTCTCAAGAATCAAATTGCATATAAATTTAGTTCAGTAACTTAAAATAAACTCATCTTTGCCATGTGACCATTAAGCCTCAACCAATCAAAAATAGTAGCTGAATGTTTAATTAAAAGTTAAATTAGTACAATTAAACAACTCTTAAACTTTTTTCATTTACAAAAAAAACTATTAACTAACACCAAACCAAATTTTCTACCTGAACAAGATAATTTTCCAAAGTAGAGTTTAGATAAGTGCTACTACTACCTCAAACATAATTACAAATTGGATTTAAAATATCCAAACAATTAGTAGTCTAAAGAACAATTTTAAACCTTATTAGTTACATGCTGGTTGAACAAAGAAAGCAAGAATCATACCGAGAACAGAATATTTGTTTTGTCTTGGTATACAGCTTTAGTTGTTGTGGTTGTTTTCAGCTCTTTCTCCACGGAGCTGCTCTCACCTACAATTGGCAAAGAGAATTTGATCACATTAAAGCAATGAGATGCAGTAGATATAACTATATGTTCGATAAACAATTCATACAAATAAATTTTTCCTTAAACAGACATGGCCTATTTCCCACACACAAGGTTTGAGGCAGTGAGATTGACATATTTAACTGACATTACTTTTTCAAAAGTATGGTTTTGCCTCCTGAAAACGTATTTTAAAGGCAAACTTTGCAACAGGGGCATTAATTAGGCCAAAAGGAACCTTTAAGTAGTCTAATGAGTAGCAATAGTACCAGAAGCCAAATTTGTTAGTTGAACAGAAAAGCAACCAAGCCTAAAAGGACTCAGGCAAGACCCTAAAAAACTTACTAACCTGTTCCCACCAAGCTCACACATGTAGCAGTACCAAAATACAACCAAGCAAAAGCATATGCTAGAGTGAGAAAGAAGTATTTCCAATTTTTATTTTAAAACATTGGTTTCTATAAAAGAAAATCACTTTTGTCAAGGGAATTACCTTAGTAGTCAAGTTATCCAAACTAACAAGCTAAATTATTGATTCATCAACAAGGATATATTAAATATTATTAAAAAATTCAGAAGAAACACCTACAATAGCTCTCCTCTTATGGATCGTAGAATGATAAATCAACTATAGTAGTAATTCACAGACAGTTACCTAAATTGTCAACACATGAGGGTATGTGGTTTACTTTCAGACACAATCATACAAATGAAGTGACCCTTAGGTGGAAACATTCAATAGTTCCATTCACAGTACGATATGTGCAGCAGGAATACCTGTAAGAATAGCTTGATCAACACGCACTTGATTACTTAGCATCGCAATCATCCTCATATCAGCAGGAATTTTGCACCCCACTATTTAATTCACAACCAGAAATGATTAAACTTTCAACTTTACAGGATTAAATACTCAACTGAGCCAGTTTGCTTATCAGCTTACCAGAAACTTCCACTATATCCCCAGGAACAAGTTCAGTTGCAGGAAGTATGGAAAAACAACCTGCAAGAAATAGACTCTACATTCAAAATTTATACTAGAACTTCCAGATGACAAGCTTTAACCATTTCAATAAAAAAAATACACACAGTATGCAGACAAAAAGAAAGAGAAGAATTAGAACACAAAATTGTTAACTACTAGATGATGCAGAATGTGCCCCAGTGCTGGGGTTTGAACTGGCACATCATTTCTTTTTTCCTTCCTTCATATTTTGGTGGCCTCAGTTGTTAGAGTGACCTTATTGTTGTAATATTTATTTAAACTTGCATAAATTATATTATGTATGGTGATGTGAATGAGAACATTAGTAGGATAAGATATTTTGAAAATGATGGGAAAATAAAGGAGACTCTTGTCAATTTTATTTTTGTTTCTTAAATGTTTTGCACCGACAGTGTAGTTGGGTCGTGACAGCCAGTCTCAATATATCTCTAATAAATCCCTCAAAAATTGGCATCATGGAGAAAAAAAAACCAAGATGAACACTTTGTCCCATGTAAGAGGTAACAAAAATAAATTACCCTTAAATTGATTTGATCCTTTATTTAAATAATGGTTATGTGAATACCCGGTCATATTATACAGGGCAAACACAAGTTCATGAGGATAACTCGCCTCCCTCTATACAGCCACACCCCCCAAAAGTAGAAATAGAACCAGAGAAAAGACTAGACCATGAGAAACAGTAAACTAAATTACTAGATGGTTCTTTTAGAAAAGAGCATATCATCGAGATTAGTAAACTTTTACCAAAACTACCACAATTAGCTAGGTAATACTATAGAAAATTTTAAAATGAAACAAAAATCCAAAATAGAAATTCTGAATAGTTATTTACTAAAACATCACCCATTAACACCACATATCATAATCAGTGCCATAAACCCACTATAGCACTACCCATGCTACAAAAAATTAGACAGGTACAACAGTTTTTACCATTGCGCAAGACAGTTGCCACATCAGCTTGATAGGCACGCAGCTCCTAAGATAGTATAAAAGAGAAATAATAGATGAAAAGTGAGCTCAACTTGAAACAGCCAAAATAAGAGAATTCCACAATAAAAGCTACTTTAATTTAACAATTTTTCATTAGGCACATGGAGAACTTAAACAAAAAATTAGTAACAAATTGAGCTTTTAGCCTTAAATTTACGAAAAATTGTTGTAATGAAAATGAAATCATTATCAACAGTATCATTTGGAGCTCTAAATTTATCAGTGTTTCAAATTTACCTCTAGAGCTTTTTCAGCATTTGATTCTGTAATCACTCCAACTGCTGCATTTGCTGCCAATATCATCAGTATAACCTATGCATATAACAATTTCTTTCTGTCAAAAAAACCAGTACTGATAACAAAATTAATCTCCGTTCCACAATAATGTTACCTATTTGATAAACCTGATTTAACAAATAGTGTAATCAAATAAAAAAATTTGGTACATTCTCTAGTTCAGAAAAATCTCGGTACATTCCCTATAAAATTCCACTTGCCAAGAGTTTGCCGGTTATGCAAGAGGTCATGCAGCTTCTATTGAAAGAATATAGTTTTTACAGTCTTACATTATTATGTAAATTATTAAGGTATGAAACTATTAGAGAAATTAATTCTTTACCAGATAAAACTGTTCCCAAAAATATCAAACACAACATATGAGTGCAGATATATCTTACAGAAGGCTCCAGAAAAGCCATCAAGCCTGTTTCTCCATTAACTAAAGCCAGAATAAAAGATACAAGAGCAGCTGCAATCAGTATCTTTACAAGCAAATCATCAAATTGCTTCAAAACCAATTTCCAAAAAGGAGCTCCTGCATATTAAATATAATAAGATTTAGTAACAACGAAAACTATGAAATCTAGTGAGATAAGGCTTTGTAGTAGTAGTAGTAACAAGAACTGACTGATTTTATTTGTTAAGCAAAACAATTACGGTACAATAGACGTAACGGTAATGAACTAGAGCTAGAACCATAAAAACCTCAATTAGAAATAATATATGAGATGATGTTCAAACCAGTTACACTATCATTAATAGGATGTTATGAATGATCCTCAAATTACTTAGCATCTGATAAAATCTCCTTTCTATAACAAGCCCAAATCAAATGCCAAGCACTAACATTTCCATTCAGGTAGAGCAAATGAAAACCACCAAGTAACCTAAATTACATAATCAAACAAAAACAAAAGTATGAGGTAGGTACAAACTCCGTATACTTACTTTGATCTTCAGGCAGCACTGCGTAGCAAACGTCACCATGCAGTAAGAGAAAAGGAAAGAAATGTTAATAGGCAAACAAAAAATATACTTAGACAAAACTGGAGCCAAAAACGTAATAGGTAAATTTCTCAAATGCCAAGTTGAGTAGTGTGATTTTGTTATCCTGAGTGCCATCAATTAATATTAGCCTGTCTACGTAATATTCAAAGTTAAATATACACGGCCGTACAGAAGACATACCGTTATTCCCATAAAGTCTAGCATGTTGTACTACCTGGAAAATAAGAGTACCGATACCATCATTTGAAACCATTAACATCATAATCGGTCTTACAAAAAATACGAGTAATGATGCAACAAGGAAATGAAAGGAAATTGGAGCACCTCAGCATCAGATAAACCCTTAGTCGGGTCCACTCCGAAGAAGTCGAGGACCTAAAAAAATTAACAACAATAATCATAACTTTCTAGAGGAACATTCAAATATATAACTCGGCTCTAGCAATCTCCGTGTGAAGGAAACCTTATTTAAAAAGAGAAGTGGATGCAGAATTTACTAATACTGCTGCGAGAGGGAAGCAAGTGTGTGATCATAGATTTTCAACATTATCATGTTGCGTGATTATGAAGACACAATATATGTATCATCACAGGTCGCAAAACACACAAAGTCAAAAATTCACATTCCGATATCTTCTATAATTTTACATCAAAGTAAAGAATGTCAATTCGAGATTTGATGAATGAGAATTGTGAAGTCACAATGAGATTTGGTGTCAGTTGTAGCAGTGAGGAAAATGGAGAAAGCAGAAGGAAGTTACCTCTGGAATAGATCTGGCAAATGCATCCTCCATTGAGGAACGAAGAATTGGATCGGAAACAAGAGCCAAGAGGCCCGGAGCTTTGGCTTAGACTTTACTTGAAGGGTCAGAGAAAAAGAGAAAGGGAGCACGTGGGTTTCATGTCATGACTCACACTGAGTCAGAGTAACTCGGGGTGCTCCCCTATTAGTGTATTACTGATACTCTGATTTGTTTTCCGCAACCTCGCCCGAGTCGATATGATCCTAGTTCAGGTTCAGCAACTCCCAGTGTCATGTGGGACAGCAAAGCCGTTAGGATAAAGCAAACGTCGTATTGGGCCGATTTCAGCCCATTTATTTTGGCATTACCTGGCCTCGTTACCGGGTTTAACCCGAGCAACCTCCCCTTCTATTCTGGTTACTCCCATACACACCCCTTATCTCAATCTCTATATACTTTAAAAAAATGGTTGAAATTTATTAAAAAATATTTTTTTGTGAAATTTATTAAAAAATATTTTTTTGTGAAATTTACATCACACATTTGATAAATTTATATCCTAATTTTATAACTTACGACAATTTTTTATCAATAAAAAATCATAGTTAGAAAATGTGGTCCCAACACTCTTCCACATTACATTGTGGTTGATTTTCTTCAGCCACTCCTAATCTTTTTTCCATACACAAATGTTGGAATATAGTTTCCATCAAGTTAACTTAACTTTCTTTTCGTAAAAACAATTGATAATGATTAAAACTTGAATTAAGAACAATTATAATAAAATGTGTAAAAAAGTTCAAAAAATTTGTGAAAAACTATGATAACATAAAATAAAAAATGCATAAATTAAAATTTACAAAAAAATAAAAATTTAAAAATAATTTTATGTGACAAGAAGTTAGAGTAATAAAAACTATGATAAATTTTAATAAGTTAAAAAAGTTAAGTAAAATATTTTACCCTGACAATATAATTTTGGAAAATAATAAAAATATTAAAATATAAGTGCTTTGTAAAAATTATAAAACATTTTTAAAAAATGTTGATAATGATAAGAAAGTCAAGTAATAAAAAATATGACAAAACTTAATTTTTTTAATTGTAAATAACTTCTTTATGATAACATAATTTTAAAATGTGATGGAAATATTTCAATATAAATATTTTGTAAAAATTGTTAAAATATGTCTAAATACAAATTTGTTAAAAATGTTTAAAAATATTTTAAAATTTTTTTATAATAATAAAATGTTGAAGTAATAAAAATTATAATAAAATGTGAAATATTAGAAGGATTATAAAATACTTTTTGTAAGATAACATAATTGTAAGAAATAATACAAAGAATCAAACTTAATTACTTAGTAGACATTAGAGAATTAATTGATAAAGATAAGAAAAAGTTTAAAATTAAACTATATAAAAAACTATATATGATTGACTTTTTTAAAATCAATAGGTAAACAATGTGTTAATCTAACCGTAGACCCGCATAGGATATAATTTTCAACAATAGATTCTCAAAATATTATTTTAAAAAAAAAAAAAAGCAGCAGATAAAAAACTTCATAAAAAAGATACAAAGAGTACACATAAATTACAAATAGTCAAGAGTTTAAACCAAAATTGGTTACATTCACACAACATTTAACAAAACATAAAATTAAAAAGAGATATTTTAATGCAGTGAAGTTGCATTATGCAGACATACACCAACAAAAGGAGAATCTGGCATTATGTTCTGACTCTGTTTTGACTGATTCTATGAGCATCCATTTTCGACATAGACATACAAAGACTTCTCAATTCTTTACAAGCTTGATTTCACATGGGCACACAGGAAAAATAATATTTATTTACACAAATTTCACAAAAAAAAAAAAAAAAACACTTTCAGAAAGAAAAAAAAAAAGTTAAAAAAACTTATATATAAATTAAAAATAAAAATTTTACAAAATTATACAAGAAACAGTCTACAAATTATTATATATAAAAATACTTTTAATTTATGAATAAATTATTTTATATATAAGTTTATTTTATTTTATTTTTTCTTAAAAGTTATTTTGAAACTTGAAACATATCCATATTAAAATAGCATTTCCAGTTTTATAATCTAAAAGACCTGTTTTATGAGGTATACTTGTAAAAAAAATGAAGAGCTTTTAAAATGTGCTAACAATGGATAACGACAACAAATTAAATAAATACTACAAGACAAATGTGAACTTGGTCAAAGGTAAAAATTATTATAAAGAATTATTAATATAGACATATTATTTTTTATTGTACTTCAATGTGATTTCTGAGAGGAAAAAAAGATGAAGAAGATAAAGTTTGATGGTACGAAATTCATGCAAGTACGAAAATCTGATAGAAACAAGTAAAATTTTTTTTGAAAATTTTATAAATTTTGAAGGTATAATTGAATCAATCTAATATTAACACATATTTCATCAAATTTTGGTAACTGTTTAGCATTGATTTTAAAAGAGCTTATTTATTAATAATTTACTGTACATTTTAAGGATATTGAGTGTGTGTTAATAAATTATAAAAAACATGAATTATTAAAGGGATAGAAGGAAAATGTAGTCTAAACTGTTTTGTTAACTGTAAGTCGCTAACGCCAATTTAGAATGGGCATGAAAAGAGGGAGGAGTAGTGAAAGCATGGGTATTGTCCACTTCCCAACATCTAAGCTCTTTTCCGATAGATCCATGCATTGGTTTGAATCTGAGAGGATATAAAAGACTTGGAATAAAAGATTGTGTTGGATATTCTATGAAAACAAAACAAATTCAATAATTGTACCAGTGAGTGCTGTATATGGATCAGAGTTTATGTGGGTAGCTATCAGGTGGTGGTGGGGGTGCCTACTTTGGCAGCTTGACTCTTGGTTGCATTTGGATACTTGTCTATTTTTGGTGTCAAGCAGCTTAGGTTACCATATTAACCCACCCAAAGTGGTTGAGAGCTAGGCTGGCAATAGCTGAACTTATCAAGTGGGTCACCACTCCTTCATAGCCCTTTAGCTTTCATATATGCCTCCTTCCTAGATATGACCAGTCACTTAAACTTCCCTATCTCTATCTCTATGTCTCTCTTCTGCCTTGTGGTGCTAAACTCTTTGGTTGGTACAAATCCTTTGACTCTGTATTTGGGTCATGTGTACAAACTTCATTTTGAATCAGATTCATTTTTAAATTATGTCAAATTCATTTTCAACTTATTAGTCTATTTCGATACTGTACTATTGTATTTCAATGTATTTATTCTATCAGTAAGTTATAATGGATTTGAATTGGAGCTGCCTGTCATCATGAAAAACTAGAAATAACCAAAGAATGTTCTATTGCTAAGTTATTTGCCTTTTTAAGTGAAAAATCTTAGTTGATTTAGACAAAAATGAAACTAAACGGGACAAAATTTCAAAGTATAAGATACTTGAGGTTGTTTCAAATCCTAATCAATTTTGATCTTAAAGTATAATTGTAAAATTTACTTTTAAATTGGTATTTTAATGTGATTTGGATAATCTAAGCAGAATCCAAACATGGTTGGACTTTGGTTATGGAAATAAAAAACAAGGACAATATTTTCCGCTCTGATATGTGAACTACTGGTTAGTTTTCTGCTACCTTCTATTCGAATTTAGCAACTTAATGCTTGTGTTCTGGAGACCGGAGAAATAAAAGAACAATTTGTGACCATATTCAGACATGTCTGTCACTGATGGCACAAAGAAAATGAAATCAGAAACCCTCTTTAGTTTCTTATATTCTCTTATGTTGTTCCAAACTGCATTGGCAGTAGCACAGTAGCACATATTAATAAAGCAGTAAAATTACAACAAAAAGAGACATTCCTTTTTTTTTCTTTCAAAAAAAAATCAAAGGAGTTCTCTTTGTCATTGAACAGCATCTACTTTGATATCCCCCAGTCTTTCTTTCCACAGCAGAAGCAAAAGTCACAGCTAAAATTGTCATTTCCTTCCTTCATTGAAACCACCTGACATCAGGAGAAAAATGATGAAACAAACTTGTATGAGGCACGTGCTAGCTTATAGGAAGGACACAAACATAAAAACATGATGTCCAAAACAATGGATCACCTGGTTCCCCTGAAGTTTGTTTTCCAGAACGCTCAAAGAAACTGAAGTGCTTCTGGAATTTAGATTTTCTCTGCAGTGATTGACAAGTTTAGCTCTCCAACTGTGCAACCCGGCAATGAGAACAATGTGTTAGAAATATAAATAATAAAGTTTTAGATGTACCTTTATTTTTGTCCCCGAGAAGCATGGAGGGGAATCCACTGGATTCTCCACTGCTCCATTCCCTGAGAAACTGACTTTCTTCTATTCAATTAAAACAAATTCCCATTAACCTCCTTAAACAAATTGCTGCTAAGGACAAATTTTATACACAGAAAGTTATGCCAATAACATTATACTACAATTATAACTACAATCATATTTTCCTAAATAACTTGCCTTGGCGCAGTTAAGAACAGGGGAACTAGCCGTGTCATCAAGAGGTGAAGGATGTTGATTGTTACCATATTCTTTGACCTTCTTCTTCTTCTTTTCCGATTCTTTGGAGTAGTGAGTAGTAGAAGGATACCAATTTACACAATAGTGTTGATCATCATCTTCATGATAATGAGGAGGCCCAGATGAAGCATCAGAGATCATGGATAAATCTTCTTCTTCCTCCTCTTCCTCCATTGTAGCCCCCTTTCCTTCATAGTCTACTATCCCACCTCTCCTCTGGAAATAACTTTCAGAGGGAGAAGATTGGTCCAAATAATGTGTCCAACCAGATTCACCGGCACTATTGTATTGTGAACTTGATATATCCATTTACCTCTTCTTTCTTTGAGTGATTGGCACGCTTATGTTGTGATCAAGTGAAAGAGTATAGAATGGTAGATAAAGGATCTCTTTGCTCTCTTTCTTTTCTCTCTTTTGTGCTTTCTCAATGTGGTTCTTCTCAGTTTAAGTAGAAGAGGAGGAACACTAGAGGGTGGAGAAAAAATAATTCATTGACAAACAAAAAGAGAGAGAAAGAGAAACAAACGAATCACACAAGAATTCTAAACTGCTTGTCCCTTTGCTCACTCCTTTCGCCTTCTTATTTTATCTTTATGCGAATGAATCAACACTGCCAGTTGGCTTTGTGTGCGTGTGTGTACTAAAGTGTCCATTAGTGTAGACTGTAGAACGAGAGTGTGTGAAAGAGAGAGATCGTGGCAGCATACCAATTACCATGCTCCATACATAGTAAGTGCTGTTCTTTCAAGTTAAAAGTTAATTTTAATTTGGTGCAGTCGCTGCTAATGATGCTTTAATGATTAGTCTTTTGTTCCAGCTAATTGTTCACAGTGTGTTTTGCAACAACCAACAAACTAATTTCTTCAGCTTTATCTCAATTTTTTTTAAGTTTTCACTGAACAGCAATTTGTCACAATCACCAACCATGCACTCGTGCACCACATTAGCTTAGTAAATTAATTTCTGTTGTGGTGTGCTCTCGGTGCTTCTTTATTATCTTATTTAAGGGTTGTTTTGGCTTTTTCCACTTTTTTAGTTGATAAATAATGGGGTGCCGTGAAAGTATACCCACATACGGAGATATGTAAGTAAAGGATTAAACACCACTCTTGGAGTTAGACAGAGTCATGTTTCATAAAGAGGAAGCACTGGTAAGCACCGACTTGAGTGTAATGCCAACAAAAAGCAATTTTGCTTACAGAAAAAAAGACTGCTGGTTATTTACGTGGAATATTCTTTTCATTACTTAAATACCCTGCAGAGATTTTACCAGCGGACACATGATTCACATTTTTTCATGTTCTCTTGGACTTTCTTTTTCAAATGCAAAACTTAGTAACAAACACTTAAGTTCCTTAATAAATATGTATCTGCAGCGTCAAATTAAATGCAGAAAGTGAAAAAAGAAGCACACAGTAGAAAAAATAT
Source organism: Macrotyloma uniflorum (assembly GCA_016859785.1). Classification (NCBI taxonomy): domain Eukaryota; kingdom Viridiplantae; phylum Streptophyta; class Magnoliopsida; order Fabales; family Fabaceae; genus Macrotyloma; species Macrotyloma uniflorum. The sequence goes on along the minus strand of BDMB01000007.1, from coordinate 3,089,986 downwards.
CAAGCATCATGACGAAGATCCAAAAGATGGGGGGTACTGTACATTAAGATATACCCCGCATATGTACAACTTGCTTTTTCAGACAAAAACTTACCCTTCCCAAATGGTAGAAAATCCATATGGTACTTACAACACATGAAGGGCCCAGTGTAATAGGGTAGCCCTTACTAAATGTGTGATTTGGTACACGGAAAATAATGTCATATTTGAGCAACACTATGCTTGGGATCTGACACTTTGTGGCACATATATGACTAGCTTACTATAGTATGCAATGTACGGATAGATACCTCTCAAACAGTAAAAAGTGAAAAAAACCAATTCGTGATTGACGTTGGAAACGTGGCAATGACAATAAATTTTGCTTTTCTATATTTGTTTTGGACTTATTTGTGAATAATCAATAGAGTGTAGTCACCAAGTGGCCCTTCCTCAGTGCAAGAAGCTAGTGAATGTGAATCTCTATTCATTTATTTAAAAAAAATGTTGAGTCTATGGACAATGAAATGTGACTTTATGCAAAGGTGTCCCTCTCTTTTAATAGATTGTGTCCTTTTGCAAATTTCTCAAGCATGCTACTCTGTTAAGCACCGGGATTATCAAACTGAAATATATACACATAGTCAACTAAAGGCTAAAACATCTTAAATAAACAACAACAGCATGCAAATTCACTTTTAGAATTTGGGACTCCAAGGTTTAAGAGAATCAGAACGAGACAAAGAGACATAATTACTTTATATCACATCCACTTTTTCAACCTTCCTCTTTTTCTGTTCTTTTTTTTTTTTTTTTCTTTCTTTCTTTGGAGAGGACCCGGGGTTGTAAATATCGCATTGTTTGGTATTGCCGATAATCCTTTAATTTTTTTTTAAAGCACCTAGATTTTATTTTAAGAAGGATCAAACTCAGGTCCATGTAGAGGATGAAAGTTAACTTTGGAGCCAAGGGAATATGAGTTAATAAGATTCTAATATTTAAACGCAATGATATAGTCTTTGAATGACCAGAATTGATGAATATGTGGTTTTCTCTCTTCTACCTTTCCATTTCTATTTCCCCACCTTTATTATGCAACTACAGTAAAGCGTGACTGTATATGTAACAGCTAGCATGGCATTTCCAACCGCACGAGCTTGGCTATTATTGTAACTTTTTTTATTGCAAAGTCAAAGATTGCCGATTGCGACGGTGCAAAGCACCGATATATTAATATTACTTAAAGTCTTTCAAGATTCCCTTCCCTCTACCACCAACTTTCTTTACCTTTAAAACCCAAGATCAATAATCTAGTTTATGTCGTTGCATGTCCAATCTCCGGTTTCAATCTCCCTCCACCCCAAAAAATAAATTCTGATAAAAAAGGCGACATGATCATTTGATGGATATTAAATTAGAATTTTGATTTTATAGCTCCAGAAAAAAAGATAGACATGATTATCTCAATTATTATGCTGAGCAAGATATGGAGTTAGAGTAGTGTTGTTCACGCGTTGTAACATTTACGGAAATTGGTGAATGACCATGGCATGCGCATCTGCGAAGTGTGACAGAAACAAACACTGGTTCTTCGCCCTCCTGAGAGACGAGAATTAAGCCAAAAATGACAAATTGTCAACTACCCTATGACCCTAATGAAGCACGTGATTTTAAGTGTCATGGTTATCGTTTTATTCGTCCTCTCATGACCCATCACTGTATTTTTTTTCCTTGCAGGAATCTCAATCTATTGTCCTTTTTAGTGAACTGCTACTTTTTTTCTCACTGGTATCTTTTAGTCTAGGCTAAACATTAATGTCGTTGGTTTGTACAATAACTATATTATACAATATCGTTTATTCGACAACTTGCAAGTATCTTTTAATCAATCAAAAGTTTAGATTCTTCAAGGATTTTAACTCCTCTAAAACAAATTCAGATCAGAAAAAGCAATCATAACAGTTGATTATGAAATTTACAATTATGATTATAATTAGTTTTGTTAATTATCAGAACTATAAACTATCAAAATTGTAACTAATCTGAGTTGGACAGTTTGGTCGTCCACATAACAGCAAAGTTTAAAGTTTGAAATAGTTAAACATGTGGGGATATCTGGGATGATAGCAGAAGAAGAAAAGAAAGAAAAAAGAAATATTGGAAATTGTCTTTAGTGAAAGAATTGTTTGGATTCATAATGGTGAGAAATTGGAAGGAGAAGCAGAAGGTGGAATGGAATTGGAGAGAGAGAAGAGTGAAAACGGCGATCCAATTACAGCTGAGCATGTTTTGCGGATGATATAGGCGTGTGATTTGGATAGGGATGGTATTTGTGAGTATTTTATCCACTCACACACTTCAATGGTAATGAGGCATGTGATGGATCACCCTATCTCCCACTTTTCATATGCTTAACTTACCAACCTTTCTCCTCTCCAACCCTTCTATTATTGTACTTTTCATGTTTTCAATAAAATAATTTAAATATGATTTTAGTCCTTCAATTTTATATCATTATCTATCCTAATATTTTAATAAAACAATCGTATCAAAATTAAGAGATTAAAAACATATTTAACTAAATCAAAATTGATAAATTTATTAACTTAACCTAAATGATTTGAATATTTTTCTATAAAAATTAGAGAAAATATATTTATAAACTTAAAAAAATTATATAATAGCAACTTAAACTTTTATTTTATAATATTAACCTAAATATTTAATAAGAAATTTATTTATTTAAAAACATGATAAAGCAATTGTCCAGTTAGCGAACTGAACATAGTGAGCTAAGTTAAACCACTTAACCTGATTTAACACATTTTTTATGTACTTTTTTAATCTTAAACATATCCTAAATCTTTCTATAAATTTAAGGAATTTCAAATGTTGATCTCATAAAGTAAAAATTCTATACATTATCAAATTATCTTTAAGAAAGATTACATTTTTAAAATCAAAGACCTGATCTTCAGATAGTAGAATGTTTCTTAAGTATAACTTGGTTCATAATTTCATAAATCTTCAAGGATATTTTTAAGGGCGTGGTAACTAGATTTATATGTGAAAAAAAAATTAAAAGTCAAAAATAGAGTTGTCATTAAGGTTCATTTTATTTGGAAAAACATTTTTTAGAATCAAAGCATAAAAATGTATAAAACTGTCACTTTGGTAATATATATTTTTTTTGAAGAATTAAAATGGTCAATAAAAAAGTAGCCAGTTGTTATAAAATTATAGTTTTGTTTAATTTTATTTTATATTTTTTCAAAGAACTCTAATTATCAAAAGAAAAAGTAGTCAATTAACAACAAAGTAGAAAATCACATACCAAATCAGTATCCAATGAGTGATACTCGTGGTTTATAAAAAAAGAGATGCAAAGGAGTTACCCAAGACTTGAACTAATTACCACTGGTTAAGGGGTTATTCCAACTTAACTAGTCTTAAATATTTGAAGGGAAAAAAAAAATGCACCAATATCAGACATTCAACATGTGATTCTATAAGCATTGAGCAGTAAGCATAAAAGGACAAGAAATAGTACAGAAAATAATATCTATCTGTAAGATCTGTCAACAATCAATGCCCTGCTATATCATATGCAGCACAATACTTTCTTTTTCATCATGCAGACCAATGCAAGACCAAGTCAGCAACACTAATCTTAATCTTTCAATCTAGTGCAAGTCCATAAAACGATCCAATGAAATACATCAAGTGAAGCTCTTCTGAAAATTGATTAGACACTCAGGTCTAGCATGGCTTGGATAGAGTCAGAAAATTCTAGTGAGAAAGTGGCTAGCTTGGCCAAACACATACAACATGAAAGGAGAAAAAGATGATCAACTAAATTGGTTGGGGAAAGCTTATTCTCAAGCCCCATCAACAAGACACATGAATGGTATATCTGAAATTTCACAAACTTGTGCTTCCATGCATGCATAATCGTGTTACCACCCTCCACCTCTTATAGCTCTACATGGGCTTGATGTGCTTTTATAATAACATCATTTTCTTCACTTGGTTAACTTTTCATCCAATTGATACCTTAGTTAATACAGTAAATTTCACTCTAATCATATATTAATATTACACTGTGTTTGTCTTTTCTATAAAATATATATACAATTTAGTCATTTAATTCAATACAAAGTAAATTATTTTCCCCTCTTCTGAAAGTATTAATGCGTTTTTCCTTGTTAAATTAGAATATATGTAATTAGCTTACATTCTCCATCCCTTGACATATGTAAATATATATTCAATATTTGATCTTTAAATAATTTGTTAAAATGATAATTAAAAAATTATAGAATGATGTCATTTATATACCATATTACTTTTTAAGGATTATGTTATATTTAATAATATTTTTAACTTTAATAGGTTTACCCGTAAAAAAACTTAAATATATTTATTTAAAAAACTTATTTTTCAATGTACATATATTAACACCATGTTTATTAAATTTCATAAATATATTATATTTAATGAAGTATTATTAAAATTAATTATGAATTTTATTTAATAAGTATAATAATTAATATTATATAATAAAATATAAATGTATTTTTAAATATTTATAAAATTACTATATTAATAAAATCATTTAAATACTACCTTAATACTTGTGGTTAATTTTATTTTAGTTATACATATATTATCTTTAATTTGATTTTTTTTAAATATATATATATATATAATTGTAAAATGTAATATATTTGCAATTGTTAATGAAGAAGAGTGTGTAGTATAAAAGATGTCTTGGGAATAATTTTTTTGTATGAAAGTTAAAGAAATTTTGATGTAAAATGAAAGAAAAAAAGTGCTTTGAATATGTCAAGAAAGGGAGATTAGTTTTAAGATGAATAGAAAAGGGAGAATGTTAGAGGGGAATGTAATTTACTCTATTTAAGATGGCCAGAAAAAGAGTAATCAAAAGGTTCACTATGTACCTAACAACCTTGAGAATCTCTCCATCTTAGGTAGACTAATCCATCAACATAATGTGTGTATGCCCCTGCCACAACCAAGACATGAAAGAGTTGGTGACTGTGTCCAGCAATATCAAACTTCCCAGGCATCCACCTCTCTGGTATCCTTGCCACATAGATTACTGCTCCCAAACCATAAAAAACTCCCATTAGTATCTCATACCCTGTAGTTTGCAAGGCCTCAGGTTGATGCTTGTGCAGTATCAGTTTATGTATAATGGGTGCCACGCCTGAAAATCCCATTAAAAAGAAGATGCTAGCACGGTACTTCCTGAACTCTGACTTTTGGAAAAATGGGAGAAGAGAGAAGACCATAGAGGCAATCCCCATCACTGTTATGATGCCTAAGTAGAGGTAGCAGAAAAAAGGGTTGCACATAAATGTGTAATACACAGGAGGGTAAAATGAAGTAGCAATCAGTGCAGAAATCCCAGCATAGTCAATTCTTAGCATGATGTAGGCAAGGCGCTGTGAGTGGCAAGCAAGGAGATGGCATGTGCTGCTGGCTAGCAAGCAGAACATGGCTCCTCCTAAGAAGGCATAGAAAGGCCACCTTGTAATCGGTTGTACCATGTTCCTGTCACCTTTCAGACCATTCTGTAACAATGTATAATTCTCACGATATAAATGAATATCAGTAGTATATTATCACACTTACTTAAATACAATGTATTCTCACATGCTTGTTTTGTAAAAGAAAAATGCTATTCGTTGTCGTTACTCTTTTTTTTTTATCGAAATTCTTCCCGTAAAATTACAAACAGAGTGCAAAATTAGAATTTTAAGACATTAAGTTTGTTAACTTTTACTATAATTACTTTAAAATTCATACATATAATATTTATTTTATTGTGATTTTCATAGATTATTCAAAAGAATTTAATGTTTTAAATGCATGAGCTTAAGAACAGGTTGACAAAATCTTAAAGGACACTCCATGAAGAGGAAGAGAAACTTACAAGGGAGGACTGTTCAGGCAAGCAATTTCTGAGAAGTTCCACTACAGTCCAACCTGATAATGAGGAGAAGTCTAAAGAATAAAGAGATGTACTCATGTCATTTAATTTGAGAATCTCAGGCATGTTGGGCAGTGAAGGCAGGCATTTCAAGATCTCTAAACGAATCTTGTTCAAATCAGCTTTCCCTATCATTTCAGACAAATTTTGAACTGAATTCAAATCTGCAACCATTGGAGCTTTTGAAGCTGTGTATATGGTGAGAAAGAGAAAAAGGAAGAACCCAATCAAATGCCTGAAACAATGTCACTGGCGTTAGCTGAAGGATTGTAATTTAGACAAGCTAACTACGCACCTTTAAGACATACTTAATGTACAGTGATAATCTCATTTGTTATTGGATGTACCACGTATCATCTCTGCAATGCAAAGGAACAATTCCAAATCAAGAAACTAGATTGGATGTAGAAACAACTGGGCTATGATCAAACACCTATGATGGTAATATCTCTTTACAACTTTTCACTCTTCAGCAGGTTACGTCGGTTTATGAAGAAAAGAAAACCCAAAAAGCCAATGATCAAACACCCATCAAGAAATTCTTCACCTTTTAAAGTGAGTCAAAACAACAGAATAGTCTCCAAGTAAAAAGGAGGAAAAAAGAAAAGAAAACCCGAAAGACCAAAACTGTAGAAGCAAACAACAAACGATGAAAAACTGAGAACAAGATAGATGGTGTTAATTAACTTCATGCTAAAGGTTCCATAGAATCAATCAATTAACTTCGCTCCTGTGATCTTTGAGGAAACTAATCTTCGACGCAGATTTCAAGCAGAAACACTAAGTAGCCTCAATAACCAAAATTAAATTAATACCGTGAATTTTACACTCAAAAAAGAAAAGGTTGAACCTGAATATTTGCTACAAAGGCTAAAGCTGAAAACCAGTATACTACCTAGTCCTGTCAAGTTTTTTTGGAGAATTTGAGTCTAAAAGCAGCACTGGAACCTGGTAACTGAGTTGACCAACAAGAAAATGGAAGCCTGTGCTTCTATTCTATCCTAAAAATAAATATCAAATTCACAATCATCCATGACTCCACCCATATTTCCACCTTACAATTCAAGTTCAAACACTTAAATGTAATTGAATATGTTCGCCCTGTTTCTTCTATTTGGGAAAAAATGACGTCTGACTGAGGCACATTGATGTAGAATTCATTAGTAAGAAGAAAACACGGACCATCTTGCCCAATATACATATGTTCGGACTTTAGAGATTGTTGATATTGATCAAAGCTCTCACATGTAATTAAAATATCATATTTACATTGCACGCAGTGGCACAGTGCATCTAATGTAATTGCAGAACAGACAAATTGCATGAAAATTGGACTTGCCTGAAATTTTTACTGGGACAAAAGTACCAGAATGAAAAACTGATACGCCGTGAAAAGGAAAGAGACAATACTGTAGGAAAGATGATAAGGTGGTACCGGAAGATGGTGTCCCAGTCCCGGCAAAGGACATTTCACCATCCCAGCGTATTAAGAATGACATTGCATAAACCTCAATGTGACACCTAATACCTATTTCTTAGTTTCCCATGTTGCAACCTCAAATTGAGACAACTCAGAACTTCTATTTGCCATTCATGACTTATGTGATCCCATATATTCTCTGGCAGAAAAGGTCAATCCTTTTTCTCTCTCTTTCATTCATCTATTCTAATTTATGCCCCAATTTTAATTTTCTATAATCTAAAATCAGCATTTCCCTCTGATCCATACGATGCGACCACTTTCTTTTCTTGTTGATTAAATTATGAGCAAATACAATAAGGTAATAGTAGTACATACACCAGAGGATATAATATAATAAATAAATTATTCCCATTATCCAACAATATTATTCCAATTCAAACAAAGCGTAAAATACAGAAAAATTGTTTTAAAAAAAGTGATGAATTGGCTTAAATAGCGGGGAAGAAGTCATTGAGTCTGCATGGTAATCTATAGAAATCATCATTACGATCATCAGCATTATATACGCTGAACTTCTCCCACCACTGCAAACCACTGTCCTTATGGGCTGCATCATTTTCACATGTGAGTGTGATATCCAAAATGAATGCAATCAACGCAGCCACTGTTGTGTGCGACATGAAGATCACGCTAACCATATCATTGAACTGCAAATTCATTGAAATGAAAAAATCATGTATACCACAAGTAAATTTGATAAGAATCTAGGTACCTTGGAAACTCTAATTTTAACTAAAGTATATGGAACTGCGTCATTGTGAATTAAATTTCAAAGACTGGTTATGGTTCAGGCCTCTCACCCAGCCGTGTTGATGCTTCACATGAAAAAATTCTATGAAATATTGTGGTATGGAGATGCCGAGGAAGAATGAAAGGCCCAACACGAATTTGGTTCTGAAACTGTTGAGGTTACAGAACTGGAGAAAACCAAGACCGGCAGAAGCTGCATATCCCAAATTTCAAACTCTTGTCAAGTTTATGATTGGCAAAGCTCTTCAAAGACAGTTGGTTAGAGAGAACTTACAGACATAGCCGAAGAGTACACAGTTTAATGCTGCTATGATTGGCAAAGGTATAGAAGCAAAAAATGCTCCCACTTTTCCTGGTTGAAGGGAAAGTGTGCAACATGAGATATCACTAATTAAAGAGAATAATAACATTGCATAGACAACATCATGAATGAGAAAACTTGGATGCAATTCCTTAATTGTCGGTCGTGTTTTTCTCATATTAGAATTGAAGTGTCATCTTGGTATTATGCAAATTATTAAGGTAAAACTTCAATTCTGATACCAACCATACTTAGTAATTGTATGCAATTTTTGCCCCATTAAGAAATTCCAGATTTATCAAGGGAAGATCATTAAGTTGCATACATTACCAAAGATGTTAGTCTATCATACCAAATATAGAGAAAAAAATCATAAAGCCAGCTGATATTTGGATGACTCTTCGGCTTCCTGCTCTAGTCAGTGCCAATAATCCAGCATTCTCCCTGAAACAAGAGCAATGCAAACACGCAAATGATGCTTATGGATAAAGAAGCTCAACCCCAACATAGATTTTGGGGCATAACTAGGAAGGCAAAGAAAACTCTCTAGTTTTTAGTATTCTTTACCACCATCATATTTTCTACGTTACAGAATTGTGTAGGGAATGTTTAATATGAATGTTGTTCCAATCTTTCCTACACATTTTGTAAAGAAAAAGTTTCTTCAAACCAAACAAGAATCTCCTTAAATTGGTTGAACTTGAAATCATGAGTGATATCTACAAATACATTTAAGGGGCTTTTAATGCTGAGATAAGCTTACACAGATGCCGTACATCCAGTTACAGAACCCAAAATGCCACTGAAAAAGGAAGCTACTCCCTAAAACAACATTAAGAACGACACAAACAAAATCAATTGTAAGTTTCCTGATTATCATTCCAGAAAGAATTACAAAATATAGTGCATGTGCATCTTACCACCCAGCCAGCTCCGCGGCCAATAACATGTGGTGGCACGGGTGTTGCACTTCCATATCTCGCCGAAGCATAAAATGTGCCAGTAGACTGCATGTAAACATGGAAAATGTTGAAATTTGAAACAAACATAAAATGCGGTATGGATGCATTTTCAAGTTTTTTTTCAGTTTTAGGTAGTTTTTGTTATGAAGGGCTAGTGAAGTTGCTTTATTGCACACTATCATAATGATTAAAACATGGTTGTCTCTGTTAAGGGTGTGCATACCTCAAAAAGAGAAACAAAAGAAGCTGCTATCATAGCCAAAGCTTCTCCAAAGTTGAAGGTCGGAACCCCCCATTGGAAGGGCTCAAACGGGAGATGTATCCTGTATAAGTGCAGACAATTTTTTTAGCTAATTTGTAACATATATTAAAACCCCCAAAGTGAGATAGCTTTTGACTCAGAATATAAGCTTCTCAATTTCCCTATAAACCATAAAATCAACACTCAGAAACTTGGTGGATAAAACAAACATTGATTCTGAAAAAATGCAAGTTATTGATGATTAACCGGGAAACCTTAACGTGTCCACAATCTTACCAACGAGAAGAACTAATAAGACCAGCACGATCAGTGCGGCAACTAAGCTGAGTATTTTCTGGTTTGTTGAAATATACAGTGCTTGCAGTCAGAATCTGCGCAATTAACCATGCACTTGCAATGGAAAACAACACCGCAAATCGGTCATAGATAAGCTTCTTGGTGCTAAAAAATCTATTAACGTACTGCAAAAGCATAGAAGATAATGAACACATCAGGGACCGAAATTTAAGAATAGAAATAGTGAATTGTAAATTTAGCCGTATCATATTTTACACTTTATAACTCCACCTTTCATAATTTACATTACTATATTATAAATATTTTTCGTTGCGTACTTTATTCCTAGTACGTTCTTTTTTTATTCAAGTGCGTTCGCAATTCATGTTATTATCACATATTTTACTTGACATGAGCAAGATTAGCTATTTGCCTGTGAGATGAAAACCAAACCAATCAGTGCTGGCAGCCCAACTTCAACACACTTTGCCAACTGCAACAGTGATCAGTCAAAATGGAGGGATAATCAGTCATATAAACCTACTATCAACTCCTAGACTTGTAAAAAGAAAAATTGCATAAAACTTGAGAATTAAGATTCAAGCGCTCAACCTATTTGACTAAAACATCTATACCAACAAAGAAAACTTTTACCATTGGGAATCCAAGATGATAGAGACCGAGTCCTGTGAAAGTGACATAAGGGACGACAGAAAGTGGGCTAAGGAACCTAAAGCAGCGCAAGAAGAAGCAATTAACTAAATAGATATAAAACACTGGAAGTGATTAATTAAAGGATTTTATAAGCCTAACAGGCCAAAAAAACTGTAAATCATGCACTTACTAACCTGACAGCACCCCTCCAAAGGCCCAAGAATCCCACAACTATATGGAAACATGCACTTAGGATCAAGGCGCCTTGTATCCCTCTAATTGTATGAGTGAACCTCTGTTTATCAGCAACATAAAACAAGGATTGAACATCGATAAGTAGAACCAGAGTGAATAAGGCATTCTTAATTTGGATAAGTTTTTCCACAATCACTTGTATAAAATCAGCTTTTTGGAGGTTTTATTTCATTTTTTTTTTATTACAAGCTTTTATGGAAATCTTATTCAGAAGCACTTATAGAAGCATAAAAGATAGTGTCCTTGACCTCATAAGGATCTGTATATGAACTGTATCTCTTGGCATGGACAATTGACATTGTGGGTATTAGGAAACTGTATGAACCAGCAACTACAATTGGCAATCGTGTTCCGAACCAAGATTGTAGAAGAGTGCTTGCTCCAGAAACAAACAATAGATTATGTATCACCTTGGCCTTCTCAGCCTACGATGAATTAAGGATTTTCAGTATATTCATACCATTGAAAATTTTGAAAGAGAAAAGAAAAGAAAAGCTAAAGAAAATGAATGGAAAAAAAGTGCTTACATCGCCTCCACCCATTTCAGTAACGATCATAGTTGGAATCAGAACTGTCACACCAAGAGTCAGAATATAATGCTGGAATCCCAATAACACTGCTTCTTCTGCATGCAGGACAATAACAAATCCAGTTAAAACTTGAAAGTCAAGAAGATAAAATTTGATGAATATTTGGTTCTTGAAAAGTATAATATTGTGCTTTAGCCTAAATGTCCCGAAGCAAAACTCACAACATTCTCCGAATAAACAGACTTTGCATTGAATATTTAGTCATTTCACATTTATATATATATATATATATATATATATATATAAATAGTATGCATTAGTTTTGTTAGATGCATGTTTGTATATTAATTTCCAATTTGTTTGACCATAAATAGAAAGAAAATAAGCCATAAACAGAGTATACTGACGCCAAGGAGGAGGACTGTTAATGCAATACTGAACATCAGGTAATTGCTCTTTCACTGGATGTGGTAGAGCTAAAGCCACTAAAGATTGTATCTTTTTGCTACCGCAACTGGCAACGCAACCATTACTACCACCACTGTCATCTCCCTCAGTCATGTTCATGAAGTGGAGGAGAAGGAGAGACTGTAATAGTGAACCAACACAATGATTTAAAGTAATATTTTCTATTTAGATGAAATTTCATCAATTAAATTATTAAACATAAGAGTTATATTGTCTTAATAACCAAGTAATACAAATTACTATGTGATTTTAAGTAATAGAACCGTTATTTAACGTTATATTTTTTTCAAATATATAATTAATTGTAATAGATTGTATTTAATAGTTTTTTTTAAATATATATATAATAATAATAATAATGAATAACACAAGAAGATTCATATCTCAATATTAAAATAACGTGTACTTACAAAAAAATAAAATTACTATAAAAAAAAAAAAAAAAAAAAACTTCGAATGTGGTTAAACTTTCATTCACTTGAAAACAATCCAATGAGATATCAAACCTCTCAATTAAATTCGTTAAGCATAATATATAGATTTCAATATATATATATAAAAAAAAACATAAACCATTTTATTCAAGTTTTTAATTTATTTTATCTCAAAATATATTATAATTTATAAACGATTTCAATTGAGAGATGTTGATGAGAACTATTAACAAATCCAACATATCAAAACGTCTTATATAATCATAAAACTGCATAACAAATAAAATAAAAATATTGGTGGAAACCTCCCACATATGGTTTTTTTTCTTCCCAAATAATTATTTTTTTGAAAAAAAAAAATCAAAACCAAACCATTGTAAGTTTATTCAATAAATGGGACATGTTTTTATTCTAGGCTAGAATTTGATCACGATAGTCAAAATATTGATCGAATTCAAATTTGATGTTTGATTCAAAAAATGTTTTGATAAATATTAAATTAATTTATTTCATATAAGTTAATGAATTAATAAATTTTTTAATATAATTCAAATAATACTTAAATTTTATTACTATCATCATTAACAATTATTATTAATTTAAATTTATGTTAATATAAAACTAATAAAGATAAAATAATAATTTAATAACTTAAATTATTAATAACAATTTTAATGTTACATTAAAATGAATTAATAATAAATTTATTGATTACAATAAACTTCTTATTAAAACTAAATTTATTATTATTAATTAAAGATTTTATTATTATTTATTTTTTATATATATTTTTAAAAAATTATTTAAACTATATTAAATTAGTTTGTTAAACGGACCACTTTGGACTCGTTTTTTAGGTAGTTTTTTTTACTTAGTTTGATATTGAATTAATTATGTAAATGAATTTAACTGTAAGGTTTACGGGCTTCCAATTACTATTATATATATATATATATATATATATTTAATCTGATAAGGTTATATTTTGTTTTGTGTAATATTTATTTTACTAAATTTAATAGTACTATTTGAGTTTATAATCTATGTGCAGAAGTTTATAAATAGTGTCTCAGAACTCAGAAAAGTAAGTCATGTGTTGACTTTTTTTTTTCTTTTTAATTCTGGATGAATTATTTTTTCAACGTTAATTTTTTTTTTCTCAGTATTTATATCACTCAATCTAAATATATCATTTTCTGATTTGTAATCTTTATATAGAAATTTGTAGATAGTGCATAAAACTAAAAAGAAAACAATAAAAATTCAAATGATTTTAATAATGACTAATTATACATACATGAAAAACAACACTTATTTTTAATGGTTTGAATTTTATCCTCTAAGATTGTTGATTATTTATATTAGTAAATATTATTATTTATCATAATCAAATTTAAATTTAAAAATATATATTAATGAGTTGTTTATAGTTTAAAAAAAAAAATCTATTGAAACAATATTAGATGTGAATTATTTAAGAATGATGTGACGGTATATTTTATTTAGACAGTTTTTTCAAAGACAATCATAAGTTTTCAAACTCTCTCTCCTAATTAATTAATATCTTTAAAGTAAATTTTAAATAAGTATTAAATTGGAGGTCCACTGTGTGACTTACAAAAAGAAGTCTATCATTGAAATAAAAATTAAATGAGATGTTTAGAAATTATATCTATATGATATGGAGATAAAAATATCAATATAAAATATTATTTTAAATAAAATGTGAGAGTTAATAATGAGTTATAATTTTATATTAAATAAAAATAAAAATGTTAATATATAAGTGAAAAAAATATGTAAATTTTTAATTTTAAAATTTTAGATTGAAAATAAAATTATATTTCTTTATATAGTTATTTATTATGAATTGATAAAAAAATTTTAATACTTTTTAGATACTTAACAATGTGATATAAAGTCATGTTGATTCGATCTATAAAAATGTTATGTGGAGAGGAATTATGTGTCAATCTAAAAAATTCTAAAAATCTTACACGTATCTATAAATATAAAGAAATTTATATTACCTATAATTTCAAAAATATATCTCGTATTAAAAAATAAAATTATTAAAAAATATTCATAAATATCTCAAATATTTAGTTAAATGAACTTATTTTTACAATTTTTTTTTTACTTTACGCTAATGTTTCAAAACAAATTTAACAATTTTTCTCTCTAAAAAAAACAGTTGAAATCCAAAATTTTAAACTACATGGATGATTTTTTTTGAAAAAAAAAAAAACAAAAACGGTTAATTAATTTACCCAATGAGGGAAACCATAAATATGAAGATAAAAATAATAATCAGAAGATAAATGACAAAAAAAAAAAAAAAAAAACCAAATACGCGTAGAAAGTGAAACATCTTTGGTGCTCTAGTCAAACTATTACTACATCTAATAAGCCATGAATTATAAACATCCAAAAAACAGTCACTAACTTTTTCTCTCTTTTCAGGTTCGTGGTTTGCAGGACCACAGATTCTGATTCATAAAATTTCCGTATGAAGCATGCATGTTAACAAGTAGCAAGGTGTCATTAATGTTTTATACAAATTACAAGAAAGTAATTAAAGGAAAGCGCGTTTCCTTTACAGTGATTTCTGGTTTATTTGTATCAACATTCACCCATCACCAACGAATATATATATTTGTTCAGAGTTTACTTTCCCTATCAGAGTGATTAAGAAAACCAAAGGGTGATTGATGGCTTACTACAATCAAAATCCTCCAATGTCTGGGCCTCCTCCTCCACCAGCTCCTATGGGTTAGTTCTTAAACAAATGTGAAATTATTGATTATGAATTGTGCAATGGTTTTGTGAAATGATTGATTTTGAAATTGATTGGGATGTGTGTAGAGTATCCTCCACCAGGTTATCATCAAGGACCTCCTCCTCCTCCCCAACCTCAAGTTTCCCAACCTCAAGTTTTTGTGACACAAGCTCCACCCGCACAAGGACAAGCCTCAGGAGGAGCTGCTACAGGTGCAATGGCTGGATGGTATGTGCCTTTTTCATCATATCCATATGTTCTTTTAAATTTATCTTATTATGAAATCTTCATAAGTCCCATATCATTTACGAATCACGATTAATTATAATTTATAACCACCTTTCTCCATGGAAATTTTGGAGTGTTGTGATTAACATTCTATTTTCTTTTCTAAATCAATACTATGTTATACTAAAAAAATTCTTTTGACTCTGTTTTTTGTGCACGGCGATAAAACACACTGAAAGAATAAGGAGATTTTTTTCCCCAAAATAAACCCTATCTCCAAACAATTTCTCATCCAAAATTGTAAAAATATTTACTTGTTTATTGTGTCAGATGAAAATACGACTTTTAAAAAATCGAATTTTGATCTTCAAAATTGTCAATCTTAATAGAAAACCAGTTCAAAAATTGATTTTAGTAGGGGAATCAAAATTAAACTGGATGTAGAATATATTTTACCTTTTTTAAATTTAATTTTAAAATAATTTTAAAAATATTAAATTAAATTGATAATATATTATAATGTAATTAAGTAAAAATATTATTATTTATTAAAGTTAAAATATTTTATTATTAATTAATAAATTCTTAACTATGAAATAAAATACAAATTATATATGTTAGTTTGAAATTAATATTATAATTAATAAAATAATAAATTTTTTATTAATAATTAATTAATTTTATTCTTAATAATAAATTTATGAATTCCATAGTAATAATATTAATATTAAATATTTTACTTATAAAAATTCAACATTAAAAAAAAAAAATCGTATTGCAAGTTGAAAACTTTATGAGTAAATTATTTAATATTAATAATATTATTAAATTCACAAACTTATTAATATGTTGAAGATTTGATTATATAAATTAAGAAATACAATATCTTTTATTTATTTATTTTGTTTCTACATCACCATGCATATGAATAAATTAACTAAAAATTAGGTGAAGATTAAATATATAATAATAAAAGATAATTAGTATTATTTTAAATTTTGAAAATGAAAAATAAATAAAAAGAAAATTTTGATGATGTTTATTTGTGTTGTTTTTGTTGTTTATAGCCTTGGCGCTTTGGGTTGCCTCTGCTGTCTGGAGATATGCTGCTGTCTCGACATGTGTTGTTGATCATCGTCATCTCCCGCACCAAATTTCATTTTCCTTTTTTTTTTTACTTTTTACTTTTTACTTTTCTGAGCAACTTTTAAATTTGGTGTTATTCTCTGTTTTAAGTATGGGGTAGAAGTTACTTATTTACAACTATCGTTAATTTTCTTTGTGAGTATGCATTTTTTTTATCATTAATAAATTTAAATTTTAAAAATAATTAATTGAAGGATAATTTTTTTAAAATAATTATTTTAATTTAAGCAAATATCAATATTACTTAATCATGTTGCCAAAGAAAATATAGTTCTTTCGTTTAGTTGGCTTCCAAAAACGTGTCAAGAGATTTTGAGGCCTAAGTTAATGTAGTTTTAGTTATTAATTATATTAATTTTTAATATTTTGGATTGTCAAATTGTTTATCAATGTTTTATACTTAATTAATTATAATTTTTTGTAAAATAAATAAAATGCTTTACTCGTTTAATTTATCATATAACATTATTAATATTAGAAGAGTTTTAACTCATTTTAGTTTTAAAATATTTTGTATCAATGATAATCATTACGGAATTATCAATAATATTTTATAAATAAAACACGTATTTGAAAATATAATATATTAATATAATTTAATATTTCTATTAGAATGTTAATTTATATAATTTAACAGTAATTCTCTCAATATCTTTAGTTTTAATAATAAATGAAGACGTTTTATTTTCATATTATACAATTTATCTAATCAATACCCAAAAGCAAAAGATTTAATTAACTTACCTTAAAAACAATAAATTCGATTATTAGTTTTAAGTACCGATATTTATTTCATAAATTTAATAAAAAGTAAATTGAATAATACAATTATAATATATAATGTTGGAAAAAAATTCCAAAAAAGAAAGGTAGTATTTTGGTTTAACCAATGTCAACTTGTGCAAGAAAATATACACGCATCATATATATATATAACATGTTGTAGTGAAAATAAATAATACAAATTAATTAATTAATGTTTGACGATAGGTAGGTCCATATTAAAACAATAAAATGTTTGGACCAAGTCTTTCTATTAAACAAATATTATTAAATCTAATGTAGATTGTATGAATTAAGGGAGGCATAAGGCAACTTGTGTGTTACAGTATTCGTTGGTTGGAAAATTTTTATATTAATTAAAAATAAAATAAAATTATAATATATAAATAAAATATAAATTTTAATTTTTAAATAAATTTTGAAAATAAATTAGATTTATAATTATTTTTTATATAATATCTGAATTTTATATTATTGAATATATTATTATTTTATATAAATTATTATTTCTTTTATATGATTTGAGAGATAGATATTAATAAAATGTTATATTAATTTAAAAATAAAATTTTATATTAATTAAAAATAAAATTAAATGTAAACTTTCACTCTTAATCTTAAATTGGTTTTGGAGTTTGAAAAAACTGATCCTGGTTTTACCAAGACCATCATAGAATCCACCTGTCTTTGTATATATTAAACAGAGTTGAAATAGAGAGAGTTAATTGGTTGCATTCATTGTATATTTGGGTGACAAAATTGGTAAGTGGGAAACGAAATTTTGGAGATTACGGTGCTGCTGTATATGTTTCAATATGAATACAAAGAGAAAGTTTTGAGAAATTCAGTAGCACTGGCTTCTGAACCACATTCAGAATCGAATCTCATTAATGTCTCATTTTTGTATCCACAACTCACAACAGAAACAAAATGATGGATTTCCACACACCTCACCCACAAGAAAAGGGAATATCATATTTTTGGAGAGTATTCTGGACTCAGTACTAATGGTAAAGCGTGAGAGAGATATAGCATAAACACATGATACTGAAATATGGAACTTAAGGAAGGGGATATTCATTCTCAGACTTTGTCATTTCATGTCTCAGCTGCAACTACTTCCCCGTTGGTTTTCTCTTGAATTGCACTCTTCTCATGGTCACCTTCAAGCTGGCTTAAATTTCCCTTCTCCTTGATCAGTTGGATGTGGTGGTGCTTGCAGTAGAGTTTGCCATCGTGTGCAATGTAATTGGAGGGACTAATAACACACCCTCCATGAGTGCATTTGAAGCAACTCTTGTGATAAGGAGTTCCATTCACAGTGACCTACATCGTTTCAAAAACATATAGAACTTAATCCCTTTCCGAAGTAGAACGAAAATTTTAGCACTTGGCATCATGGTTTTAGATTAGAGAAGGAAGTGCAATGGATTCTTTGCACTTATGAATTGTGGCAGTAAAATGACTCTCATTGATGAAATTTAAGGTTGTGTTGTTACCTTTTCCGTGGGATACACTGTTTTCTGACAACCGGCACATTTATCTCTGGTTCCACCAAACATATTTAAGACTTTGGTTGCTGCAGGTTTCTGATTAGAAACAGCTCAAAATTTAGATAAATGCTACGAAACTAACATGTTGGTGAGTGCCAATAACTCATTTCCTAAAATATTATTTATTATAAATTACATTCATTCAATAAGAATTGAATCTACCAAATTTTATAATTTGCAATAAATTTTTATCAATAAGATTATTTATGTTTAACAGAGTGTGTTGTTGACCTTTTTTATGATGCATTAGTAAGCATCAAGATTTAAGATTGGTTACCTCGTCGCCAGTTTTTTCTGGTTTGGCAATTTTTGGTGTCCCTGATCAGCCAAAAGGAAATAAAGATAAGTGACCCAGATGAAAAACATGATGAGGCTTTGAATAATTGGATTTTGAATCCTTTGTTACCTTCGAAGCTTTTGTCCAGACTACCAGTTCTTTTGAACAGTTGGTCGAAGTGTGGCTTGCAGTAAAGAACTCCCTCGAAAGAGTTATAGTTGCTAAGCTACAAACAAATACATTACTAAATCAGTATAGGTCATAAAAATTAAACCTAGTTAAACACCTGAAATCAGTAAACTTCATAAAAAATAATACACATTTCCAGGTTTTGAAAATTAGCAGAACATCTGGGGATTCATATAAAAACTAAAGATTTCCAAATCAACATGAAATCCTAGTGAGCTTTTGGAAAGAAAATTAGGAGAAATGGCCAAAACTATGGAAATTATAATAATATCAGGAACTGGCAAGAGTTCTGACAGGAAGTGTCTTGGGAGGAAAATGTTTAATTTTGAAAACACCGAATAATTAATCGAAGCAAGTGCTGAAATTGATGCCTCTCGTTTGTTCAGATGATCAACTAGAGACACCAGATCCAGGGACAGAAAGATCTGAACTAGAGAGTCAAACTCGGCAAAACCATGAAGAATTATTATTATCATATATCTGTAGATACAAATCCAAAGAGGTTAATTAGAAGAGAGAGACCTTGAGTGTTCCTTTGCAGTGGTGGCATCTGAAGCAAGCCTTATGGAACACTCGGTTATCCGCAGTCAACTTATCAACCAGATAAACTGTTTTGTCACAAGCCATGCACTTCTGAGTTGTTCCTGCAAATGCCATATTTCCCTATTCTCTCACCTTAGCAAGGTGCAACCAAGCTATATGATCCCTCTGTGTGAGCTTTAAGTAGATTTTTTTTGTTAAGGGGAAGAGCAAAACGATGAAGAAGAGGAGATAAGGATAAAAGGGGTGGTGAAATGTGGGAGGCAGGAGACAAAAGCAGACACCCCAACAAATATACTGTCATTGACAATCATTTTGTCTAATATTTTAACCACCTAACTCACGTTCTCTCCTACAAATTTTTAATGTCTTCAACTGTGAAGTTAAATGCGTCACACTAAAAGACAAGATAGAACCACAACACAATAACATAATTTGTACGCAACAAAAAAGATGAAGTTTAACTTTTGAGCCAAGTACATACTACAGTTACTTATAAATTATAATTACAGTGGCATGGGGATTTTATTTTTTCTACCATCATCATTAAATTTGTATTATTTTCATTTTATCAAGACTGGAAGATGCAGCAGGATCATTATTTGACATATAATGTAAGACAGGTGGAGAGCATGACCCTACCGACCATAACTCGCTGGCGTTTTACCTAAATCTTTTGCAGAGTCCTTTCCATCTATTATTGTATCATTGAATTAAATTTTAGAATCACCAAAGTCTCCAACTAAGTCTTTAATTGATTAATTAACAATATATAAAATGCTTTTACTTTCTATCAAACAAAAACAGATATATGATGATTAAATATACGAGTTACATTTGAAAGCCACTTTGTAACGTGGGTTCCATGGCACTGCATTGTTCAACATCCAGCTGGCTTGCTTTCATTCTCGAATCCCACTTTTCAGAGAGTATCTCATATTTTTCTTGAGTTACAAGGGATGAATGGCATTCCAAAGTAACCCTTAGGTAACTTATTACTGTATAGACAACTGAATTTTCTTAAGTTGCACTACGTTTACGTTTACCATCTGGAATATTGTTTCTGGAAAAGATGACAGATCAACGTCAGGTGTATAATTTAGCACAAAGTACCTACAATCTCAATGATGGGTTTGGTGTGTTTGCAATCTTCAGTAACACTCCAATTATGATGACAGCTTGCGTTTAATATGTTATTGTTGCATACTGTATAACTTCATAAACTGTCACAAATTATTATTTAAATAATAAAATATGTTACAGATAAGCCAAAGAGGGCATTTGGTCTAGTGGTATGATTCTCGCTTTGGGTGCGAGAGGTCCCGAGTTCGATTCTCGGAATGCCCCTTTTTTCTTCTTTGCGAGTTTTTGGGCTTTATTAGGTACCTGACCAAAGAAAATATATTTTTTTTTTTTTCTGTGGCACCCTAATTGTCTTTGGCTTATTCTTAGAGACGCTAGTCCATTTTGTTGGTCTCATAGACAAGGTTGTTGACGTTTGTTTGACGATGCGGTTGTTTATGTTGTGAAAAAAACTATAGCTGAATTCTGTAATTGAAGCCAAATCCCTCTGTTATCCTATTTTTCTGTTTTCAAACTTTTATTTTAAGTTCGTCTTTTATGAACCATTGCTAATGATTCATAACCAAAAGGCGAAGAATAAATTGATTAAGTAATGGGAATTTATCTTTGCATTAGCATGAAGCACTGATATGTATGTGTGCTTTGTCAAGTAACTGCGTAAAGTGTTGGGGAGCGCAGTGTGCACCACTTCGTTTTGCTCATTTTTTATCTACCGTCTTCGACTGTATAGGAATATACTTGTTCTAGTCATATATGCTGTTGCCTTCGTCCTCAAGTTTTTGCATTGAGGGTACACGTTTGGATTATTTATTATTGCCGTCAGATAATTTATAAGAAATTATGGTTTTACATCTGTTGTCTGTGGGAGCTTTTCAGATAGAGATAATCAGTGCCCGTATGATTTCTGCTTCTGGTTATGCATGTGGTGTAATGCCAAGTCATGCTGATTTGTTTTTAGAGTTTCGTCGTCTAGGTTTTACTTGGTTGCCCGTAGATTGTTTGATAAAATGCCTGGCTGTTTGGTTAAATCAGTTGTTTCGATTCTGTTTTGCCCTTTTCCAAGGTTTAATTTTACTCATTATCATTATGTAGGGAAATAGCATTTGGTCATAAGGAAGGAAGGAAAGAAAGAAAATGGTGTTTGGGCAAATAGTTGTTGGGCCTCCTGGCTCTGGCAAAACAACTTACTGCAATGGCATGTCTCAGTTTCTAAGTCTTATTGGAAGGTAAGCCTCACACTCTAAAGGAATTTTAAATAGAATATGTTTTTATTATGCTGATTATAGGTTTTCTACTAATACGGGGTATTATATTTGCCTTACGTTGCTTTTGGAATGTAGGAAGGTTGCTGTTATCAATTTGGATCCCGCTAATGATTCATTACCGTATCTTTTTCTCTACCTCTTTTACATTGTTGCTCTCAAAAGTACACATTTTAGTTGTATAGTTCAATTGATATGAGTGTCCCGTTTTAGTTGTATAGTTCAATTGTTTGGTTTCCCCTAATGAAGAACATAGCTATGAATGTGCTGTGAACATCGAGGATCTTGTGAAACTAAGTGATGTAATGGTGGAACATTCACTTGGTCCAAATGGGGGTAAGCCACTTCCCTTTTTGTTTAAATTATTTACTGAAAGTATAGAAATGTGCTGATGGTTTTCTAGATTATGCTGTGTATATTTATGACAAGAATTAAACAAGTTACTCAGTATGAAATGGTTCTTGTAAAAGGAACTTTGAATGTGCCACACCAGCTATTCTAATGTATTTGTGCCTTTCTGTGTAAGTATTGTGAAGTTTCTCTTGTCTTGTACAAGCAGGTCTTGTGTATTGCATGGATTATCTTGAGAAAAATATCGACTGGTTGGAAGCGAAATTGGAACCTCTTCTGAAAGGTCAGTACATTATTATGCCTTAGTTTCTAGATATACATCCTTATATAGACGCTCTTGTTCAGTTAACACACTCTAGTAACCTGACAGTATTTACATTTCAGATCACTACTTGCTCTTTGATTTTCCTGGCCAAGTTGAACTCTTTTTTCTTCATTCAAATGCGAAGAATGTCATCATGAAGCTCATAAAGAAATTGAACCTAAGGGTATAGTTCTGTTCTTTACGTCTTGCTGATGTCAAACCGTATGTTATTTTAAGAACTCATTTATATGTTTATTCTATGCAGTTAACTGCAGTGCATTTGATTGATGCCCATCTTTGCAGTGACCCTGGGAAGTATATTAGTGCATTGCTTTTATCCTTGTCCACAATGCTGCATCTAGAACTCCCTCACGTAAATGTCTTGTCTAAAATTGATTTAATTGAGAGCTACGGAAAATTAGGTGCAGTCATCACTCATTTTTCAGATGTCTGGGGTTAGATGTATTTTCTTTATGCAGGTTACAGTGACAGATTTACATGCTGACTTTATGTTTGATTGTTGCAGCCTTTAACCTTGATTTCTATACTGACGTGCAAGACTTGTCATATTTACAATACCATCTTGATCAAGATCCTCGCTCTGCTAAGTACAGGTAACTGTGCTTTTCTTCAATTAGTATTTTGATGTTTTGTAGTTTTGTTGATACTTTTTAACTGTTTCCTTTCTTAAGATGTAGAATTTCACATTAGCTCTGTTTGGATAAACAATGTAGAAGTTAGCTTATGGAAATTCATTGTATTTTTTGCTTCTTATTTTCTTCTTCTAAAAATGTCTATGGAAAAGTTTATCCAAACAGATCTTTTGCATCCTGTTATATCTTGTCTATCCTGGGCATAAGGCCATACTAAATTGTTGCTAAGCCAATTTTTTAATTGCTTCTGTATACTCCATGAGACAAAACGGAATAAAGACAGATTTTAAATTTTAGTTCTTCTGTCAACAGCTTTCTCTTTGATAGAGAGATAATAGTCTAAAATATGCAATTAATATTCATACTCGTAATTTTGAAAGTACGCTTTCTCATTGGGGTGCTCCATTGGTTGTAGCAACTTATAATGACAAAGGTGCTGCAGTTTTGTTTAAAAAAAAAAGAAAGAAAAGAAAATATGCATCAATTGAATCATTGATTCATTTACCTCATTTGCAATGTTTATAATGGGCTGGGATCCAATCTGTCCAAATGTTGAAATATGCCAACTTGGTTGGATTAATCAAATTCCCCGGTTGATGTTTGGGGTCTATATTTCATTATTCTGAGTTCATTTTAAATGTTAGCCTTACAAAGTGAACAAAATATTGGAAATGGTGGTCAAGGAAGGTGTAAATGTGTCAGATGGAAATTGTTTTATCAGTATACATCGTAGTTAATTCTTTCTTGTTGATGACCTTCTTCTGTTCTTGAATTCATCCTTAAGATAGACATTTTGTGGTTATTCTGAGTACTATTTATCTTAATGATATTTTCAGAAAGCTCACAAAGGAACTATGTGAAGTTATCGAAAACTTCAGTCTTGTGAGTTTTACAACTTTAGATATTCAGGTACACTAAGTATGCCCTGTTTTTTTCATCTGTGCATCAAATATTTGGAATCCTAAGTCGGAATTTATCTTTTCAGGACAAAGAGAGTGTAGGGAATTTGGTGAAGCTGATAGACAAATGCAATGGGTACATATTTACCGGTATAGAAGCAAGTGCGGTTGAATTTAGCAAGCTTGCAGTTGGTCCTGTTGATTGGGATTATTATAGATATCCTTTTTTCCTCATCTATTCTGAATTCTGACACCTTTGGATGATTTACTCTTGAAAATACCATTACTTTCACTATTGCATAACAGAACTACCCTTGCTCAATGCTTTCCAATGTATATACTGTTTTTAACTGATTCTTGGCAGCCTTTAGTAACAGTGATGATAAGTGGTACCGTATACATTATAAACACAATAGTTGTCTTTCCTTTGGGGAACATGTTAACTAAATTATCGTGGAATCTGGATTCAATCCATTTGTAGGAAGAAATTACTGGTCGAAACATGGAGAATTCATGTAAATCCTCTTTTGAAAACGTTCTTGTTGGAGAAAAAATTGGCTTTTTTTTTTTAAATCAGTTGTTCATGGGAGTATTACATGGCCAACCTGTTACAGGCTTTGAACATCATAATGAGCTCCGTAACTCTATCCAGGTAGGTGGGCACAGCTTGCCATTATTCCTCAACCAATTTTAGAATTTCATCATCTTGAGGAATGAGGATATATTAAACATTTGTGTTTGATATATAGAAATTATGAATTGCTCTCAACCCCATTAGAACATTTTCTTGCATTATTGTTGTCAAATATAGATGTTTCTTTTATACAATCACTTGTGTGATCAATCTAAGTCTTCAATGAGGTTGTGAGAAGGCTTCCACGCTCCATGAAGATAGATGGATGTTGAAAGGGAATAGAACAATAGTTTCTCTAAGTTGCATTTTGAGCTTGTTAATGCTGTAGTCTTAACCAGTGTTCTGATAATAATGCATGTATCAATTCTGTTGCTTATTTTCCTTTGACCTCTTTCTCTGTCAAAGTCTTGAATTCTGATCTTCCCTTAACTCAGCAATCTACAGTTGCAGCAGTGCAAGAGAAGTACATAAAGGATGATGAAAATATTGATGATAATGAATGATGGGAAGAAGGTAAATAATTGAAAAAGAATGGCGCTTTGTTTGGTGAGTAATTTTACTTTCTCCATTCAGTGTTACGTTGTTTCGGTTGTTGTCTTGTTTGACTTGTGAAACTATGATTAACTTGCATAGGTCATTTATTACGACACAGTTTGGATTTCTTGTTCTTGATAGAAATGAAGATCATGGAAACATAGTGGATGCAGGAGTTCCAAATTTGGCCAACTTTGTATAATATTGTAATCTTGTAGCTTAGAGTTCGGAATGAGATTTTTTTTTTCTTTGAAGTCAGTTCATCTTAATTATCGCATCAAGGGTATAAATTTTCACTTTGTGGGAGATACGAGTTTTATTTGAGAACTAATATCTGCTTATTGTTTAGTTTACAAATTACCACAAAGGACTAAAATGAATTACATTTTATAGAAAGAGAGACTATGCTTATTGTTTATCATTTCAATAATTAAAATATCGCTATCATGGGGTCAGAGGCATCTTTTTTCCGCCAGAAGTCATGGATAGTTTCCATAAACACGTTAAAATAGTGCAGTTGACTATAGAGAAAATGCGTGTAATGAGGATGCTTCAGATCCACGCGTTTCTAGAAGGATGTAAAAAATAAGAAAATGTTGAGTTTTGACATTGAACATGTCAAATGATTAACTGTTTTAGTTTTCAACCCGTGAATATTATTTAAGAACAATTTTCACTGCACTGAATTTCTACAGGTTTGAGATTAACTGCACCAGCTTTTACTTGTATTCAAAATAATTTTTAATAAAGAATGGGGGAATCATAAAATAGGAAAGGTATCTTCAAGAAAGTTTGAAAATTACGAAAGAGAAATAGTTCGTGACTTAAAAATGGTAGTTATGATAGTGTGAATTTTCAACAATTTGAATCTAAATTAAAATATACTAATTACAAACCTGTAGAATTAATTTATGAAATCAAATTTTTGAATTATTTTTAGTTAGCATCTTTCATGTTTGATATTATTCATATTTAGCCCTCCCTGTAATTTTCAAATTGACACAAAATATAAAGATAAGGCAAAACAATTTGGTGGATAGGAACGTTAAATGTATGCATATAAAATAAAGATGTTCTTTTAAAGTGAGGTATAATATGGAAAACAAGTACTCATACATAAAGTTGTTAATTAAGAAATCAATAATAGAAATTAAGCTACGTTTTATTTTAACCTATGATATAGGTTGGGATTATCAAGTAGTTTTTTAATACATATTTAATATATACGATAAAATTTTATGCTAATTACTAATTTGATATTAAAAAAAATAAAATAAAAGACCCAGATCCAAAATGAAAATATTTACTACAAGTATTAATATGTAGATTTTGGACTAACATATTGTTTTAACTGTTTATTAATATAGATTGATTTTATAACTCGTACCAACAATTAATTAATTGTATGAGACATCTAACGATGAAGTACGTGCGTGATTAATAATTATGTCTGAGATTCTAAATCAAAGGTTAGACGATGAATGGCAAAATCTTTTTTCATGTCGGAGGCATCGATCATTTCTATGTCATTCAAATTACAAAATTCCTATTCGTGTTACTTAACTGAGCATAATGCTCCAAGTGACCACATAGTTATACACATCACCTTATATCAATTATTAGACGAAACTAATTATCCCTAAGAAATAAAGTACTTTCTATTTATAAATTGGTATGTCGTAATCAAATGTTGATTAATTTCGAAACTTCGTGTTTCCAACATAAACAAGCATTGAAAAAGAATATTGCTTCTTGTTTTTCTTTCCTGCTGCTCAGTTTCACATTCAGGTTCAATCAACCTAATTTCCTTCTAAAGATTAGCCTAGAAATGTTTAGAAAACTATTTCCATAAATATTTCTTAAAAAAAATAAAAATAAAATATTTTTTCTAAATTAAAATTAATTTATACACAAATTCAAAATAAAAATTTAGGAAAAATAATATAAAATATTTTCAATAAAATATTTTTTATATAAGCTAATTTTAATTTATGATGAATTTTATTATATTTTTCTATCCTTTTATAGAAAAAATTATTTAAACAAGTTCTTCAATATTTAATATACATTGTAATTGACAAAATAACGTATTAATAAATTCATGTATCTGATTGATAAAATAAAATATTGACGACACTGTTGTCGAATTTGTTACCATTAATTAATGTGAGAGACTTCTTCAATTAATCAAAACCCTCCTCCACAAGTATCTATTTTTTATAAGAAAAAAAAAATACAACTTGTCTCTAATTTATGACCCACGATTCATTTTTCTATGCCATCGTCATCTACTCAGTTTTTAAATATTACACTGTTTGAAAGAATAACCTAAGCAATGAAGCATTTTTTTTTCTCTCTCTCTCTCTCGAATAAGTCAAAGATTAAGATATCTACGCTGGAAACTCTTGCATGATTAAAATTCAAACGTTTGATTTGACCCTAAGGCGTGTTCGGTTTGATTTGATTATTATTTGAATGGATCCAATCAAGTCCTCCTCTTTACCTCGATGAATAAATATATATATTTCTCCATTCATCTTCTCTTTGTTTCGCAATAATCTTAAACCTTCCGAAAACTCCACTCAGCAACGTTAACCAAAAAAAGCCCACCTTTGTCGTTCTTTCCACCCATGTTGAACCATTTTGTTTGTGGCAGTTTCCAGCACCAAGAAGAAGATGTTTCACCATGTTCAAGCCCCAAGAGGTCCAAGAGAAAAAAAGAAAGTAGAAATAACAACCCATACTCCAATAGAGGCTTAGACAAGTTTTCTGCACTTTTGGCTGATCTTGATGAGAGAAGGCAAAAGGTTTACTCACAAATGAGCCCTCAGGAGATATCTTTGGTTCGGTTTGCGTATTCAAGCGACGACGATTTCGTTCCCATAGTGGTCAAAATGAAAAACAAGGATCAGAATAAGAAACACAAGAGTGAAGAACTCAGAATAAGACACTTGACATCTTTCTCGGAGCAATTGGAGAAATCAGCTGAAGAACCAACCATGGAAGAAAGGAAGCCACAACACAATAAATTGGAATCTCGTAAGAAGAAGAATTTTAGCATTTCTTGGAATATATTGAAGTGGCCTTCTTTCTATTTGCCAGCGGTTGTGATTTTGATTTTGGTTTTTCTGATTGTGTTTGGGAAATCGGTTGCAACACTTTGCACTTGTGTTGTGTGGTATGTGGTTCCCTCGTTGAGTGAATATTATTATGATAGTTCAAAGCCAAGGAAATCGGTGATGAATTCGAAGAAGAGAGATTATGTTTGGGGATGGTTGAATGACATGAAGATTGTGAATCCTGAAGGGTTAGCTTCTCCAAGAAGTGGTGATTACAAGGCTTGTTCCACTGGCAAGAGTTCAGAGAAACACGACCACCACAAAAATTGGTGACGATTGATTGTTTGATATAGTGTTTTTTTAGGGGGATTTCTCCTTCTATTTCTCATTTATGGGTTGGAAATAGGATTGTTTCCCTGTGTAAATATGTGTACTTTTTGTTGGTGACGTTCTTGAGGCTGGTTAAAAATTCAATCTTTCTCTTGTTGACGTTTTGCCAGTGTAATTAAATTGTGATAGAGTTAGGGTTAATACATGTAAATGTAGTTAGTTGTTAATATGGTTTTTTTTTAGAATTAAGCCTCTTTACAGTTATGGCTAATTCTAGATTTTGTTTTACATGATGGACATTTGGTACACAATAATATTGCTTTTAAGACTAATTATTTATTATGTTTAGGGGTTAAGGTGTAATTTAACAGCTCTACGCGTTGTTTTAATAGGTTGACTTAATCTACGTGTTCATATAGTTTTTCAATTAAATTCTTATAGATATAAATGATTTAGGACAATCCTTATAATTTTAAATTATTTCAATTTCAGTTAAATTTCTGGAAACTTCACTCCCTTATATTATTCCTCTAAATGAATGTGAATGTGTGGATTGTTTCCATATCATCTGTCCACGTAGCATGCTTCATTGGAAAAAAAATTGGGGAACTTTGAAGAACTCACAAGAAATCCATGTTCCTTTCCCCTCCAACCATAAATCAAACATGGGTTTCTGTTAAGAAATGCAGAACTTTGAAGAACTCTTATTTTTTATTTTTTTTAAGAATGTTCTGTTTCCAGAATTGGACTCGGAATTGACTGGATTCTATTTAGGGAATTGTGGGCTAATAATTGGGCTTTATTAACGGCATAAACTGCATTCTATTTAGGAAATTATTTTTTAGAAGACTCATCTTATGATGTGTTTTGCATTAATTATTTGTATACTGAATATTTTTAATTAAATAAAAAATTATATTGACTAACCATTATTAAAAGTGTACAATTATTTTTAAAAATGATAATTTATTGTTAATTTTAGTTTGTAAGATCATTCTAAACTACATTTTAGTGATATGTATGTAATCATATTAGAAGTATTTTATATTATGAATACGAATGAATGAGTATTTATTTTTAATTATTGTAAATTACTTAATTGGACTTTGTAACGAGGATTGAAAAATTTAATCACTAAAAATAATCAAAATTGATTTTTTAAGTGAGATATTTAAGATTGGATGAGAAAATAGGTAATGCGTAGCAGTTATGAGTTAGGTAATGTGTGGTCTCATTAATATAATTTACAATTTAAAATTCGGTTTGTCACGTACATCCACCTTCTTTTTCTTTAACTACCAACTAACTTCCCACCAACCAACTAGGTTGTAAAAATAATCTGAAAAATATTATATATCCGATTATCTTATAAGAAAATACCAAATAAAATAAATATAATAAAATGTTTTAAAAATATAAAATGTTTTAAATAACCAGCACCTCATATTTGGAATTTTTATATTCTGAATGTGAAATCCCAATCGAATCAAAATTTCGTGCAAAAGTCGCGGAGATGAAAGACAGCTCAATAAAAAAAGACTATTGAAATCTTGATTGATACAACTAGGGAAGGATCTAGCACGTTATTTTTAGATAAACTTAATCTAAATTTAAAATTAAAAAAAAAAACAAAATAAATAAGAAAAATGAAAAGATATCTATAATAGAAAAATAAACAAGTTAGGATATGCAGATATTGTGATTGATTGAGTGCGTTGATATATAACTAAATATATTATATAAATAAAGTAATGAGTGGGTGACAGAAATTTAACGCGGAATGGCGCAACAGAAAATGATAAAAGATGCAAAGCACGTAGGAATGTTGGTGTTAAAGAATTGTTAATAGTAATATTAATATAGCATCTTACTCATCATCACCAACCCCAATACACGATAGATAGAAAGAAAGAAAAACTCCAACGGAAAAAAGGAAGGTAGAGACAATTAGAGAAAAAAAGGAAAAGGAAAAAGGGAAAATACAGATTGTAGAGTTGTATAGGCCAGGAAGGAGGAAGAAACAGAAGGGAAGAAAGAGGAGACAAAAAGAAAGATCATAGGGGAGGGTGGTGGTGACACACAGAAACAGAGAGAGAGAGAGAGAGAGGGGAGGGGGAGAGGCACCAAACCATGGGGTTGTGCCTCGGTTGCTTCGACGGGGGCAACAAGCGTATGACCAAAGAGGAAGAGAGATTGGCTTCTGAAGAAGCTCGTACAAGAGCCGCTGAAGCCGCACAGAAAAAGTATCAACCATTTCATCTTCATCTTCATCTTCATGCATGCATTAATTCTTGCAAATGTTTCATGCATGGGTTTCGGTTTTTCTTTTGAAACCCACCTACGTAAGCTTCATCATCATGCATGCGTACATGCTTGTGAAAAATAATCCATCTATTGCTTTCATTCTTATGCATGCTTTGCTTATCGTCATTCAATATATAGTTTACGTTAATATCTTCGTATTTCGACGTCAAGCATTCCCCCATGTTGTGTTCTTGCAACTTGGGGTTATGGTCTACATTCCTGCGTGTGATATATATACACATGCATGTCTCACATGTTCGTGGAAGAACATGTACGCGATAGAAGATGCATAAGTATTTGGCATAGTTGTAGAAGCGGAGGAAAGCATATCTGAGGAAAACAAGTCAATTTTTGAATAAATTTTAATATTTTGAGTGATTAATATTTAAATTTGGTCAAAATATCTTGAATTAAAAAAGAATTGTAACAGGTTGTTGACCATGGAAACCTTTAATACCCTGGTCAACATAGAAAATTGTAAAAAGATGTTTACCGTGGCTTTTTGTTTTTTGGGTGAAAATACAGGTATACATACATATATAGACTAACTTTTAGGTGTTGATTGACGTTGCAGGCAAGAGCAGCCAGGAGAGGCAAAGCAACCAGAAACGGAAGAAGAGGCAGAAGCTTCAGAAACGCCAAAGGAAGCTGAAAACTCCAAACATGGTGAAGCGTTGTAAATGTTCAGTGAAACAAGGGGCCACTTGATTTTTGGTAAGTATTATTGACTTACACTCTGATTAAATCTCTGCTAAATCACCATCATACAATTCTAGGGAAATTCCTTGAATTTTGATTAAGATTGCAGTTTTTCTGTCATTTTCTTAAAATTATTTCCCCTTGATATGCTGCTTTGTTGCCCTTACTGTTTGGCTATCAATCTTTTCATGAATTCATTTAGACAATATTGATAATATGTTTGACTTTTCATCCGTTGATGCAGTGGCAGATGGGTTGAGGGTTAGGCCTACTGTTTAATACATGTAAGGTGAATGATCTATCTGATAAAGTTTAGCTCTAGGTTGCCCCCTTTAAATTGTAAACAAGATTTGCATACACAAACTTTAATGTAAATGCTCATTTCATTGAGTAAAAAAAGCTACAATATAACAATTTATAAGCCAAAATCAAGCTTGTAATGGGTAAATTTGTATATACATTGAATCATACAATATCAATGATAGCCAAATTCGAGATTTTTCATGAATTCTGTCTAGCGTAGTATATACTGTATCTTCAAAATGCTGCGTGTGTGCACTACTCTTTCACATGAAAAAGTTATTAAAATCCAAAAGGGGGCGTAACAAAAAGATGTTTTTCTACCTTGTGTCGATTAGGTCAATTCCTGAGTTACTTTGTTGCTAGCAGGATGAATTCTCAGATAGCAGTAGAAATTTAAACCTTCTATTCTGTGCATAATGAAAATATCTTCTTCCAATTCAGATTTGGAAATTATTTGTCTCATTGGTTTTTCCCTTTCTAATTTTGCAGTATTATTAAGTACAAATCCTCTGCACTACCAGCTTTAACTTGTTCCGGAGATGAACAAACGGTCTTTATTACAACTGTACCATCGGTCAAATTTGTTGTTTTCAGATCAGGAAATATTATGTTTGATTGGAAAGAATTCGTGATGTAAAGGAAACAAGAATAAGTTGAGAATGTAGCTTGTTGTTTTTATTCCATTTGTTGGTATGGAAAAAACTCGATTTTCCTTCCGCAAAAAATTGAACTCATCAAGCTGTTTATGTTATCTGTTGTATTGTATTTGCTTTTATTTTGGGAAGTGGTGCTAAACTTGAAATTGTTTCATGATTCTACCATTGGTGAAATACGTGCTATATATATCATTAATCTTTTGAGCCACCTATAATATGACAGAAATTAAACGTAAAAGCGAAGGATTTTTAATAGTAATACATTCAGAAGAAACGAGAATTGCTCCCAGGTCCCAGTTCTGGGAATGTATTATAAATTGTACCAAGAAAAAGTCAGAACAATTTGAGCATTTCATCGGGTAGTCAACTGCGTAAGTTAGCAGGGGACTTTATTTTGGGTTTATGATGACTTTGCAATGAAGCCTACTTTTTAAATGCATGCATGGACCAATTTGGTTATTGAAATGTTTCTTCTCTGTGAGAATTGAAGAAAACAAAGCTTTATTGAAAATGTTGGCTGCTAACATAAAATTAATAATGGGATGTTAGATTGATAGTTAAAGTCGTAGCATGAAGCTTTCTTATCTTTTTTATTCTTTTCTTTTCCGGCTTTACAATTAATTTGTTTGTGTTTTAAAAAATAGTGTTAAAATTGATTTATTTTAAACAATTTCAAGTGCTTTTTTAAAAAATATTTTCTTACTATTTGTTTTTTTTAAGTTGACTCAATATGTCAAAAATCATAATAAAAAATTGTTTTATTAAAAGAAACAATTTTTTTTTCTAAAAAAAGTTTAAAGAAACAGACCCAATAACAATCCTTTGAACTAACGTTTAGATTTCTATATTTACAGAATACGGTAAATGAACAGCTTGAAATAGTGGCGAACAATAGGTAATTTTCTTTCACGGTACAGAAACAATGTACCTAAAAGACAAAAGTAACAATCAAGCATACTATTATGAGAACCCCGGCTATCTAGTTCGTGTCATTATTTGACAGGATACTATATTGCCGTTTCACCATTTCCGTCCATAGTTAATTCTACTTGCGAAACAGTGACAATTTGATTTGAACAGAATGAAGAAAATCTATTGATAAGTAGCTAGATTTAGCTATACAATTTTAACGAATCAACAACCAAGCTATGGTAATTGTGGGATGAATATTTTGTCATTTAGTTGCGGCTCGCACGTTTTCTATCATTCTTTAGTCAAGCTCACTTTCCCTCGACCAAAAACAGTAAGAGTCTTTTCCAAAGTCTCGATTACTTAAAGTTTTGCACTGGAGCTGAAAGCTTCAGCTCATAGGCAGCTTGAAAGAACTCTGCTGCTTGCTGTAATGAACCTTCCATTTTTGAAACCAATCCAAGGTTGAACCAAGCATCATGGTTTGTAGGTTCTAATCGTAAAGCATTCATAAAAAAACTTCTTGCAATTGGTAGTGATTGCATGCCAAGTTTCATCAACAATTCTGCAGTAGAAATGATACTGGGAATGTAATCTGGTTCTATTGACAATGATATTGAAAAGGAAACAAATGCCTCTTTGTATAATGATTGAGCTTCAAGCACCACCCCTGCAATTGTGCACAGGGAATAGCATATTAGGTTACCATGAGCATAAACACA
The DNA here is from genome assembly GCA_016859785.1 of Macrotyloma uniflorum. Taxonomy (NCBI): domain Eukaryota; kingdom Viridiplantae; phylum Streptophyta; class Magnoliopsida; order Fabales; family Fabaceae; genus Macrotyloma; species Macrotyloma uniflorum. The sequence continues at coordinate 3,055,419 of BDMB01000007.1, read as the reverse complement.
CAATGCAGACGTGAGTTCAACCATAAAAACTTGAACAGACAGGCTCCTTACCTGTAATATGCCAACTTCTAGGAGAAAAAAATTCTATTAATTGGGCCTTGTCAACACAAGTTTTTGCATCAAGCAAGGAACCGATATCTGTATAAATGGTAGCCAAATCCTGCCAGGCTTCCATTTCCAACTTCCTTTCTGTTAATGCCTGCTGAGAGGGATGAAAAAGTTAGAAGGGGAATTCTCAGATTTCAGAGGTGAAACTAATATTTACTCTACAAATAATAATAATAAAAATAAAAAATTGCACCTAATGGTTAATTCCCATTGTTCCACTCCAGGCATTGATAATCTTTGAACATCCAAAATTAAAATTCTAGCATATTAAGGAAGAGAGAAGGATGGGAGGAGTTTCTTTTAACAGACATCCAAAGCCCTTAAGAGAACTACTGTTAAACTAAGTCTAGGATTAACCATAGTTGTTTTAGCAGCTTTTAGTAAACAAGGGTATTTTTTCTTTTGAATCAACTTTAACATCAGTCAATACAAGGGATGTTATGGTTCTTCCTTTGAAAGTACTACACACCTCATGCCCGAATGCTTGTTCTCGATCTCTGTTATCTTGAAGCCAAAGCTCCTTTTTGGTTTGAATTAGTGCAAGCAAGATCCTATATGTCTCTATTGCTTGCCTGGGTTGCTGCTGAGCAATTTGAAGTACTGCTTTCAATCTCAGAAGATCAAGTTGATCCATCCCCCCGGCCTCATCTAAAGCAAAATCAACTATAGTTTCAGCATCCTTAAACCGCTTCTGTGCAGATACTATAAGTGCTAACAGCTGCCAACCTCTTGAACTGCCAACCGTCATGTCTGAGAACATCATTATGTTGTTGTAAGCTGCATCCAGATTCCTTTGAATTGCATTTTCTAGTCCAAGGCTGAATATTGCTTCCAGGTCGTCATTACCATTTACAGCAGCACAGTTTAGAGAGTCCAAAGACTCTCTTTGAAATATACTTCTTTCAGAATCCAGTACAGAAATTCTAGCTGCAGCACCATAGCAGATGCCGAGAAATTTATGGCCTTGACTCAGAAAATGCTCATGGTGGTGCTTAGCTAGCTCAATAACTTTACGTGAAAAGTTAATGCCTTCATGAGCATGGGGAGGATCTAGGGAACAGAGTTTTGCTCCAAACAAAAACGAAGGAAAATGGGGCTTATGGTTTGCTTCAGAACTGCCGCAAGCCTTCCTTAAAAGGTCCAATGCTACCTCATCGTGTCCTGCTGCACTATAGCAGAGAGCAAGAAAGTACCACCTCTCAGCTCGACTATAGATACCTGGAAGGATCTGCTCCACATGATCTGCCAATAACTCAAACATCCCAGTGACTGAAAGTGCAAACGTAAGATGATCCATTATTTCAGCATCCCATTCTATTTCCCGAATTGCCACCTTGCTCATGAGTATTACTAGCAAAAGTATTGCTTCTTCAACACTACTCTTAGGTGTTGTCTTACCCCACACCTGCAACTGAGAGGATAGGGTAACTTCAACACCACCATAGAGTAGTATCATAGCTAAATCTTTTTGTACAGCAGCCAACCTTTGTGGCTCCAAATTCCATGGCTTGAGCAGAGCTCGACGATATGCAGCTACAGCTTCATCGAGAAATCCTGCTTTCATCCAAAGGCTTGGAAGTAATTCCAGTGCTTTGTGAAACATCTCTTGCAACTTACAATCTTCGCCAATACCCTCAGGCATTCCATTAGGAAGGGCAGATTCAACTGTATCAAGAACTATTCTGCACTCCTTTGCAGCCTCTGGCATAAAGCACTAAACTCATCAGCATTGGCACCCCAAACCTCTCATCCTCAATAATGAAGTTAAATTCAAATAGAGATCATAAGCAAAATTAAATTGCGCAATTTAACATAAAAGACAATGGAAGTACTCTAAGGAAAAGGCAATATAAAATTAGTTACCAACCAATGCATTCCCCAAGTTCCTCCAATGACCTTGCTTTAAGCAAAATTGCCTCAAGAAGCAGGCTAACAGAGTGCAACGACATCACGTTAGAAACCACGATATTTGCCTTGGAACGTGGTTTCCTTTGCTTGGTTCTTTCAGTAATAGCCTTGACCATTCTTGGAGTCAAACCCTTGATGTCTATACCCTGAAACACTTGAAGTGCTGCGTCGAAATTCCCTCTTTGGTATTCAAGTCTTCCCAACAAAGCCCTAGCCTCCTGAAATCATTCAAAACACATGTGACATTTAAACCAAAAATAAATTCACACGTACACACAAACACAAAATCTTGTGAATCAACTATTGTTCTATTTTAAACAATACTAAGAAGTATTTTAAACAATACTCGGAAGTAGAATTTTACCACCTATAGTAATCTTAATCAACTCGAACAATTATCCCATATAAGAACAAATTATTAGGTAATTGAGGATTATCATGTTTATATGGTCTCAACTAGTATCTATATTATTTGAACCCGAGTTGTTCAATTTACGAAAAAATTAGAGATTAGTTGAATCAACATAGTTAGTTGCGGACCATACAATAATTTCTCTAGTAAAATATACACAATGTATCCTAAAAAAACACTAAAAACAGTAATAGAAATGCATTGGTATTTGGCACTACCAACCTCATAGTTTAAGGAAAGAGCTTCTTTAAGAGTAGATTCAGCTTGTTCTACTTGCGTTTCGTCGAATTTAGGTTCCCATTCCCCGGTGGTCCTGGAAGAGAGTCCGCTGGCGGAGAAATCCCTGGTGGCGAGGGAGTCCGGCGACTGCGGCGGCTCTTCGAATTTAAACTGCTCACCGGAAGAACAAGCGCACAACATCTTCTCCGATCAGTCCGCCGTCAGCGCACACCTTTTAAGAATCGCGGTTCCGTTAGTGCAGAGGTAATTGGCAAAGCAAATGAAACAAAGAATAGCGTGATGGATACTGTAACGTTCTTCACATTACAGTAATCGAGATGGAGACATAAGAGAAGAGGAGGGTGAGAAAAAGTGAAGAGGACAAAAGGTAGTGAAAAGGGAGAGAGATAAACAACGAGAACAGAGCATTGGACTCACCACTGTTAGCTCGGATTCCGATTATTTCAACTAACTTTACCCATTCATCAACACCGGGACCAATCCCATTCCGAGATCTGAAAATTCAACTTTATTTTTCTTTTTATTCTCTGAGTGAAATAATAATAGAAGTTGCAAATGCGAACCAATGTTGCTGCTGAAGTCTTTCGTCTTTCAACTTTCTAAGTTTATTAGTTTCGCATTTGAGAGTTGGAACTTTGGTGTTCAAATATTTTTTTATTTGATTTTTAAAATGAGAATGCGGGAGCAAAGAAATTTACAAAATGTAAGCCAGGGCTGGGCTTGGACCACCATTTTTGGAAAAGTGACTTATACTGGACCCTACTGGAAGGGACAAAAATGTCAGAAATATAAAGAGTTCCACTTTTTTCATTGCAAAATTATTATTATGATGTTTGATAAAAAGATTAATCAGATATTAGAATTCCTCAGTTTAATTATGAAAATAAATAGTATAACATTTAAAGAAGATTTTTCTTAAAATAAAAGGTAAATAAGGATTTTAAAATATATAACAGGTATAAAAAATGACGAACTCACATATATTTTAATAAAAATAATAGAGTATATTTATTGTTTTTTATGTAGACACTATTCCATTCAATAGAAATAAATAAAGAAAAAATGTGAAGATATATTAAGATAAAACAAAATGTAAGATAAGTTTCAATTTTATCTTATATTATGTACATTAAAGGTTAGGATTGAAATAAATATTAATAGTAATAACGATAATATAATAATAGTTATTATATAAAATATAATAATAATAATAATAAGGTTTAAAATAATATAAATAATTAATAATATAATATGAAATGATTGTAATGAAAATATAGAGATCAGAGAATAAACACATATGTAGATTATCTTATATTTTGTTGCTTTCAAACTCTTCTGAAAATAATACAATAAATGCCATGTCTATGTATTGATTATAAATTAACTTTAAATAGATATGATAATTATCTTATCTCTTTAATAGAATAAACCATTATGTTTTGTATTTGACATGGTTTTATGATAGGATATAAGTTATGTTGAGATGAAACTTTTATTATTTTCTGTAAAATTTCATATATTTTTTCAGAAAAATAGCCTTTAATTTTTTTTTTATAATCTTCACAAATTATAAAAATATAATTTTAATTAAAATATGAAAAATAGTTTTATTTATGTGTTAATTTTCTTAAAATTATAATATATAATATATATATATATAAGAATTTTGCAATTATAATTATTATTCAAATATATTCTTTAAAAATGAATAGCAGTATTTTTTTTAACGTTTTAATTAATAATAATTTAAATTTACATGTAAAATTATGATAAATGCATATAAGATAATATAGAAAATATGAATTATATATAATATAAATAGACAATGGTTTACAACTGTGAGGTCATAAGGATTTACTACTTAGCTAACCAATCTGCTTAGAGGTTAGCTTCTCTAAACATTTTGACTACAACATTCAAAATTTGACCCAAATAAGCAGTTAATAGAGCCAGATAATGTATATCATGAAGGCTCAGTGACCAAGCATGAAAGAGACTATGATTAATACCAACAACCTCAAGAACCACACATCATCATCATCATCAAATTCCCATGGTCGTCCCTAATAGTGTCCCCAAAACCAGCCTTACACGAGCCCACAGGAGGACATAATTCCCAATAACTAGTCAACATATAGAGTAACTTGTGATATTACAGAGAACTCGTGCACTGTACAATAAATATTATGACTACTTTGGAAACAAGGGTATTTCTTAAATATGCAAATGCATGACAAGTGTAGAATCTGGTAGTGGAGGCTGAAAAGCAAGAGGGTGAGGGAATGACCATTTTTTGTCCTCACCTCAAAAGCATTTTTAAATCTGACATACCTCCTCCCACTTTTCCCATTCTTTCTCCTTCACTTTCATTTTCTTTTTTTATCACTTTGTATAAGTAATACTTTCATTGATGTTTTATCAAATTTTGTAGAAAACAAAAACATAGAAGTTTGTGAAACACTTTTCATTTTGCTTTGATTAAACCATTTTATTAGATGTTACTTCCACAATCAAATAAATTGTGCATCACGAAATATTTGACTAGATACACTTCAACCAATGAAAGTTTGACTTGTGCACTTTTTTATAATTTAAAATAAAATTAAAATAATAAATCTGGTCCAAATTTTTTCTTAAAAACTAGATGATAAATCTGATGAATTTTAAGGATAATGATTAATTTAAAAGAAGAGAGAAATAAAGAAAATAAAATAAAATGAAATAACTTGCTAATTATGTAAAATTATCATAGAAACATCCAATGAAATAAAATTGTCTCAAAACGTTCAACATAGTTGTTCTTTTTTTTTTTTTTCATTTTATTGTTACCGAACACATCTTCAGTGACTGTGAGTAGAAATTATACTAAATGGAAGGAAGGGAGTGTAATTAAAAGGGGAGTGTAGTAGTAAATGGGGAAGTGTAAATAGCAATTCTCAATAATTTGAAGAAACTGGGCCGAAGGAAGGAGTCCAGTTGGTGTTGGTGGGAAAGATTATGAAAGGGATAAAAATTAGGTAGAAAACGGAAATAGAAGTGTAAGAAGGAAGAGAAGGGAAGAGAAAATAGGGAGAGTAATAATAGTGAACTGAGTTGAAATCAATCGAAGATGCTCCGAACATGCATACGCATGTGTGGAAGCAGATCAGAGACAGAGAAGCTGGGAAAGTGCATGCAAACCATTTCGCGAATCGCATAAAATCCAACCGCATTTCGCATCTCCAATTGTCCAATCACAAAGACATCGTCTCCCCTCACAAGGGCGCCGTCAACTCTCTTCAGGTACATACTCCACTCACTCTCCTTCTACCGTCGATTCAATCCCCCACCCCTTTCCACGCTTTCCAATTTCACCGTCAAATCAGATTGATTCGACAGAGGGAAGGTATTTGCTCTCCGCCGCCTCCGATGCCTCGGTAGCTGTCTTCGACGTTCAACGACCTGCCGCTTCTGAAGCAGCCGCCTCCCTCTCCAAACACCGTTGCTTATTTGTCGTTGACAAGCAGCACCAACAGGCCCACAAATATGCCGTGTCCACCGCCTTATGGTATCCCATTGACACTGGCTTGTTCGTCACTGGCTCATACGATCATCACATTAATGTTTGGGATACCAATACCACCCAGGTCAACATCACTGGCTTGTTCCTCTGTATTCGTTTTTAAACAATTTAATTACAATGCACTTTTTTAAACTTTAGATTGGCTACTACCAAGGATAACATTGATTGTAGAATTTTGTAATAATCACTTCAAAAGTTTATATTTTATTGGCTCACAGTGTATGTACGGAAATTAAACTCTTAATTTTAATTAACTTGTTCATTGAATTGTGCAGGTGGTGGTGAACTTCAAAATGCCGGGAAAGGTGCATAGGACTGCAATGTCCAACTTGTCAACGTCTCACATGCTTATTGCTGCTGGCACTGAGGATGTCCAAGTTCGCCTTTGTGATATTGCTTCTGGGGCTTTTGCTCACACTTTGTCCGGTCACCGTGGTATGTCAATACTTTATTATTCCTCCTCTATGAAGCACCGCTACTTTGTTTATTTATTTACGTATGGCTTGTTGGCTTTCCTGTTAGAATTGATTATATGGAGATTAGGGTATTGTAATGGATCATTTGGTTATTACTAGTGTAAACTGACATGTTTGTATGGTATGGTTCTGTACTTCTGTTGCGTGCTTCTTACAGAAGTATTAACATATACTGTCTGCCAAATGATTTCAGTTTAGATCTAATGTTGTGTAAAATACCAGAAAGTGAGATAGATTTATGAGTGCTTCTTTAAGGAAGGTATTGTGTCAAATGTTTTCTGTGATGACAGATGGTGTAATGACTGTCGAATGGTCTAATTCAAGTGAATGGGTCTTGGTTACCGGGGGATGTGATGGCGCAATACGATTTTGGGACATCAGGCGTGCTGGCTGTTTCCAAGTTTTAGATCAGTCTCGGACTCAGCTTGGAAGACGCCCACCTATACTCAAACGCTCCATGATAACTAAGGTTTTAATTTTATTTTTCTTTTCTTCTTCTATGTTTTAGCATTTCCTTGTCTGCAGATAGTGAGTCTAAATAGTGGTTATTGCAGCATGAGTGTTTTAATATTGTAGCTGAAATAACACCTAGGGTTCGTTCGATTTAGAGGATGGAAATAGGGGGAGGAAGAATATGTGATGAAATGGAGGATGAGTGATAGTTTGTATGAGTGGATGTGTGAAGAAAAGAGGGGAAAGAAAAATATGAGTCAAATCACTTTTCGTGTAGATATGTGAATAAATGTGCATAAATGTAACATAATCAATTATCTTTCCTAAAATGAGATTCAAAGAAGTGTTTTTGACACCCACAATTTATATTGTGATACCTATAATCCACATAATTGAAGATGGATATATTGTTTGTATTATAATAATAAGTAATTAAAAAGTAATATTAATATTAATAAATAATAATAAATAAAATTATTAATAACAAATAAAATCATCTTTCTTTCCAACCAAATAATCTCTTTTCATTCATTTCTTACCTCTTTATCTTTCTTTCCCTCTATTTCTTTCCTCTCTACCAAGCGAAGCACTATTGTTGTTTTTTGAGTATTTATGTTTTTCTTATAATCCCAAAACCTTATCACTCACAGGATTCAAGTACAAAATTGCGTGGTGCCCAAAAGAAACATGCTAATGGAAGTGGTAGCAGACAACTTCCAATTGGCAGGGTTCCATCCAAGGGACCAATGAAGCAGAGGTTACATCCAGGAATGTTGTCTACCCAGGATCGGGCAACTGCTCATTATGGTGCTGTGACAGGGTTAAAGGGAACAGAGGATGGCATGTATCTACTGAGTGCAGGTTACTCATCAGTTATTTGATTATAGATTTATAGGAATTATCCATGCAATAACAGTTGATATGGGCCTCCATATTAAACTTCTTTTTCACAATTTGTCAAAATTCTCTTCATATCTAATTCTTTCTCTCTCCTTATTGATGAGCTGCTGCACGACAGGGTCTGATTCAAGATTAAGGTTGTGGGATGTTCAATCTGGCTGTGACACACTAGTGAACTTTGAAACAGTCCGTCTGCAAATAAACAAACCTCTTCAATTAGCCACCACTCAAGATTCAACCCTTGTTTTTGTCCCATGCATGAGATCTGTGAAAGTATGCCTCTCCTTTGTATTAATTAGATGCACAAATGCTATGAGTAACACTGATCTTTGTTTCTAATTATTTAGGCATTTGACATGTGGTCCGGGAACACGTTCACGATATTACGTGGTCACTATGAATGTGTAAACTCTTGCTGGTTTAATCAACAAGATCAGGTATGTTCAGTTCAAGAGGTGGCGATCCATTTTCTTTATTATTCTCTTTTAATCAGTGGTTTGGCAACTTCTGGCATCATTAGTGAAATCTGTTATGCTAGTTGGGCCAAAATGTTTAGTTTCGCATTAAATTCTTTTTCTGCGGTTATAAATCAAATGAAGCAAATGCATAACCGAGTCCCCTTATTTGTGTTTTTGTTTAGTCTGGTCTACATTTTTAGTTTCCAATTAAACTGAGTACACACATTTGTGTTTTTGTTTAGTCAGGCCAACATGTTTAGTTTCCAATTAAATTCTTTTTCTGTGGCTTTAAATCAAATGAAGGGAAACGCTTAACTGAATTCATTGAAATTATTAGTTCATTATTCATATCCTGTCCCTGCAAACATCTAATCTTCTATGGTCAACTCCAACGAAATATGGTTCCCTTACACATTTTCCCTCTTTTTTTCTTTTTCATTTTATCTTCTAAATTTCACTCTTAAATGGAAAAGGGAAAAAAGGAAAGAGATGTCGGTACAGAGTGGGTGTAAATTGTATATATATGTACTGTAATATTCAGTCCTTTACCTTTCATAAAAGTAGTATTTTGAAAGAAAAGAATCAATTAAAATATGACAAATCTTTGTACGTGTTTGAAGATAAAATAAAGATAAAGCTGAAGGGTCAAAAGGAAACCATTTATATGACATAAATAAGCTAAAAGCCAACTAACTGGTTAAACTGTCCGGACTGGAGTCAGTGTTCGGTTGGCAAAAATTGCATGAATCCTGAGAAGAAAATATTTATTAATTAATTATTTCAGGAAAAGAATGAACCCGTGAAACGGCAATGCTTGTTTAAAGGTTTTCCTTGTTGTCACAGGAACTGTACACTGGTGGAAATGATAGACAAATTCTCGTCTGGTCACCTGCTACATCAATCGCTGATGAAATGGTACACACTTTAAATCAATGTTCTTAATGTTTTGATTTTCATGCATATATGTGAAGTGAGTGAAGATTCCATTTTCGTTGAAATAAACTGCAGGGCGAAGGACCTGCTGAGGATGAGGATAACTGGAGTAGCTGAGTCTTGCCTCCTTTTATGTCACAGCTTTCCCTTGTCCATCTTCTTCTGCCACTTCTGATAGATGTTTGTGGGATTTGTAAATGTAGGTTTGTTCTGGTTTTGGAGCATATGTGAAACGCTTTAAAGCACTAAACTGTATACTAGTAGCCATTACTTGTGTAGAATAGAACCTTTTTTGTTTCATCTTTTAACTTTTTAGTCAGTGTAAATTTTGAATTGACTCCTTGTTGTAAGTTGCAGCATAAACACATTTTTCATAATGTTTTTGCTAGTAAAAATTTGTGTACATATATGTGTGGACTCAAACCTATATTGTTGCAGGTATTAGTATCTTACTACAAGAAAGAAAAGGTTCATCAATTAAGCCCTTCAAACAGTACACATCAATAAGCATATGATTATTATAGTTTAATCATGTCTGATAGCTTTATGTAGATAGATCTTTATTAGACGTCAGCTTGGAATATTTGCGCACTGAGAAACTAAGTTGTAACTCTATAAGTGTAACGATTATGATTTGATCCAAGGGAGCATGGCTGAAGGAAAAAAAAAAGCATGCTGCATCAACTAGTGAATTTCAGATGATAATAATTCAAGTACATGAATGAATTTATTGTTAGGAAACTCCTGTTTTATTCATCAGCTATTTAATTAACAAGCTTAAGTTTAAGTGATGTTATTAAGTTGTTAAACCCATAGACTTCCCACGTTGATGTGGATTTGATGACTAAATAATTGTATTGGTCCATTTGGAAATTCTATGAATTCTAATTTATCAATATATTAATTAATTGAGGGCCTCAATGTATCAAATTCTGATATAATTTGAAGTAATGATATACAAGCAGCTTTTTTTAACAAATTTTAAGTAGTGATATACAAGATACTTTTTTAAGCAAACAAATATTATAAATTTATTTTTTTCTATTTCTTTCTTTTGATTATATCATGTCTCTTATAAATATAATTTTTTTTCTTGCTCTATGAGTAGGTTGACAATTTAAGTGTCCATTAAATAGTTTCCTATAATTTTGGCTCTCTCTTCGAGAAAGAGAGGATGGACCAGAGAGAAGAATAAAGGTGATTTTGGCTAACAAAGACTACATTTCACCTACTTTGTAAGTAACCAATTAGTCAAAGGTTTCACAACAATTACATTATCAATTACAATAGATCTAAGTATATGTCTAAATATCTAAATTATTGATAATTTGGCATGATAAGGCCTTGGTATTTCTTTCTAGGATACCAGAGTTTATAACCTAAATTACAGATTAAATAAACGGTTTTCAACAGTTATTATAGAGGAGGGTGTAATTTCTGAATAAACCATATGAATGACAGATTTTAACTGCAGATGTACTGTGTTCTAGTGTCATGCATTTATTTTGAAGTTATGTCAGATCTAACAAAGTACTCGTTCAGTATAGACTAGCCATAAGATTGTAAATAAGACCTTTTACGCTAGAATCTCAGCTATATATAATAATACAAACAAACAGACAGTATGCATATTGTCTAATAAAATGAACATCTGCAGAAATAGTGAACATAACTATTATCAATGCACAGTACATGCAGAAATGGATTGTCAAACTAACATTTTCCATAAGTCTTTTGGACTAATTGTTTGTGGCACATGATTGTACCCTCGAACTTCAGAAAAGCAAAATCAAGAACCAGTAACTTATCTGAAGGTTTCATCTATACAAAGTCCAATGAGTTTGTTCAAGTGTCTATCACATTGTACGAGGAATGCAAAACCAACATCTCCACTCCCAAGCAAGTTAACTACTTCTCAATCCCATTTATCAAGATGCCACACAGTCCTTGTCTCCTACACTGCATCCTAGTAGCCACAAAGGGAATTTCCGCAACCCTCTTGCCAAAAATCCTTATAGTGGCAACAGAAACCACCTCCGTATCCCTCTCCAGAACCACAGTATAAAAGTCACGAAAGTTCAAAAGATCGAGTTCTGAACCTCTACTGAAAATAACATCAGCCTTCATATCTCTCCCAGTGAAATCATCAATAACTGGGTCAGAACTCCCATGTAATACATCAAGAGCCAGGCTCAACTTGCTTTCGTTTTGACTCAAACCATCAACTCTATCCAATGTAAGATTAGCTTCTCCACTGCCATCTCTTTTCATTGCCTTCATTAGCGTCCAAGTAAGATTATCTGAACCAACATTAATGGCTTTCCACGAGCTCCTGCAGACTAAAAATATCTTCTCACAATCTCTACTGCAGAACAAATTGTCATTACCAACATGGTCTACTTCATTTCCCATATTGGTATATGGTGGAGATTTTAAGCATCCAGTATGGTATCTTCCCTCACACTGATTACAAATATTAGCATTCGTATAAACTTGAATTATACATAAATCAAAATACTCATATTCTATTAGCTATTCCACATTATATGCAATGTGAAAACCTATGATTTTACAATTCTGTGATGTACAGAAATTTATAAATATAGTATAAATTCTATATTTTAGAGAAACACTGTAAAAATTTCTATCCGTAATAATAATGGGAGGTTAGTCATTCTTTTCATACTTCCGCTTTATGATTTATCATAAAACTGTTAACATCTCATTATAAGCACAATCTTCTGTGCATCTGGGTCGCTTGCATATCTTGCAACAAGCTGGGCAGAACCAGGGGCGGAGCCAGGAATTTTAGGTGGGGGGCGGACCGGATCGAATCAAGGTCGGACCGGGTTGAATCGGGTCGGACCGGGTTGAATCGGGTCGGACTGGTCGGATCAGATCGGGTCGAACCGGGTCGGAGTAATTAAAAAAAATAATATATATATATATTAAAATTGATTATCACGTAAAAATTAACATCATTTTCTTCAACATTACTCGTTGAATTTAAATTTGGTAGATTAGAGGTTTCATCAATCCTATCAATCTCTCTTTTCTTAAAAAATGAGTCTATAGTTCTCTTCTTAGACATCTCTAGAGTTCAACCTGAATTTTTAATATTTTAAAATTGAATCAAAATAGAGCATCATAAAATATTAAAACAACCAAAGAATTGATAACAAATAAAAAAATTTATATTAAACATGTTAACATGCTATAATAGTGAATAAAAATAATAAAGAAAGAATTTTTCTTATTTCTTCACTCTAAGAAAAATATAATCGACGTCTTATTTGCTTTGATCTTGAATTTCTTAACTTTTATTTTCTAATACTCTACAATTTTCTAATATATATAATATGTACATATATGATATAAAAGATTATTTTGATATCTTTTGGTTTTTTTTTAATTGATTATATTTGTTAAAAAGATATATAATATAAATATAAAAATTGATAAAATATAAATATACATATAAGATTATATATTTGATTATTTTAAATTAAAGAGATTCTATCTAGATTTAATTTATATATAATTTTGATTTTGAATTTTTTAATTTTTAGTTTCTAATATTCTACAATTTTCTAATATATATAATATATACATATAATATAAAAGATTATTTTGATATCTTTTGATTTTTTTTTTAATTGATGATATTTATTAAAAAGATATATAATACAAATATAAAAACTGATAAAATATTTTTTTTTATATATATAAAATTATATATTTAATTATTTTAAATTAAAAAAATTATATTTAGATTTAATTTATATATAATATTTTTATACCATAGGAGACAGAACAAGAAGGTTAGGAAAATATATATTTCATAATTTAATTATAATTTTATATAATAATAAAAAAAATTCAAAATATTAAAAATATTATAAAAAAAATCCAAAATGTTGGAGGGTGGGCTTGTCCACCCTCCCTCCGCCCCTGGGCAGAACCAATCAGGGACATGGGTTAAACCTAAACATTTGAGGTGAAACGGAGAGGGACATCGATCACATAACACTACCTCACCATCATAACAACAAACTGCACAAATTCTATCATATTATATTAAATTAAATTATACCATGTTTTTTCTCCAATTTCATTTTACTCCTTTTTGGACATACATAAAATTTCTTAGTTATTTTAATAATATTATTCTAACATCAATGGTATAACACTCTAATTCCCCTCAATAAAAAATATCATCCATACCTCATAAGAGAGATTGCTATAAACATTTAAAGAATGAGTATTATGTGGAATAAAAAATCTTTAGATAGTGTGAATGTAATTTACTGATTAAATTATTAAATTTATTGTTATATATAATATGATGTTTAAATTATGAATTTTAAAGAACAGTTTATAATTATGAAAATATTTTCTGGACTTAATTATGCTTTTCTTTTGTCTCTTTTCATTTAGTACATTTTTATATTCTTTTACTGTTTTTTTTCTTTCAAAATCATTCTAATAAGTTTTAAATTTTTATTTTTATTTCCTGTCATATAATTCCATTAAAAGGTATTAAAAATGACTTCATATTGATACTAACAAAGTACCATGTCAATAGTGTCATGTTGTGATTTGTTTTTTTATTCTAACCATGAATTGTACTTTTCTTTCTTAGTCACTGTCACATTTCTTGTTTTCTCATTTGATTTGTGTTTTTTTCAAGTGAAGGTGCAATTTGATGGAGTCTCTATTCAAAAGAAGGCTCTTTTTTTAGTGAAAGGGAAGCTTCAGTCTGTTTTGTGATTAGTGAACATTCGACAGCATTTAGATCTTGTTATGCATCTTAGATGTTTTTTTTTTCCAAATTGTTGTGAACTTCTTAGTTGTCTCTGTTTTATGTTATTTGGGTGGACTTCCAATTATGTATTTAAAAATATGTTATTCCAATTATGTATTTAAAAATATGTTATTTGGGTAGACTTTCAATTATGTATTTAAAAAAATATTTAAATGAGTTAAGGTTATTTTATTTGACTTAAATGAAAGGAATTTTTAGATAAAAAATACAGAAAAGAGAAGATTATTTTTCGTTGATTTTAAAAAAGAAAAAAAATATAAAATTGTTTATCATATTTACAAAATAATTTCAATAAAATTATGACTCTCATTTAGTTAATCATTAGATCGGGTTAAAATTTTGATAACACGTTCGAAAGAATAATTTGAAGATTCTCTTATACTCATATTTGATTTTAGTAAAGTTTCAATAATATTTTTTTACTAATTATCTTTTTATTAATATTACTCTTTACATAAGTTGGAAAAAATTATTTTAATTATATGTTTTAATTTCAAGGATTTATATAGTTAATTTATGTTGCATACTAAAAGTTTAAATGTTTATTTTAGTATTTTTTGTTGTTTTTGCGTTTTTTACATCAACTTCCAAATAGTTCCAATATATTATTTTATAATTTTAAAAAGGTTGGTTTTTATGTTTTTTAACTAAAAGATTAAATAGGTTAATAAAATTGGTTGTTTTTTTAGTTAACACAATTTTAAAAGTCTCAATTTGATATTTTATATCTTCAGAAAGATTCATTTTTGATATTTTATGTTTTTAAAAATATTTATTCTGATAATTTATAATTAAAACATTAAATAAGTTAATGATACCTATTAACCTATTTAACATTTTATTTAAAAATAACTAAATAATTTTTAAAGAAATATATAAAATACAATATTGAGACTTTTATAAAAACATAAAAATATCAAAGAATAAAAGTAAATTTTAGTCTATAAAAAGATTGTTTTGAAGTCAACATTGTAAAGTCAACAATATATTATATACATTATAAACAAACAATATGAATTTCAGCAAATTGACATATCAAATACATTAAGTATAGAAAGACATTGATATAACTACTATCCAACAATCCTAATACATGCAAGGTTTAGGTCATATGTCAGTTTGTTGCACCAAATGTTTCATGCAGCAAATGTTTGTGGCACATGGTGGTGCCCTCGAAGTTCAGAAAAGCATAATCAAGGAGATGAGACTTATCTGAAGGTTTCATCTTTACAAAATCAAATGATTTTGTCCAAGTGTCTATCACACTGCACGAGGAAGGCAAAACCAACCTCTCCACTCCCCAGTAAGTTAACTGCTTCTCAATCTCATTCATCAAAATGCAACACATTCCTTGTCTTCTAAACTGCATCCTAGTAGCCACAAAGGGAATTTCCGCAACCTTCTTGCCAAAAATCCTTAGAGTGGCAACAGAAACCACCTCCATGTCCCTCTCCAGAACCACAGTATAAAAGCCACGAAAATTCAAACGATCCACTTCTGAACTTCTGCTGAAAACAATGTCAGCCATCATATCTCTACCAGAAAAAGCATCAATAACTGGATCAAAACTCTCACGCAATACATCAAGAGCTACCCTCAGCTTGCTTTCGTTTTGACTCAAACCTTCAACTCCATCCAAAATAAGATGATCTTCTCCACTGCTATCCCTTTTCACTGCCTTCAACAGCGTCCAAGTAACATTATGTGCAGCAACATTAATGGCTTTTCCCAGAAGCTCCTGCAGACTGAAAAATATCCTCTGACATTCTCTACTGCAGAACCAATTCCCATTACCAACATGATCTTCTTCCTTTAGCATCTTGGTATATGCTGGTCCTGGGGCTTTTATGCACCCAATATGGTATTTTCCCTCACACTGTTGACAAACTAAAACACTGTTAACACCCACATTATGAGCACAATCATCTGTGCATCTAGGTCGCTTGCATATTTTGCAAGAACAAACTGGGCAGAACCAATCACCATCAGGGACATGGGTTAAACCTAAACACCTGAGGTGAAACGAAGAGGGGCATCGATCACACAACACTATTTCACCACCGTAACGACAAACAGCACAAATGCTATCATTTTGATAGTCACAGTCATCCATTTCGTCTTCTTTCACAAAAGAACGCCCGTTCTGCTGAGAACTCAGGGCTTGTTTTTGACAATCTAACAATGACCTTCCATCTTCCAAGAAAATGCTAGCATTTGGTCTGTGACTGTTACACCCGGCATGAGCCTCAAAGCGAGTGGGAGAGAAAAACATGTCACAGCAATCACACGCTATGCCACTACTCAATAACTTCCCTTTCTTGACCACGTTATTTGCGCCAGGACAGAATACCACGGAATGTAAACCCACAACACCGTTATCTATCAACCAAGGGATAAGAGTTCCACGATGGTGGTGTGCACACTTAGAACCTTGTGCCTCACCCTCTTGCCTCATTCTTTTGATTGACCGCAGAACCTTACCTCGTCTACCATTCATAGAACTAGAGGCTCCTCCTAACTTATCGTCGTCATCATCCCTTTGCCTTTTCTGGCACACCCTGGTTCTCTTTCTGGATTCTCTAGTCTCCTCTTTTGGTTGTGGTTGAGAAGACGTTGGATATTGGTGATGAACAAAGTTGTTTTCTTGAACATTCTGAGGGTTTTCATTGCAGCCTCCCTCTTCTATACAAGCTTTACACGCCCTTGCCAGAGAAATGTAATTTTTGCCACTGATGGGTGATGTGTAACGCAACTCCCACTTTTCTTTCTTGTCAACATACCAAAATTTCCAACCCAGATAACGAAGATGCTTCTTGGCTTGTAAGGAGAGTTCCCTGCTTAATTTACATTGGCTCCTGTAATTTGGTAGTGACGTGAGGTTGTACCATTGTATAACCGCTTCAGGGCAGTTTTCGGGTTCAATGTTGATTGGAGGAGGCTCCGGGGTAGGACCCATAAATCACCACCAAGGAGTTGAAACCTGGCTTCTAGGGTTTCGGCCACCAAGTTTTGTATATACACTCTTTGCAACTAAAAGGAAGGGTACTAATTAAAAAAAAAAGCATAAAAAAAAATTAATAACCGATTAAAATGTAATCTTTTCGACATTTTAGATTTTTTTAAAAAAACTGAATAGTTTATCTCAATTTGATATTTTAAAACCAATCAAAACCAAACCACACCACAGTAAAATTCTAACATTTTTTTACAACTTTCATTATTAAGCTCTTTTCTCCCTATTATATCATCAATCTTTATTATTATTCATATTCTTAATATCTATTTCAATCATTATTTTTTTGTTATAAGTGATAAAAAATTTCTTAATTTGATTTTATTTTTAATAATTCATCTTTTATTTTTTATATTTAGAATTTAAGTTTGTAAAATATTTTATTATTTATCTGTTTTATTTAAGATTTAGGATTTTATTTCAATTAATTTTATTTTTATGAGAATTATTTTTATTTTAATTTTTATATTTGTATAAAGTTGATATTTTTCTTTATAATAATATTCATCTAAATTTTTAAATATAAAATTAAATTTTGTTGATAATAGTAAAAGAGATAAAAATTATAGTGTTCTAACTTAAAATAATATATAATTATATTTTTAATAACACTAAAAATTTAGATAATGAAATAAAAAAAAGTTTTTAAACTATTAAAATAATTTGATTATTAATAGTTTATATTCATTATCATTAAAAATTGTAAAATTAGTAAAATTTAATCCAAATTAAATTATTAAAATTGAGTTAGAATGGTTAATTTTTTTTTTTTAATTCTAAATAAATCAAACTACACTACAAATACTTTAGTTTAAATTAAGGTATCTTAATTTGTTTTCAAGACAAGAGACGAATATTATTTTTTGTTTTATTTCAAAATATAATGATGATTTTCTTAATATTTTATTAAGTCTTTTAATTTCAAATTTTAGTTCAAATTTCCATAAGATAGAATATTAGGTTTAGTTTAAATTTAATATTAATTTTCCTTGATTAGTTACCTTAATCTATGGATTTTTTGTTTGTTTTATTTTTACGGTTTTTAACTGTCACTATTTTACCCATTAAGGGTAATTCACTAAATATAACCGTTAAAATTTTAATTCATTAAGTTAATTTGTTTTTTATGCTTAATTAGGTTATATATTTGTACTGATATGTTTAGGTTTAAATTATATATATTGAATACTTAAAATAAAAACTGATATCAAGATAGACAAATGATATCAAGATATCTCATATCTCACATTATTAACAATCCATGATTATATAATATAACTATTTTTATAAGTAATTCTTTTACTTTGTTTCATACCCAAATTCAAAATATTTTTATAGTTATTAAAATTTCATTATTCAATTACTTTTATAATCAAACACACTGTACAGTTAATGCTGATTCCAATAGTAATATTGAACATTTATTTGGGTCATAAAATTTTTTTATTGATGCTAGGTATAGTTGTTTTGAATTTTTTTTATATGAAGTGACTTGCTTATACAAGTTTGGACAAAATAAAACTGAGAAATTACGGGATCAACAAAATAGAAAGTAGAATAAAAACTGAAAAACCAAATGATATCCATATGATTAATTATAACATTTACAATATTTTGAATATATCTTATCTTATCAATTTTAATGAGTATACATGGTCTCGTGATCCTTTCCCATTTACTCTCTCACTTATTTTCCCGAATTAATAAAAAAAAAAGTAAGAAATTGATGTATTAAAATGCTTATCATAATGAATAAATAGGAGTTAATATCATTCTAATGAGTATTTTTATGATTAAAAGATATTTTTGATTGAAAATTATTCCCAATAAGATTACTAATTTTTTATATTTTCTTTCTCTTGTAAAAGAAAAAAAAAAAACAAGTAGATATAATATATGATATTTTAATAGAACAAACTTTAAATCAAATCTAATATTTTTCAAAATTGATTTAATCTCTTTCAACCTTTGTACGTAACCATAAAAATTAAAAAATAGACATTTCGAAGCAAATGAAATCATTCTTAATATGTAGTTGTCATTCATATTACAACACATAAATCTAAGTCATGTACTGTGTAATTGATAGAAGTAACAGGTCTAGATAGAGTATAAACACTAATAAAATATATGAAATGTTATACATCAAATGAAAGATCGGATCTCTAAATGAGACATATGTCTTGTTCCCAGGCATATTCATGCATCCTCGTCAACCATACCAACAGCGTAGTGGCCGAAGTTTCTGCCCTGTTAATTTAACAAAAGAAATCAAAGGAAAAACTAAGCATCGATACAATGTAACAATTCACGCACATTTTACCCATGGTTTTTTCAGAAAAATGTTATCAAAATAGTCTACATTTCAATTTATATTTTAGGTACCGTACTATCAATTTTAAGTACTTCAATGAGAAGATAAAAGTGAACGTTCTCTTATACGGTAAGAATGCCAACCTCAGATAATATCCGCTGCTTATTAAGTAATTGCGTCCTAGCCTTGTTCATAACCGAATTTGGAGATTTAAACATTCTCTGCAGGTAGAGGGAATGGGGCATGTCAGTGCATGATAACAAGTGGGGTGGAGTGCGGAGGGATCATAAGAAAGTCATTCACACGAATATCAAGATAATTGAGCACAATCACGGTTTAACTTACCTTTTCACCACCAGACATTCTGTGTTCAGTGTTATTAAGATACTTTCTCTTTGGCGAGAAACCAAAGACATCATGTAGGAATTCATTTTCCTGTTTGCCAAGGGAGAAGATGGAAAAAAGAAGGGTTAAACTTGACCTCCAGATTACACAATAACCAGAAGCATGCCAAAGAAAATAGTTGAGAAAGTCTACCTGCATATGTTTAACGAATCCTCCTCCAAGAAAATGCTTGATAAAATTCAACTGCAAAAATCTGAATGTCAAAACGCTAAAAAGAAAACGAGATTTCAACGAGTACGGAAAGAAAGCACACAAGAAAAACCTGTATCATTTCAGACCATGATGATGTCTGTAGGGAATCACCGCCAATCTTCGTTGAAGTATCCGGGGAATAACCATACTAGTATCACAAGGTAAGATCAGTACAGAATCCTCACCTTCAAAAGCAAAACATCTTTTATTCTCAAATAATAACAATAGTAGAAACTGACATACCTCAAAAAAATCCAAGATATCTCGGAACAAGTTCCTTTGACTATTAAGATCTTTCTTCGCAGAACCTTTCCCACCTGCCTCTACGGAAAGAATTTTGCATTGATTTAAGACCTTTCCTTTCAGCCCTTGTAAGAATATGTAGCTTTCAAGTGGCTTACTCCCTTCTTGCGTTGTATCACTTGCACTGTCTGACTGGGCAGAAAATTTATCTATAACTCCAATCTCAAAAATAAGTGCAAGTGCTTCACCAGCAGCAATTCGTACAGATCTCTCCTCCTTGTCTAGAAGACTAGATAAATAAGATATTGAACTGCATGAACAACAAAACAATAAGTTGGATCCCACGCATGGCTGCATAGAATGCAATTCTCTTTGAATATATTATATATGTCACTACAAATAAAACAGATATAATTTACATCTAAAATAGTATACTAGTTTTTCCATAAAACTTTTAAGAAAAAAAAAGAAATTAAAATTAGTTTATGCACAAGTTAATATATATAAACTCTCATAATTTCTTCAAATTTTTATTTTTAACTTGTGCATAAGCTAATTTGAATTTATAAAGAAGTCAATTTCCTTTTTTCTTATATTTTTCTTTATCCAAAGTCTTTCTAGAAAGGTTCGTCCAAACATACCCCTACTATCCTACCGGGACTCCAATTCTACCCACATCATAAATACCTTACTGAATAAAGCATATAATATATCTAAATACAATTCATGAAGAAATAGAGGTAGAACAAAAAAAAAAAAAAAAACCAAAGTCGTAGTAGGCACTGTTTGCCATTAGGATAGCAAATGTCAAAAGGATTGAAAATTTAAATATCAAATTCTTAAGTTGTTACATATTGTGTTAATTAAGAGTTGAATGAGAACAACCTTAACAGACCAATGTTGTGCATAATTAGATTACATCCAACCAGTCTATGTAGAAGTTACAATATGTAAAGCTAATTGAGATGGTACCAAATTCCAAATAATTAACAACAAATTTACTAGATTTAGTAAAAGTAATTTTACAATTTTTGCCCTAATCTGAATTTAGTTCATTTTGGCATGGAAAAACAAAAGGCAAACAACCACACAAATAACCATACATCATGATAGAATGATTACACATGCCTCCATGGCTGAAACATATATATAAATACACATATTTATAAAGTTGTGAAGAATTACCATAAATAAAATATAATTGGCCCAACTTATCACATACGGCCCCATATGAAATAAAAAATAAGAGTGACTGAACACATACAAATTATATGAGTCCTAGACTGATCCCAAAAATATATCTACCATGTGTCAAAACTGCAACTAAAAAAGAAAAGTTGTAGAATATGCTAACATGATTCTTAGGAGGAATCCATATGTAAATCGTCTAAAGGATTCTCAACCAAGTCTTCTTCCATATGGTGTATGGACTGGCTGAGACTTTTTTCATCTCCTTAAGACTTTTTTCAGCATTCTTCCCTTCTCCCTCCACATGCGCTCTCTCCAAACATAACATTACCCATCTCTATGATTTAAGGAGCTATCCTTCTCATGCTTTTAGTCAAGGTAAACCTACTCGGTCAAAGCCGGATCAAGACAAAATAGAGTCATCCCATGAGAATGAGGACAATGAGTCTAATAGTTCTACAATTTCAATTTACACAAGTTGGCATGTTGATAATAAGGAGTGTCGATTGTACAGATTCTCCATGGCACTCCAATGAAAATTGGAGAGTTGTCATATTAATTTTCCTCATCATTGTCAAATGACTCATATCCCTCTCGATGCAGCTCAAGAATTCTCACAATGTGAAGCGTTACTAGTGCTTGGTTAGAGCCAGATTGAAAGAAATTGAAATTATCCGATGAGAATGAGGAATCTAAAAATTCCACAATTTCAATTTCCACAGGTGGCAAGGCAACAAATAAAGGGTGTTGATTGTAAAGATTGTCCATATCACCTAGTGAAAATTGTAAAGTAGTTAGATTCATCATCTTCATCATTGCAAGATGACTCCAATCCCTCTCCAGATGACCTTGATAGGAAACAACAAGAGAAGTATAACTCCTCAAATCGTAGAGATAGATAGAGATAGATGATGTTATGTGGGAGAGAGCGCAAGTTGAAGGATAAGAGGAGTGTGCAACAAAAGATCTTGAGGAGATTCCTAGTAGAGGACCCAAGGAGTAGCTTGTAGATGTTATGGCATTGAGGTTGATAACGATGAAGGGGAAGATTTTGAGATCTAGTTTGAGGCATCTTCAGCCAGTACAAACCATATGGAGGAAGACTAGCCTAACTAAGGATGAAAAATTTTACTATGGATTCCTTTTAAGGATTATGTTAGCATCTTCTACAACTTTACTTTTTTGGGAGCAGTTTTGGCACAAGATAGATACAGTTTGACTACTATATAATTCTAGGATCTTCTTACATCTTTTGGGGATCAATGTAGGACTCATATCTTCAGTATGTATTCAGTCCCTCTTATATATGTACTCTTACTTTTTAAAGAGATAAATTAATTAGGCCCTGAGTTACATGAAGGCTTTTCCTCTTGTCTTTGGGCTCTTTATCTTAATGACTAGCAACAAATATGTTAACAAGTTGGGTGTCTAGGAAACCGTTAAAGCCTGGTTATAAATAGAGCCACTGTAGCAGCGTAGCTGGCCCAGGACAGGGGTCACCAAAGTAGAGCATTTCAGGTAAAGCCTGATGGAGACAAAATGGTGGCCACAGCATATGGGATAGTTGTGCTATCTCTTGATTCCAAGAATGGCCTCTGAACACTAAAGTTAGGTCTTGTTTGGGAGGGGGCAACTTATGGAATTCCAATTTCTAGAACAATCATTTGCTTATAAATCAATCAATAAGCTGTTATTTCTCACTTTCTCTCACTACCCAACACCCTCATTTCTGAGTACAATGTCTCTCAACCCCTCGTTTCTCTCTTAAGTCAGCACTCTTGCAATTGATTTCTCTTCTTCAATAAGTGGTTTCTCTTCTCTGGTGACTGGTTTCTACATATATTTTCTCTTCTCAGCTGACAGAGAGGTTTCTCTGGTGACTTGTTTGTAGTTTCTCCCGCAACTGGTCTCTGTTTACTCTTCTCTCCAGTGACAGGGTCTTTTAGAGATTGCTGCCTCATGTTCTAAGTCATGGCAATATATAGGAAACTTGCATTTGAATCTCAGTGCTATTTTCTTGTAGTTTTTTCAGACATCTACCACTTTTTATTGTTAATTATGAATTAATGTCATTGATTTCAAGTAATTTTTATCATTTTGGAGAATTTATTTGTATATAGTATACATTATATAAACTACATAAAAAATAGAATAGTCACTATTCCCTTATTGTGTTTTTTGGGCCAGCCTCTACAAACCGCTATCCAGGATTTACCACACGGGGTTAAAGTGATTCCACATCATATATGCATTTATCAGCAAAATGATTTTGATATCAGAAGCCTCTAGCAAGGTGAATGAAATGCAGTGGCATGTGGAAGTAGCGCAGAATTAAATTAAAATGGATGCGAAAGGACAGCCTTCTTACTTTTGCCAATTTTTTGAATTTAACTTCAAATTGCTCACGGTAGAGAGGAGAAAAGACCATGCAGACACCACATTGGCTATTAATGAAGCAGAAGGTTTGACAGCAACTACCTAAACATAAGGGAAAAAGTTACTGGCATTTTACTTAATTTAACACAACTACTATCAGAAACATGAGAGTCAATATTACAAGGGATGATTAATAAATAAAACAAATTACTATGTTTGAAACAGATACCTACATTGGAACCTAATTTGGGATTAATAACTCGCCACATCATGTCCATTGATCGTTCTGTTTCTTCTTGATCGTTTCCTCCAACAAAGGTGATTATAGCCAAACATTCCAGCAACTATAAACATATTAAACAGATAACATTCAGCATCATTGATAGTATAGAATCACAAGGAGAAGTCTGAATACAAGACTTCGAAATATTTCCAAAATCCTACTTACTGATGGTGTCTTTGAAACATCTATCCTAGATGTGAGAGATTCATCCAAAGGACGAATAGATTCTTCAAATATTTCACGGGCATTGTCACCACATCCAACAGTCAAGGCCAGACAACCTTAAAAATGAATGACATTAAGTATTCAATTAAATGAAGTCAATATTAGAGATGCTTAAGTTACTGAAATTCTTACCAATGGCGTGAGATGCCAAAGCTATCTCTTTAGCAGATGCCTTTTTGGATCCCTTTTTTATTGAAGCAAGACATTGATGTAATAAAGTAGCAAATCTGATTAAAGAAGCACCTCGAAGTTATGACAATAATCACTTTAGCGTGAAAAATGAATATCAATGTGATTATATATAGATTGCAAAGTGAAATTGGAAGTTAATTTATAAATAGAGGCACCAACAAAACCTTAAAACAAAGAATCATCAGTGGAACACATACATCTCCCTTTTTAAAATATATAGTCTTGCTTACTAAAGCACGTTTATATAGCTTATCTTTATCTTTATTTGCAATAAAAACACGAACACAGTCAACCAATTAAAATCATCTACAAAAGACTTCTCTGGGAGTTACTATTATATAATTCAACAAACTTCCTGCCAAGTTGTGATTGGATGAAGAGTAAGTGCACTTCAATTACATTCTAAAAACAATAATACAACAGAACAAATCAAAGTAACGATAAAAACCTACTTCTTCTCCACAAACTGATGCTGCATGTTGCTATTGAAAGCGTCAATGATCGATGAAAAAGCTTTCTCCCTCGTGGAACCCCTTCATAAATCAACAAAAAACATGTTAAAAATTCCTTCAGCACCATCCACCAAGTTCAATTCGATAAGGTTAGGTTAAGCAAAGTACCTTTTCTCATCTAATGCATCGAGAGCTTGGTCCAGCAAGGAATCTTGAACAAACTGCACATCATCAGCCCCAGACACCGACATCAAATCTGAGCGAGCCGTTGATGACGAGGTCACGCTACTATCATCATCGCTATCGAACATCGCAGCACTTTTACGTTGAGAATTACCTAAACAGAGCGCAAAAAACAAATAATTAGTTAATTAATCGAACATATAGAAAATTCAATTGAGTCGAATCGATAATCGCAG
The DNA here is from genome assembly GCA_016859785.1 of Macrotyloma uniflorum. Taxonomy (NCBI): domain Eukaryota; kingdom Viridiplantae; phylum Streptophyta; class Magnoliopsida; order Fabales; family Fabaceae; genus Macrotyloma; species Macrotyloma uniflorum. The sequence continues at coordinate 3,029,842 of BDMB01000007.1, read as the reverse complement.
AAACCCTAGTAAATGAGGAGCTTACGCTTTCCCATGGCAACGGTTTCTTTGGTTTGTTAGTTGGGTAACTAGGGTATGTGTGTTACAAAAACGAATCGGAATTTGAGAAAGAAAGAGATGAACAAGTATCGAGTATGCGTAGAGCGGAAACAGAATCGAAAGGTATCGGAATTAGGAAAGAAAAGAACAACAGCGACGTCACTGGTTTTGAATCGGATGATGAACAAGCCATTAAAATTCTACGAGAGTCAGTAGGAAATCGAGAGCTTCTCTCAGAGAGAGGAATTTTTTCCGAATACGATTGGGATTTCGTCTTTTATCTAAATAGAAAGAAGGAACCCTAAAAAAATAAAACACTGGCATTTTTTTTTGGGACATAAATAAAACGAGGTTTTGACTATTATCAGGTACTAATTCTTTTTTTAATTAATAATTAATTGTGACGAAATAAAGGGAATTATTCCGATCATATTAATTCGGTTGGGTGTAAGGTTGCGTGGCGCATTAACAACCGTGGATTTTGAGGCTTTGCCCTTTGACAGGTGGACACGTGGGTGTGATCTATTGCGTGGCGTGGAACACGTGACGTGACAAGGTTGTCTACCTTGATTTGATTTGATTATGATGATGCGGCATATGCATGCTTTTATCCTGAGTTTCACCAACTTTCTAGGAACTACGCTTATGTAAGGAAACACTTTTCTTGGAAATTATCAGATCCTTTGGGTTCTTTTTTACCATTTCGAGCTTTTACACAAACTTGCTTCTCAGGAACATGCTCGAATATATACTATCACAAAACAAAAACGAAAATCAAACTACTTATTTAGGTGGGAGGGAAAAAGGTTCCTCATGTATTCTTTTTCTTTTAAATCCAAGAATCCCATCAAAGTTATTAATAATAAATTTAAAATATTGTGCTTTTATTATTAATAATAATAATGAGATGATAAAATTCTGTTGTTTTTACATCTAGATAAATGAGCTTTTAACATCACAATTTCCAACCAAGCTTTCAAATAAATGAGCCTCCTTGATAAATGGTCGACCTATTTGGATACTTATTGGGCTTTCCCAAAATTTTTGCTTCCTACGATTGTCACCTTTTTAATTTTTTTTTTTCTTGGCTCCAACTAATTCTGGACAAAATAAAAACTTTAAGTACTCGAAGCCCTAGTTTAGATATCAGAACTGGTAGAAGAAAGAAATGGTATCATAATCTGATTCGGCTTAAGAATAAGTTGTTAATATGATCTGTGAATATTACAAGTCGAAGTCTTAAGATTTATTTTTAAATATCAGAAAAATTTAAAAATAGGTTCTAAAAAATTTATAAACATTAATAACATACAAGTCAAAACTTGATTTGAGTAGAAGATTTAGTTTAAAATGTTATAAAATATTGTTATTATGTCTTGGATTTAGTCAATGACTTCTACTATGATCTATGTGACAAACTTCTCCATACATTAATAAAAAATAAAACAAATTTTTTTATAAGTTAAAATTAACTTATGCACAAATTAAAAAATAAAAATGTAGAGAAATTATATAAGAGAATTTCTATAAATTAATTTATGCATTAGTTAATTTAACATTTGGAGAAGTTTATTTTATTTTTTTCCTTATTTTTTTATTTAAAAGTCTTATAAACCATATATATTAATTTAATAGTTATATAATCAAATACAAATCATGATTTTTTTTAGTTATATAAACAACATACAACTTTAAGACATGCTATAAGATTTGATTATAAGCACAATAGACCATATAAAATCTCATTCTTCTTTATATGTTTATTTGGATAAAGAAAACAAAAAACAATATAAATGAATTGCTCAAACTCAAAATTAGTAACTTATCCTAGTCAGGATTCTTAACAGTATATCATCTGTTTTAAATAGATGAAAGAGAATGCTTTTGAAATGCTTTTGAAGAGTTCGCAGCGAAACACGATAGCGAGCACTTGCAATATTTGCGAAAGCGCATATGATCATTGTTATTTCAACATTATGGATATGCACGTAACATTCACTATTATTGATTTTACATCAGTAGTTAAAATTAAAAGCACATAAAGAGAGTAAAAGGTTAATGAAGAAAGTAAACAGTAACAGAGATTGCATTTTGAGGGTACGTATATGTATATTTTGATTGAATGAAAGTAACAGTAGGTGAGAAAAAGAGTTGTAGGCTAGGACATAAGCAATGATGGTGATACGGGTCCATGAATGATGAGTAAATCATGTGAAATGGTATGGGAATAGCCTTTAGGGAGGGGAGGGGTTTCGCTTATCTGTGTTCAATAAGCCCTAAGCGTTTGGGAAGTATGCTGTTGTCACAAAGTTGTTGTTTTGTGGTGCTACAAAACATGCAAACACGTCAAAACGTGAAGGCCCGGGTGTTGGATGAGTTGGGCCCAGAAAGGGCTTGGGATTTGGAGGGGAAGAGATGGTGGTTGTGAAATAGGCATGTGAGCACACTGCCCGGTGGGTTTTGTTTTGGGAGTGCCAATTTTGAATGGGAAGAGAAAGGGAAGAGAAGAGATAGAGATAGAGAGATAGATAGATAGATAGGGACAGTCAAAGCATTGGGATTTGGGAATACCAAACTCCTATACCCTCTCAGTACCCTGTGAAATACAAGGTAAGATGACACAGATACTTTTGTTGAAAGAAATGGCATGAGAGTTAGTGGCTGTGGGGTATAACCCTCCCTTTGTGTGTCAGAAAATTTATAAGGCACCCACCACACTCCACACACAATCACTCCCCTTCTCCCTCAGCACCCCAAAAACAAAATACGTACACATCATTGAGTTTTTTGGGTCATTTTACCCCCTGCATGCCAGCTCTTTCCACCTTCAATTCTACATCCCTCATTCACCAACCTCCATGCTACTTACCTACAATCTCTACCCTCTATTATTTTTCTTTCATTTTCTAGTTACTTTATTTTCTGCTATGGTTGGTGACCTTATTATTAGTATTAGTATTCTCATCAATATAGCTTCAGGTGTATAAAATCAGTTGTGTTGTGATTTTTGTATTTATAAATATAAGGAAAGGACCTTATAGAAATCTAGAAATTGGTACAAGTTAAAGTTATTAAATACCGCATGCTTTTTGACGAGAGTACGTACGTGTGTAATCTAGAAAGTGATACAAACTAAAACTAAAGTGATAGGTTAGTGCTGTATGCTTTCTCAATCTCACATAATGTGGTGAATCAATAGTATATTATTATCAGTTTATCTTTTTTCGTACAAGCAGTGTCATTGACCAGACAATGAGGGTAAATTAATGTGTATTTTCTGCAATGTGACAGATTTACATGATGCAGCTTTCATCAGGATAGTAGCTCCAAATTGAGTTGTTTGATTTGGGTTTTCGATCCTCTTTTTCTGCAGGGTGGAATACTTGAATATCTGCTCGAAATCCAAGTATGCTTCTGTGAGATAATCAAATCCAGTAAAAGAAAAGAATTCTTTTATTGCACGAAGTACAAAGTGAAATAAAAAATATAGAAAGAGTGGCATGGATTCAGCATATAAATTTTTCCTTCTGGCTATTATGATTTTTTGCCCTTATTGTACGTAAGCTATACATGTGGTGTGCTCTTGTGCCTCATGGTGAACTAGATAGCTATGTAGGTGATTAGCTATGGTATGCAGTAAGGCTTGAATTCTGTTTTTGCTTAATTTCTATAAATTCTCATCATGATTGTAGTCAGAGACGGAACTGTGTAGGTAGTTGGAGGGAATCATGAGACAACTCCACTATGGGGAATTTTCATTATTGTTGATTGTAATGGAGTGGGAGGTCAATTTGGTTAGGCAGAAAGAGCCTTGGTATTCGTTTTCTCTTGAAAAAAGATGCACTGGGCAATTAAAAATTCTTTGTCCTATTGATTACCTTGTTCCTTGCATCAATTGAGAACATGCATAAAGTTTCTTTGTTAATAAGGGTTCATTTTTTGGTTGCGTATTTGACTTCTTGAGATAAGATTGCCCCCTTAGATATTTTTTTATTTTTTTTTGGAATAATGGGTTAAATTTTATATATTTTTTTTAAGTTTATAATAACAGGGTTAAATACTAACATACCATTTGTAGATAGTATTTTTTTTCATTTTAATATAGATAAATAAGTGAGTAAATTATAGATGTATTTAATTATAAGATAAAGAAATATTGCATGTTTAATAAATAAATCAATGAAATAATTATAAATGCACTGAGTTATAAATTAAAGGAAAGATATTGGATAATAGATATAAGATAAAAAAAATAATAATAAAGATTGCCATAAACTCTTAATTATTAAATTTTATTTAACAGATTAGATTTTATCTTATCTGTTAATTCAACTTTAGATAAAAGAAATACAAAATGTCCTTTAAAATTGATGGCATTTGTCAATTAGTAATGAAATTTTATTCACAAAATTTGCAAATATTAACAAAATGAAGGATGTAACTTGAACCTTTTAATCTGTGAAACAATTTTCTAATTTTGCAGAATTGGAAACTATATAGTAATTCATGTTACTGGTTGTCAAAGCTACAACAACACAAGTTTATCTTCTTGTGTATGGGATGATTACTTTGATTCTCTTACATTGTTTCCACCACATTCACTAGAATAATTTATTAAAACTATAAATATGGTTAAGACTATTTTCACAATAAGACGAAAAATGTTTTTGTTTTTAAAGTTCGTTGACTCGGTCTTTATACAGTAAGACTGAGTAGTCAAATGACTTGATAATGATTCTTCATATCTCATAAATGAGGTCTAAACCATAGAAGAACAGAAATACCGAAAAGAAAATTATGCAGACAAGTGTTGAACAGAGATGAATATAACTAGTAGATACTTTGTTTGTATGAATAAGATGGTGACAGAGAAGTGAAATAAGTAGAGATCTTTGAGGGATAAAAGAATAATAATTATATAGTTTTTGTAATTAAAGATATGCATGCATGGGCCAGGAGGTAAGGTTGGGAAGTTGATATGTGCTGCCCATGAATCCGTACCTAACGTTTCCTTTTATAAGGGTGACTTACAGACATGTCCTGAGTCCCATATATATATGTCCCAAGAGTTTTCCCTCAGCCTTTCCTTTTCAAACTGTACGTAAATCTTCTCTCCTTCACTATCCATCGATACTGCCATATCACCACTATGCTCTGCACCATCACTTCATATCAGCCATATCATATGACCTACTTCAATGTGATGCTGCTTCACTTCTTCTGCTCTTCCCTTCGCTAAGTTACATCTACGCACCAATAATTTATCATCTCTATATCATTCCCTTTTTACTCGTTAACATCACATATCATATCACATTTTTCTAAAACTTATACTTCCTGCTATCAGAAACCAAAATCTATGAAACTTGCCACAGAAAAAGTCACTTGCAGGTGCTTAAAACCAAGTTATGAGACAGTTTTTACAACTTAATAAATTAAAATTCATTGTTCTTACAAAAAATGTCTATGTTTAGTGATTCATCATATTTCAAATATATGTTCACAAATAAAATTACTTGTAGAAAAAAAAAATTAGTAATTTAACTTCCTTTTTAACGTATTAATCAGCTATCATTGACAAGTTCTACAAGGATTAATTTTTGTAATAAAAATGAGGACAATTAGAATTTTTCTAATTACTACAGTCAGAATAATTTGTACCAAAAATTGGACCTAAATCTGTGCAATTAGAATAAGAGAGATCAAAATGGTACATAAATTAAATTATACAAGGAAGCTATATGTCATTAATTAATAATTTATGTCCAAAACTTGTTCAGCTAGGTTAGTGACAGATCTCTGCTTAACATTCTATACACCAATAATATATATATATATACATATATATAACTCAAAATATGTATCTCTAGATCTTGGCAGGTGACCATCATTAAGGATTTTAACTATTCTTGTTGCGTATTGAATAAAACCGTACAGTGTGTGGACTTAATAGACGTTGACTTATAAATAAGCCTTCTTCATCTAATATATACGTAGCAGAAAGTTGTTAACAAGTTAAAGAGTTAGAAGTTTCGTGAATTGGAAAAATGTAATGTAAACAAATCATTTTACACTTTAGATGGATTCAAAGAGTGGAGAAACATTAATTTAGCCTCAATCTTTTAAGACTACTACAGGACTATAAACGATGTAAATCTTATGAAGGATCAAGGTCAATTAAAAAAAGGTTGGGGAATAAAGGACCTATAAAAACACACACTATACGACAATAATGCTTAGCTATTATTCATAATGCAAATGGGATCAAAACTCAGAAATAATGCGTGACATGTAATATAACTTAACTGTCCCCTTCTCTGCTCTTTCAAGCTATTTTTGCTTTTCATAAGTTTCTTCGCACCCATCAGTTGCTTGTCTTAATTAGTCTTCACTTTCACTTAAATTCGTATATCCAAAATGTGACATCAATGAATTGTCCCGTTGATTATGTATCTACATTCGTTGGTGACTCAAGAGGAAATGATCCCTAGTGAGAGAGATTTGTGAACAACTAGAGATAAATTATAAGAAGTTAATATCAGCACCACTTTTGGTAAGTTGACATATTTTTCGTTGTCATTTACCTTATACTACAGTGTGTGTGCAGTCAGTAGTTTAAACATCATTAGAATGTTACTATAAGCATTTCCAGATCAATACTAAAAGTATAATATATTGTATTAATCATCGATTTATATTATCTATATGAACAGTCGCAATTTTGTCAGTTATATGAAAAAATAATTCTAAATTGAAAAAATTGTCTGCAATGAACAAACAAATATCAAGTTCTTTTTAAGAGTCGCTTGCAATAACTCAAAAAACCATTATCCGGATATTTGGTAACACGTACGTTTGTTACTGATGAATCCACGTCCAGCAGAAGATATTGCTGCAAGTAGTTTCTGTTTTTTGTTTATTATTTTTCCTTCTTGAAATATGAGCAGAAAAAAATGGTAAGGTATAAGTTGGCATACACTATGAGGTCGAATTAATGTAAAAGTAATTATTTTCGCAGAGATATACATGCCTCCATTTTGGACTTATTTAGTTTTTCCAGCTGTATATTTGAAAAAAGAACAAAGAAAAGTAAGAGCACGTTAAATATTGCAGATAGACTTTATTGTCATTAACTGCAGAAAAAGCTTATCATATAACATCAATGAGTACCAAACCATGGATCCATGGATGGTAGCTAGCTAGCTGTTTGAAAATAAATTGAATAAAAAGGCATAGTTTGAATTTATCGTTTTCTTTGCACTGCTTCCGGGCTGGGAACAAAATGCATGTGGATGTTGATAATTTCGTTTTTGTGGTAATATACTTCCAAGAAGTGGGAAAGAGACGAAGAAGGATAGCAACATTACATAGCATGAGCAGAACGCAGTACATTTTGTGCAGAGGGGAAGACTTGCATAATTAAGTTTTGTAGTTAAGTGAACAAAGCCCCACTCACGGGGACAATAACTTACCACATTTCACAAACTTCGCTATTATGGTTGCAATGGACCATTCTCCCTCTTACTTTCTTACCACTAAATTATTCTCCACAAACTCCACCTAAACAACAATCTTAATCAATATCAACTTCCATGCACAATTCATTTAACATCTTTTGACCATTAGCCATTTAATCAAGCACTTACAGTAATGTTTCATCAAAGTGACAGGAATTCAGTTAGTCGTTATTGGAAACACAGAAACTCTGCATTAAGAGATAATGTTTACTTACTCCATGTCTGTCAAACTTTAAAGAAAATTGATCTTGACGTACACAGTATTTTGAACACGAAATCTGTGATAAAATACAATAAGTTTGATGAAAAGATTAACTGTATATAAATTAATTCTAGGGGCCTTTTGGATGGATGCAAATGTATATAGCTTTGATGAAGACCAACCAAATTAAATATGAATTACTTTTGGTGGATGCGATCTGAAAGTTTGCAAATAAATAAGGATGACAGTGGAGTAAATCTAAGGTGGACACATGTTAAATTGATAAACTCAAAGTAGGTCAACATGGTACATTTATAAAACCAAGGTCTCTCTACGAATTCATATATGTAAGGTTCGGTTTCATTTCATCACAACATTTATGCAGTACGTACTTATTTAATTATAACTTGCATTTTAACACGCAACTAGAGAAATAATAATTTAAAACGCTTTTTAACATGATCAATTTGGACTGGGATAAATATTTATTTATGAAACTTTATAAGCATTTTTCTGTAAACTTTAATTCCCATTTTAATAAGCAAAGAAACTACCATACAGTGAATTGGCTTAAGTATATTTTGAATCTCTTTAAATATGGCCAAGTATGATTTTAATTCTTGTTGAATTTTGTTATTTTTAGATTCTTAATTTCTTTTTTGGTATTTTTAATATATTTTTTTTAGTTATAACTATTTTAACATTGAAACTTAAAATTATTATTAAAACAATAACAAATATTTTCAATTATAATAATTAAGTTATATTTAGGTGGAAAAATTAATTAACTTAAGGAACCGATGAATGACAATGTGAACAAGTTTTTTTCGATAATAATAAGTGTAGTACATACTGTATTCTTATTGATGACAATTAAATATTTTTTAATCTATCATTTGTCAATTTAGAAGTAAAACCATCAAATTAATTTATTATAAAAAAAATAATCAAATCAATATTTTCCAGTTAATTTTATGAATAGTTAATGATTCGTCGACTATTTTTTAAAATTTAATTATCTTCTAATCAATAAATAATTAATCAAATTTTAGTCCAATATTTTTTATAATTAAATATTTTAATATTTTTTTCAATTGAAAAATATGTATTTTTTAATTTATTTTACAAAACATGTTTCAATGTATGTTTAAAAAATATATTTTAAATTTATTTTATAAAATAAATAAAAATATTTTTTAAGGAATTTATATATCTTTTCCTTTATTTTTTTTCTTTTTCAATAACATTTTTTTATCATGTCATTAATTTCTTCCAATTACTATTTTTTGTTATATATATCATTCTCACACGTAAAGTGTCTCCTCACTATATAAACTTATTAATTATAAAAAAAAAATTAAATATAAGACTTGGCACTATCAAAATTTCAAGTTGGCACGTTCGTAAGAAAACTATATTATTAATTTTTTTTAAGTTTCTTTAAGGGTTTTAACTTTGTTAGAAATATAACTAATTTATTACTACAATTGATCTATTAGTGATAAAGTTTATAAAGATACTAATATTAAATTATTTTTTTGAGGAACTTAAAGTCTTGGTCCTTGTTTATACGAAATTTGTGTGTCCATTGGTAGAAAAGACTCTTTAAATTGTCTTTAGTATTAATTAATTGTTTTTTTTACTAATCACTTTTAATTATTTTCTCACTAAACATCAAATATTATAATTTAATAAGATAAGATAAATTAATTCTCCAATATTTGAGATTGAAAACGATGTGCATTAATTAACTAGATAAAAAGAGTGAAAGTTTCAATAACCTCTGGAATAATTTTAAAAATTAACCTAAATTGTTATTAAATTTAATGTCATTAACTATATTAATCAATTTTTTAATTTAATTTACTAAAAGAGTTTTATACATTAATCAATAACAGTTGATGGAAAGTGGGAGAAAAGATTCTGAAGAGAAGGAAAAAAAAAACTCAATTTTTAATTCTTCACTTATTTTGTGCAATCAGACAAAGAGAGAAGCGAAGCAATAAATGGAGTCAACTCTAATTTCATGCTTTGTCCAATGTTAGACAAGACAAAGAAGAAAAAATGAATTATTCTTTTATTACGACCAAAAAATATTATTCATATTTATGTTATATTTTTTTTATTTGTTTATTTAGGTTATTTTATCATTATGTATGTATAATCTTTTCATTCGTTTAATTATTTTTACAAAACCACAAAAAAGGGACAAACTTTTTATCTTTCTCTCATTTCAATTTCTTCTCTTCTTGTAATTTTGAAATATATTTTTGAACTTTAACATAAACATTTTTAACTAATTATCTTTGATATAAGTGTGTTTAGAATTTTATCTTAATCTATTCCTTCATTGAATCTACCATTTTTAATATCCTTAGTTAAAATTAAATTTTAATATTTATGAAAAAGTTATCAATAATTAATTAACATTATACTACAATAAAATTATCTATTATAAATTATTATATGTTAACAAATATTTTTTATAAAATTTAATTATACAGGTTATATATTTATTATAAATTTTAATTAGATAAAATAAATATTTATTATTTTACAATGCAAGTATTTATGTGTTTTTTAATATGTTTATAAATTATTTTCAAATTTTTTGACAAGTTCTTAAGATAATTTATATAAGAAGAGTTAAAGTTGATTTGTTATCTATAAAAGCAACTTATATATGTTTGTTTATATCTATTAATGGTAAAATGGTTGACTTCACTCTTCTAACATTTATTTGATCTGTCCTCTTATATGTTAATAATAGTTGAACAACTTGCAACTCAATATTACAAACCAAAATAAAATATGTGTATTTCATCTTAAAATTCAAAAATGCATTTAATATGCACATGCTATATGTTTTTATGTTTTTTTAACATCAACATCTATGTTTTACATGATGTAGCTAAATATCGAAAATCAATTTTATATACTTTATTTTTCTTCTAAATTAACCCATCTAAGTAACTCAACTTAAAAAATATTTTTAAATTATTATTATAATGTATGTTTGGAGCTAACTCAGTCTTAAACAATTAGTTTATAATTTGAAGTTTGTCTCATACTAATTATATATGTAGAATTTAATATTAATAAAATGGGTGAGCGAAACAATAAACCTAAAAACAATTCTTAAGATATATCATTTCAGAATTTTGATTTAAGTTGAATTTGATCTTGCAAAATTAATATAAAAAAACAACTGTTTTCTCATTTTTATGTTATAATTTAGTTATATATTTAATTTATGTAAAATATTTAACACATCACATAAGAAAACTGAATATATAAATTGTGAGAATTTGGATAATCTACAAATGATTGATAGCCAACATTCATTGCTATATTAAATTTTGATAACATTTTAAAATGTGAATTGATTTAACTTAAACTCATAAAATAAAATAAGTGATTTTGTATACTTATGCATTATAATTTTGTTATATCTTTTATTGATATAAAATATTTAACGATGAATATTTATTAATAAAATTTTCCCTACGTTGGGTAAACTTATCAAGTATTTATTTATTTAAATTTTAAATTAAAAACATTTTTTTCAATTTAATAATGAATTTATTTTTAAATATATTTTCATGTTTCTGTTAAAAGAAGAAAAAAAGTTGACAAAAGACACTTTAAGAAAGATTTCAACCGCTAAAAGAGCAAAATAAATCGACAACTAAAAACTGTAAAAGAAAACAGTAAAGTTAGTTTTGTCGAGCGTTTTACAACGACTTAAATTGCAGTTATCACAAACTGTCAAATTTCAGAGTCTAATATGATTCATCTCTGTTCATCACAGCACGAAAATTGAAATGATGAGTTTCATTCTATCTTTTCAATCAAATAAATAAATATTTATTTCTATTTTTTATGAATTAAATTGTTCTTTCTTTATTTCGATATTCTCTGACAAACACATGGTTGTTCACTAGGATTATCTCAGTATACATATTTAAAAAAAAAAGGGTGAATGAAATAGTACAAGATGGCGTAAATTGTACGAAAATTGGCACTTATGAAGGTGTATGCTATGGATGGATCTCGTGGAACATCGAAAGTTCTTATGAGTGAACAAGTTTTCTGAGTTTATTTGTTGAAAGAGAAATGGCCATGTTTGACTGGTCAAGCTATCACCCTCAGGATTGTTTCTTCTTCCGGACCCTCCGTCATGCCTTCTATTAAGAGCCCGGCCCGCTTCTTCGACTTCATCTTCAGGGCAGGGCCCACACAGGATTTAACCCGACCTGACCCGACCCAGATACAGGCCCGTGGGTTTTTCTCTCTCCACGCGCAGCAGAAGCGCGCGTGACTCAGACAGTGGCACTCAAAAGGCAAAGACTTTATGGGTCAAACTGAAATCAAAACCTCATCATCCTCAACACTCACCCAACCCAACATCACACCTTGAACACCGAAACATAACAACAACAACAGCACACTCATTCACTCACTCTATCACTCCCTTGGAACTAAAATCTCGCCTTTCTCACTAATCCTTATTGCCCAAGACAACATAATCAATGTTCCCAAACTGTAACCGCTACAACAGCTCTAAGATTTCCACCTAAATCATAGCCTCGTCTTTCTTCCTTAATTCTAAACTCTTAGGTAAAGTGGCTTAATCACTCAATCATATAAAACACTTCAGCGACGACTTTTTTCGCATTGTTGTTCGATTGGGTCGTCGAATCTCTTTTCAGATATTTTTTTTTTTCAAATGGATGATCTTTCTTCGTCCAGCCTTCTGTGCCAAGAAAACGAAACGTGTTTGGAAGAAGGAGGTGAAGAATCGGAATACCAATTGGATGGATCACGGCATGATTGTGGGGTTTCGGAGGATGAGTATGTGGGGATTTTGGTTGAGAGAGAGATCGTTGTTGGGTTCAAAAGGGACGAAACTTTGGTGTTTGGGGACTGGGTGAAACGTGCTCGCATGGAAGCAATCAATTGGATTCTCAAAGTTAGTCCAACGACCCATTTTACTTGTACTTTCGATTGAGCTTCATTAATGAAACTGCAATAGGAAACTCGATCTTGATTTTTTTGTTTGTTCCTTTTTAATTTTGTTGTTCATTAGACAAGAGCAACATTGGGTTTTCGCTTCGAAACGGCTTATCTGTCAGTCACATACTTCGATCGATTTCTTTCCAGACGGTCCATTGATGTATGTAAGCTAAAATGTTTGTTAATATTCCAATTAATGGCAGCATTGAATCTTTGATCACTCTTCTTCATTGATCTTGATTATTCCTTACTTACCCTTTTGGTTGAATGCCCCATTTTGTGCAGAGTGAAAAGCATTGGGCAATTCGGTTGCTATCAATTGCATGTCTTTCTCTGGCTGCAAAGATGGAGGAGTGCAATGTGCCAGGGCTATCAGAGTTCAAATTAGATGACTATTCCTTTGAGGGGAAAGTGATTCAGAAAATGGAGCTCTTGGTGCTCAGCACATTGGAGTGGAAAATGGGTATCATCACTCCCTTTGATTTTCTTTCCTATTTCATCACAAAGTTCTGCAAAGAATCGCCACCAAGTCCTACTTTTTCCAAGACCATGCAACTCATCTTCACCGCAATGAAAGGTGAATCATGAACACCGGAATTTCCTTCCTATATTTTGGCTTTTTTTGAATGAACTTTTGACAAAAAATTTCAATGACTCACATTTCCACATGCATTAAGCAGATATTGTTCTCTTGTGCAGAGGTCAATTTAATGGATCAAAAACCATCAGTCATTGCAGCGGCTGCTACATTAGTGGCAATGGATCAGACATTGACAATAGACGCGGTGGAATTGAAGATGAGTTCAATTCCACAACACAGGCTCCTAGAACCTGTAAGTTCTGTGTTTTTTTTAAACTAACCCCAAAACATATTAGCTAATAGATACTCTGAATTAATTTTGGCCTTTTTTATTTTCTGTTTTCTTCACAGAAAGATGTATTCGAGTACTACAATCTAATTCAAAGATTACATGAGGAGGATACCAAAAGAGACATGCATACACCAATTGACGTGACTGAAAGCTCTCGGGTTACTTCTTCCGCAGCAATGGCAAAGAGAAGAAGACTCACATTCAGTGATGATGAAGGAAGTAGTCATGGGAAGGGACAGGGCTAGCAAAAATCCAAATTTTTTTAATATTTTTTTTAAGGACTAATTATTTAATGTGAAGATTGTGTATTGGCATTCTTGATTAATTCTAGCATTAATCTCACCCAGAGATAGAGGGAGTGAAAGATAAACCCACATGAGAAAGGTATTGATTGTTACTGCAAGAAAACTTTACTATTGATTTGGTGTCTTCCTCAGAAACCAGCAAGGCAAAGAGGACAAAGGAGGAAGCAATAATAAAATTTCAGGATTTGGGATACATATGTTAGTTGAAGTGTTCAAATCAAATCACCAGGTAAACAAAAAGCCAGATGCTGATCTAGAAAGCTGCAGAATCAGAAACAGCCAGTTAGGACTTAGGCCATTGTTTTTCCTCTTTTACCCTTATAATTTATTGTGATTTTTCTCCATTCTTACTGTTGTTATTATTATTATAATTATAATTATTATTTTTTTCGGTTAATCTGTTTAACCTTCATTGCCTCTTTATAACGGATTTTGTTTTGTCATATCTCTTGCAACCTACCTTTTGATGGATGCTTGGGATGCTTTGGTAATGTCTTGAAAAAGGATGAAAGCGGGGCGAGAGAACTCTGCTGGTGTGTTTGTGTGCATGGTCTATGTTGCATAATGGCCATCACAAAAGTTTTGTAAGGATGAATGTGATTGGATTTGTTTGAATGTCTTGGACTGCCTTTAAGGCGGGACCTACCTTTTTGCCTGCAAATTTTACATGGCTTCGTTGTGTTCATGGGTCATGAAACCCGACTTAGTGTTTGTGGAATCAAAAGGATTTCTATGTTGATTATTCTTTCAAGCAATCGACTTTTGTACCCTGCCAGGTTTACTCTAACAGCATCCTTACTTGGTCTACTCCTGTTTAGGATCAGACACCATTTACAATGTAAAAGCAAAAAAAAAATGCTGAAACTAAACAAATTGGTGCTTCCAATGGTTTTGTCCAAAACGAGCTTCTCTTGGTTGAGATAGAGAAGAATATTAAGGCCACTAGGTCGCTTGCATACCCGTAATGTAGTATTTGTTTATTCAACCACTTGTTTCTTGAGAAAGAAACAGTATGCTTGCATGCAGAAGTTTATTTGTTTATTTCATTTTGATAAGTAGTGGGGAAGACATTTTGAATGTTACAATAATTTTTTTCATAAACTAAAATTAATTTATACATAATAAATATTTAGATAAATTTTGTATTTTGTTAAGAGAAAAAAAAAATTAATAAAAAAACTCATAAAGTAAAATTAACTCATGGACAAGTCAAAAAGTAATTTTTAAAAAAAAAAATCATATAAGAGTTTTTTTACGAATTAATTTATGAAAATATTTTTTCTGTAAAAAATATTTATAAAGAAAATTTTCAAATATATTTACAAATATTAATTTGTAATTTTTCATTTTAATTTATACTGAATCAATCATTTATATAAAAACAATAATTTATTGTCTTATAAATACTTATGGAAAAACATATCTATACAAAGTTCTATAATACTTGAAATTGACTCTTCCAAGATTTTGATAAGACTGAAAGTCTATAGTGAGATACCTTGTTGCTGATGCTCCCTTCCCTCCCTTCTCCACAGTTTTTGAACAAACAAAGAATGATGAATTTAGAATTGTTGAAGGGTCAACTTGAAGTCCGTGAGAAATGATTGGTGTCAGCGGTCAAAGTAGTACTTCTCCTGAACAAGCTGCATAGGAGAAGCATCTTCGATGCAGATGGTTCATGGTTGAGCCAAAAAAATACTATTTATCATGGCTTGTTTTACTAACTAAAATAGAGGTTGATTTGAGATGACACAGTATATACAGAAATCCGTGTAATGCGGCTTCAGTATGATATGACTGTAAGTACAACACTTAAAACCGTGCCCACATGAAATTAACCTCCAAAACATCACAAACACCAATACAGTCAACAAGCTAGTAATAATAACAATAAGCCAAATTCAGTTTTCTTTTCAGAAGCAATGAAAATTTACTGTCTTATATTCAGCATAGAAGACAAAATATATATGGCAACCAAAAGGAAGCTAGTCTTGTCCTTTTTCCTCCCAAAGTATATATTAAAAACTTTGTTTCTTATTAAGGTTCTTTTGAAAACCATATTCATGTTCTCATAGTTTTCGTTCTAAATTAACTCTTTCCAATACCCCATCCATCAATTTATTTGCTTATTTAATAAATAAAGTTACTTTGTTGATTGCTAGAGATAACCATTAACCCTATGTTGGGATTAAGAATGAAGTTAAGTAGGAAAGCAAGAAAGTGTATAGATATTTAAATTTGCATTAGCCCTGTGTTAGCCAGGTGAAAGCACAAACAGCCAAGGTAGATCTTGTAAAGAGCTGTGATGAAATCCTTTAACGGCTTCGTATTTTAGCTAGTTCAAGATTAAAACTCTTGACCAGCTACTAATTTCAAACAATCAAATAATTTTGTTCCAACGGCCTCAGCACTGAAAATTATGAGTACCGAAGAAAAACATATTAAACCTTCCTTAGGAACTAGAGCGCGAGCTTCCCAGTTCACAGAAAAATATACATTGTGCGGAACTAGATCAAATGCAATTCTCTTACAACAGACCTACTGAACTCCCTCCCATCCATTGACTACCTTAGATTCTGAGAATCCAAACTTTATGTCTATAGCCACCACTGCTTCTTTAGGATTGAATGCAAGCACTTTTACTTCTTGGCATTGCCCTTCTGATCTTCAAAAAAATAATGGGCATCCACAAATTTTCCTGGCTAACTGCATAATTAAAATTAACTTTGATCAGACAAGGGAACCAACCTGCCAGAGATAATTTCTCATAAAGAGACGGCATATCATATCATACACACTTAATAGAAAGAACTCCACTACTCCAGTACATGACGAGAATTTGTGCACTGTGTAAACTAAACATTTCTCCTCCCTCTTCCCACCATATGCAAAAGTCAAAAGTTTTCTTTATTGATCCAGACCAATGAAAATATCCTCAAACTTCCAGATGAAATTCTTGAGACATTGAAGAATAATTGATGATTGTTTTCCTTCACATTAGGACACAATACCAAGCAGTATCCTGTATATTCATAACTGAAGTTATCCTGCCTTCTTCGAACCTCAAGAACTTTTAAATGATCAAAAGTAACTCTAGTAATTACGCCCGTAATTGATTCAGCAAACTTGTGTCTAAAATGCCAAGAAATACAAGTTGCTTTCACAAGTACTAAGAGCTAAGAGAAAGCTATTGCATAAATTTTCCTTAGCATTTTAATAATTTGATACATAGTCATTCACAATGAGTTCCGCGTGAGCTGAAAATCCTAATTGGCAATATTAGAAGCTTTGATCTCCAATCTAAGTCCCTAGAAGAATCCAACCTCGATAAGCGCCTGCATTGGATCTGTTGACAGTCATGATAACTAAAAACTTACACTATTATTATCTTGGTCTAGCCGAAACAACGCAATTCAAACATAAAAAGCAATTCAAGAAAATGCACAAGCCTTTTGTAAACTCATCAATTCTATGACTTAAGAGACTGAATAGAAAGAAATTCTGCTGCTGTTGTCATTATAATAAAAATAATAAATTACTGAAGCAAACAGAAATTAGAATCTCTATACTGCAAAGTCACCTTGTGATATAAAGGTTTTAATTTATTTAAAATAAATCATTTTAATTTGATGACAATCATGCAAAATGTATCAATTTTGTACTTCGACACCAGGAACAAGTGCCAAATCTAGCTTCTTATTAGTCAGCTTACGGAAAGTCGTGCATATATAAATTGTTTGTTTGATAGGCATCTTTTAAAAGAGGCTAGAGCAAGAAAGACCCCGGATTTATGAGTGAGAACAGAGACTGTACCTAATTTGCCTGCATTGATTTTAGACAGATCCCACGGGGATCATCTTTAGAGCCGCTGCAATTGGCATGCCAAGGACTCCAAAGAGAACGCTACCGAACCACTGCTTCAAACTAAGTGGAGATGTGTTTGCATAGGTGCCCAAGAATTCAACAATAATAATTTGGAAGACCACAGTGCAAGTGAGCACTGCTACGAACACATAATTCTTCAATATACCTTCAAACACATTTATCCTCTCCATATCTCTGGAACTAATCTCATTGAAAACCTATCAATATATTTGAATAACGATGATCAGCATGAAAAGCATAATCAGAAGGAATTACAGTTAAAACATTTTATTAAGGAAATTTCACTCCTCGTACACTGAGGTTAACGTTTAGAAAATATTTGATCATAAGATTTTGATATTTCAAAAGAAAAGACAGAAAATTGGTTTCGCAAAAATACTGTGAATATTTTATAATAGACGAGGAAAACATACTTCTACTACGCATAAACTAAAAACGTGGTGGAGACAAAAGGAAAAACCAAAGTCTGAACATGAAATCATATCCAGGTAACGAGCATTTAAATATGGTATAGAATTTAAATTTTGTCCTCTGAATTTAACAAGAAAAAGAAATGGACAAAGCAAAAGTCAGGAACTTGAACAAAAAGAAGTTTCCAATGCCAGGCAGAATTTTCAATTAATATAACTTCTG
This sequence comes from Macrotyloma uniflorum, assembly GCA_016859785.1. Lineage (NCBI taxonomy): Eukaryota > Viridiplantae > Streptophyta > Magnoliopsida > Fabales > Fabaceae > Macrotyloma > Macrotyloma uniflorum. The sequence goes on along the minus strand of BDMB01000007.1, from coordinate 3,011,373 downwards.
TCCATTCAATTTCAGGACCGTATTAGAGCAAAGAAAGACAAACAGTGAGATAAGTCCAATGCAGTGATGGTTTTAACTTTACCTGACAGAACACAAATGAATTGAAAATAAGTGTATTCAATATCATATCAGAATCTGGGCCATGAAGATGAAATGCTGCTTTTCCTCTGGTCTGGAGGAACCATATTACGACAAATTGATATATAGACTGCCCCATGATATTCCTCCACATCACATTACTGATGAAATTTCCTTTCCTACCAACAGGAGGTCTTTTCATCAACTCATCATTAGGAGGTTCAGTCGCAAGTGCAAGAGCTCCAAGAGTGTCCATAATCATGTTGACCCAAAGAAGTTGAACAGCAGTGAGGGGAGCATTTCCTAGTAATTCATATATGATGAAGGGGGAAAATGAGACGAAAGAAGTAATAAATTACTTAAAAAAATAAAATAAAAAACTTTGATCAGGAAGATAAAAACGGGCAGCATCATGATTACCAGTCAAGCAGGCAGAAGAGAAATTGACGATCAAAGCAACAACATTTACAGTCAGTTGAAACTGCACAAATTTCTGAATGTTTATGTAGACCGAGCGGCCCCATTTGGCTACGGTCACAATAGTGGAAAAGTTATCATCTAGAATTATTACGTCAGCACTTTCTTTTGCTACCTGAAATTGATAAAATAAAAAAGTTAACAAAATACGTCATCAGTACTAGTACAAATCAGTATAATGATTCTAAAGATCAAGACCTTCCATTCACTAGCACAGCAACCAATGAATCGATCACGTATTCAGATAATAAGTACTAAAAATACAGAGCAAAACATTTGGTTCAGCTTCTTTTAAGGAGATGACAGATTCTTAAGCAATTCCCTGAACGAGATTTTAAAAAGATTATTATTTCCCAAAATTAGGCTAAAACAAACATGGAAGTCATAAACACTTTACATCTAGTAATACATATTAAAGAACTCAACCAAGATTTACTCCCAATACATTCAAGTTGCATTTGGAAATAAAGACGAAGCATACCCCCTAAATCTAATTACGTAATTCCCCATGAAAAGTTGAAGCAAATATAACATCTCACTCATTCATGCTTTCAAATTAAAAAAATACTTTAACTAAGACAAGATCAACAGAGAGTTGATGTCGCATACCTCAGTTCCAGCAATGCCCATTGCAAGTCCAATATCTGCTTCATGAAGAGCTGGAGCATCATTTGTACCATCACCAGTAACAGAAACAACTTCTTGAAATGTTGTCCTCAAGTGTTTCACCAGGGTATGCTTATCCATGGGTGAAGATCGAGCCATTACCTGCAGATATAGACATCACATAGATTGTTGAAGAATTTCTTCTTGGGGAAGAGTAATGTAGGATCCTCTTAGAAAGTGAAATTTAACTCAACCTTACAAGACAGGTTTGTAAAGTAAGATTTAAACTCAGTTATATATTATAATTAGATCATATCACTAATCAATGCAATATCTCCAAACACAACCTTTCACAGCATCATCTCGAACATAAGACTAAATAATTATAGGTGATCTAATAGCAGTTTGACAAAGGGTAATACAATAGATCCAACAAACCTTATTAAAAAAAATTTCTAATACCATATTAGAAAATAAACTTTTAAATTAACTCAATTTCACAAAACCGGTATATAAAATGAAATTTATACCTACTTTATACTAAATTTGGTCATATTAATCGATGTGGGATCTTTAATATATCACCAAACTACTACATTCAATGTTCAATATTCACCTAGTGTATTATAATGGTCCATCATTGGCATCCAATAAATTAGTTTCAATGATAGTTGGCATACTATTTCAATAATAATTTAGTAGTCTAGTATCAAATGTATAGTTAAAGATGTATTTCGCCATAAAAAGATAAAGATGAAAAGTACTTACGATTTCTTTTTTTAAATGTATGAAATCCTTTAAAATCTTGTAAATCCATAAAATCCTTTAAAATCTTATGATTTTATATTTTATAAATCATTTAAAATCCAAATTAGAAAATCCTCATCACAAAAATCTTTTGAAAAAGTCTTTTGAAAATCATTACATTCTTACAAAATCTTTTAAATTCTACAAGATTTTTTTATGTAAAAAAAGTCTTTTGGAACTTAATTGAATACATGATTGCATGTTTAAATTAATATACTGTAATTTACAGCATATATAAAGCAGAACCCTAATTTTGAATAGGGGTAAAAGAAAATATCAAACTTCAAACGGGAATTTTTCGAAGAATTGTTCTTTAAGGATATTGGCATGTTAATAGCAACCTTTATCTAGACTTTCCAAGTCCAGGACAAGAAGTGAGAACCAACAAAAATTGATCGAATGACATGTATTACCTGAATTTTTGGAATGAGGTCAACTAATTCCTCCTCACTCTTCTCACGAAACTCAGGGCCTTCAATTGCAATACCGTCCGTTAAAATTCCACATTCTCTAGCAATAGCCTTTGCTGTATTTATGTTATCTCCAGTAACCATCCTAACAGCTATACCAGCTGACCTACAAATGGCAACAGACTCTCGAACACCAGGGCGAACTGGATCTTTAATACCCACAATTCCTATACAAGTGTAACCCCTAGTAGGAATAGGAGTTCCAACAGAAAATTCATCATGAATATCCATGTAAGCAAGGCAAAGTGTTCGGAGAGCTTCACCAGCAAATATTTCAATCATATCATTCAAGTGATTCATAGAGTCTTCATTGAGTGGAACAACCTCCCCACTTGAGTCCACAACTTTGTCACATGCAGCTAGAATTATTTCAGCGGCACCTTTACAGTGTGCTCTGAAACCACCATCAGGAAGCTGTAGAACCACCCCCATGCGCTTCTTAATAGAATTAAACGGCTCAACTTTGACAAGTTTTGACCTTTGACGTTCCTTTAGGAAATCACCACCAAGTGACAGCCCAAATTCCAAGAGTGCAGTCTCTGTTGGTGATCCCAGAATTTCAATCTTCTCATCTTTGTTTTTGACAACTTCTCCTCCTGTGTTGTTAAATATTGATTCAAGTAGAATTGCTAGAGCAGAATCATGGATATCAGATGAGAAACCAGAAGAGATCTTAGAACTGTTTACTTCTTGAATCTTCTCACATATGTAAGCTTTTACAACAGTCATATGGTTAGTAGTTAGTGTCCCAGTCTTGTCACTGCATATGGTAGTGGCAGATCCCATTGTCTCGCAAGCAGCCAAGTGACGAACAAGTGCCTTATCGTTCATCATCTTTTTCATTGCAAAAGCAAGGCTTAATGTTACAGCTAAAGGTAAGCCTTCAGGAACAGCAACAACAACAATAGTAACAGCAATAGCAAAGAATTCCACAATTTCCATTGCATCATCACCAGACCATGTCCACTGCGATCCCTCTCGCAGCTTGCGGCTAAATAGACCTTGGACCAACACAGAAAAAGTCACAACGGCAAAAAAGAGGCCTATTTTCCCAATAATGGTAGCAACACCATTGAGTTTTACCTGCAAAGGAGTTTCATCATCTCCCCCTTCACTTAGAGTAGCCATTAGTTTACCCCACTGGGTCCTCATTCCAACAGTAGTCACAAGCATCTTGCATGATCCATCTTGGACTTTGGTTCCAGACAGCAGAAAGGGATTAAGTTCACTGACATTCACTGGTTCACTTTCCCCTGTCAAGCTTGATTCATTTATTAACACAGAGAAACCAGACACAAAAAGCCCATCAGCAGGGACCTGATCTCCAATATTTAGATGGACAATATCACCAGGAAGCAGATCATATATTGAAAGCTTCTGCCTACAACCATTTCTCGTGACCTGAACTGTAATTTTTTTCTTCTCTTTATCTAGATCCTTAAACTGCAGTGATTGTCTGTAATCACTTGTGGCAGTGACAAACACTACAAGCAATATGCTAGCAACAATACCAATTCCATCCTGTGCACCCTTGGGCCATCCTTCCATTACTATACCAACCACCAAAGAGACCAAGGCACAGACAGCGAGTATCATGAGGGTTGTATCTTGAAGGGCTTCCCATACAAAAACCCAAAATCCACGAACTGGACTTTCAGTGAATTTATTAACTCCATAAATTTTTTTCCTCTGATTCAGCAAGTGCTCAGATGTTGTTATCCCATCATCAACTGAGGTATTGAGTTTGTTTGTGATACCCTCAACCCCACCATGAATTTTCAACTTCTTCACATCACGTCCCTCAACAATTGATCCCAACTCATCAGCACAAATTTCGAAGCCCGCAGTTTTTACTTCTTCAGGTACAGTGTACTCAGTTGACAAATTTAGACCTGGAGAAGTAGACACTTACTTATTGCCTAAAAGTGAAACTTTCACAAAAAAATTTAAGTGCATACAAGTTGACTTTCTTACCATGAATAAACTGAAGAGCAGCTTGTGAAACCAACACTGCAACTCTGAATTTCTCCTGTAACGTATACCGGGGGAAGGGAAATTAAGAAACAATGGAATTAAGCTATTAGAGTAATCTTGGAAAGTACCAGCGCAGTGAGGGGACAAATATTCCAATCCTTCCAAGACACTTTTTTTTTTATTTAAATTCAGAAAATCCATGTCTTGGAATCAAAATGTTACCTGCTCAAACCTAAGTATTGAATGCTGAAATATGTAAAAAATAATTCGCTATGCAAGTTTGAGAACATTGGCAATTTATCACCTACAATACAAATCCCTCCCAAGCATCAAGGATAGATTATTCTTTAACTGAATATTGTACTTTGTAGTTATTCATTGTCGTTTGATTATTGCTTATTGCCCTAAAATTAAAAGTCATTACTAACATAGCCCCAAAACCAAAACGATATGCAACATAGCCTAGTCTTTAAACCGTAGAAAGAAAGAAAAGGAAGGGAGTGAAAATTAGCAATAAAATGGACCAAGGTAAATATAATGTTTAGACCTACAACTAATACTCATTTCATTTCCCAGTTTTACAGACAAAAGGATGCGGGAAAAACAACTTGGAAGTTTTCAAGTAATTCATATTCTAGTAAAAGGATTCTGTATCTCAGTCCAACCAAGCAGAACCGTGAAGCATAGTCAATGTCATAAGTGCGTGGCAAAGATGATACTATCCACAACCATTCCACCGGAACTACCACAAGCATCAAACATCTACTTGTAATTTCTGGATCAAAGTAACCAGTGCTCTCTCTACCGGTGTTGTAGTAAAATCATTAATCCGATCACTCCACTAACTAAAAAATGCCTGACTCAACTCAAACAATATCAGATTCCATCTGTCCAGACTAACGACAAACAATTACCATTAAAGAGTTAAAAAAAAGAAAAAGAAAAAGTAAAGATATTCAGAATCGTGGACAGAAAACGCCAAAACAAGAAGTGAATGTGCATTTTAGTTCTGACTTGTCTTGATCTGGCAGGAAAAAACGTAAAGCAAGTAATAAAAAATACAAAAGAAGAAACCTGGTTAGAGCGTCTGATAGCTTCAGCCTCAAATCGCTTGGAGAGGTTAGCAGTGAAACGAAACCTCCTCTTGTGGTTCTTAACAAGCCAACAAGCCTTTCTCCATCTCTGAAGCGCTTCTTCCGACGAGTTTTTGGCCTTCACATCCCCAAAATTCTCACTCAGGTAACTGTCCATCTATCTATCCTCTTCCCTTACACAAAACCTTCTTAGCTCATTCAACAAGAACAATAACCACAAAAACCAAACAAAAAAAGTCTTTTATAACGGACTAAGATTTTAAGTACTTTTATTCCGTTGGTGTAAAAGCAGGAGAACAGCAGAAAAAATAAAAATCTGCGGATAGAGTAAGCTACTTTTGTTGAAAGACAGAAAACACAGGCTTCTAAATGGGGAAATCTCGTATTCTATTCTATGGACTAGAAGATGAAGAATCAGAGACACGGCAAACAGAACAAAGCAATCGTCAACTTCACTAACCCACACTTTACTCTCCTCCCACAACACAAATAGTGTGACCCATGTAAAATTAAATCAAATTGAAAATAACTGTATTCTATTATATTATATGCAGATCTGCATCTAACCATGTATCCATTGATATAATAAAAATAATTACATAAGTTTAGTTTTTCTTATAATTTTTTAACCAAATAATTAGCAATTAAATGTTATTTAAAGCATTCGTTACGTTTACATCATGAATGGTTTCTTTTTCAATAAAAATGTTTCTCTTTCAATTTAAGTTTCAATTTTTTTTCTCTGAGTTGGGTTCAAATATTTAAAAATTAACATTTGCTTATTATTAAAGTAAAAATCGTTATTAATTGTGCAAGAATGCAAAACCTAACATTCTGACACTGCCCGCATAACCGAACCTAACTTGTTGGTGTTTTCCCTTCTGATATAAATAAATATTAAATATCCACACCAGATATTAAATTTATAAATTTAATTACTTATTTATTACTTTAATCTGTAAACATATGTTAATATTTATTAAATTGTAAAAAATAAATTAAAAAATTAATAGAGTATATATATATTTTTTTTTTAATTTTAAAAATTAATTTGAAAATATTAAGACTAAAAATACATTTTAGACATTATAACTACATGTTGTGTTCGTGGTTGCATTTTATTTACTTTTTTTATTAAATAACTATCTAACTAAATATAAAAATTAAATACTTTAATTTTAATTTAATTTCAAATCATATTAATATTTTTGTAGTTAATTAAGAGATAACTTTTATTATTAAATATTTTATAATAAAAACTGTTAAATAAAAAATATATTTTCAATTGTTTTAGATAATTATTATTATATTCATATTATTATTATTATTATTATTATATATATATTTAAACAAATTAAATAATTTCGTAATTAAAAACTATAATAAAAAAATATTATTATATTTTAGTAAATGTAAATACAATATATCAAATTATAAAATTTATTAATTGCTAATTAACTTCAAATATAAAATATTGTATTTAAATGTAATAATAATTTAATTCTTGATTTCTAATTTAAAATTCAAATTAAATCAGTAGACTGAAGAAAATATAAATTTAAAAAATAACAACATATAAATATTTAAATTTTTTAAAATTTTTTATCAAGTTTAATTAATTTATTTGATTTTAAGCACCCTAATTATAAGAAGTCTGGAACTATAAAGTATGTGAGTTGTGATGTTTAATGAAACGAAAATATGTGGTGTTGTGGGCTAATGGGCCTGTTTGGTTGATGAACCAGATTCTGTTTTTCATGTCAGCACGTTACAAGGGCCTTTCGGACAGCGCATTCCATGTCAGACATGGGACCTATGTTTAATTTTTTTTATTTATAAATATTATTATTCCACAAACTACGCAAATTCAGACAAAATTACAAAATAATATCTTTGTTTTTTGTTTATCCAACCAAAAAGTGACATATAAAACATAACTAATCTTTTTGTTTGTGTTAAATCTGTTTTCATTTTTTTATATATTCTTTTGTGTTTTTATTTACAATGAATATTTAATATTTGAAAATTATATGTAAATAACAAGATAAATAAATAAATAATATTATATTAAATATGTAGAAAATAAATAAAAATTAAAAATTAAAAAGTGAACTAAAAAAATCTAGAGTAAAAGAAAAAAAAGGCTGTAACATCATCTTTTTTTTTTTTTCTCTGGTAAAGAAAAGTATATGCACAGTTGCATAAAGAGAGACCATGCAAAACACGCAAAAAAAAAAGTATAATATGGTGGTTTGAAAGTAATTCAATTTTAATGGAGACTAAAATAATTCTTAATGCATATTTGATATAAATTTAAAAAGAAAATTATAAAATTTATAAATATGTGAAATATTGTTTATATTAAAAATATACGTAAAATCATTAAAATTAAAGTATGTTTAAGATCATTAATTTCATGTTATAAATTTCACGATTTCTTTTTATATCTTAGACTATTATGTATTATTAACAAGATATTATCATGTTTTAGTTATATGAACATTTATATTTTCATTTTTTATTAATAAGATCAAAGATTATATTTGTTATTGGAAAACTCACAAGTTAAAATATCCTATACTTTCGGATAAAAAAAAAAAAAGTGCAAATATTTTAACAAACAATTATTGTGTCCACATGGTCTTCATCTAGTTATGTATGACCAATAAGAGTCACCTTAATTTTTATTTAATTAAAATAATAAATAAAATAATTTTTATTTAATTGAAAGTATATAAAAACATAAACTCTCTCATTTATTTGAAGGTCTAGAATTTTGAATATCAAATCGCTTTTTAAAATCTAATCTCCTATTTACTCTAAATTGGGCCTCCTTTAACGTGTAATAGGTACACATATTTTGGGCTAGTTACTTTTACTTCTGTGTCTTCTTCATTCATAATGATTAGGGCAACACCTGAATTGTTATGTTACATAATACATCAGAAAAAATAAAAAAAAAGTCTTGATTATTATTCTGCAAAATTAAAAATATGTAAACAATATTAAAGATACAATCTACAATGAAATTCTTAAAAATAAAATCGATAAACTAAAATTTTTACAACATTTTATTTTCTCAATTGTAATCTGGTTAACTAAAATCTATAATTACTATTATTAATCTTAAAAATATTATTTATAATATTTACAATTTTTTTTGGAAATCCAATTCACCTAAAATTTCATGTATAAAAATATTATTCACAGAAAATTATTTAAAATAAAAATAAACTGATAAATTTCATTGCTAACTATATTTTATCTACATATTTAAATCACAAATTTTCATATTTAAATAAATACGTGCAATGCATGAATATTATGACTATAATATTGTATGAAATAAATTTATTTTGTTTTTTAATCTCATATTATTTTTTCTCTTTACGTATGTGTTTCTTTTTTATTATAATTTCTTTCACTCTTGTTTCAAATAAATTAAGAGAAAAGGTAGTTTTTTATATTTTTATTTTTATCTCCTTTTCAAAATAAAGTCAGTTCGATACTGTAAAAGTTTCTATCACTTTTTTTAAATTAAATTTTAATATACTTTCTTAATGTGAAGAAAAATATATAATTTATATATATATATATAGTATCTCAATAAAAGTATTTCATATTTATAGTATCTCAATAATTTAATGGAAAGAAAAACAAAATTGAAGCATTAAAAAATTTCACTACAAGTACAACCGTGTCAGACAAAATGCATTAAAAAATTTCACTTCAACGCGTTCAGTGGATGTGTCGTTTTGTTTTATCTTCACACCTTCTGCAGAAAAAGTCAAAAAGAGAAAACACTTTTGTTTTCCATTTTCTATTCTACTTCTTGTTATTATACTTCTGTATTAAAAATAATATTGAACATAATTTGTATTATTTTAACTTCATTTTTTTCATTTTTCTATATTAATTTTAAAAATATATAATTAATTTGTTTTCAATATGTTTAAAATAAAAAGATAATTATTGTCTCATTTTGTTATTCAATATATCTTACTAAACCCCAGTTTCATTTTGATTTTGGTCTTTTAATTTCGACGAAAACCATATTACGATTTGTTCACGCCAAACTTGAAATTGGCACTCTTATTTTTTCTCCCATTCTTGTCTCTTGTTTTAACTTCTCTAATGTATCAAAGACAAATATTAATTTCTCTTGTTATACTCATTCAAAATTCCAAGTTCAAACTATTCAATTTCTTTGAAACCCAAAATCACTCACAAATTTTCTAGCCCCTAAACTTGTGTTTGGATTGGACGGACAATAGAAATATATAAGAGACGACAATTTGCGAAAAAAAGTGTAATAAACGATTCAGAAAAATCTGATTTTTGAATAAAATTTATTCAATTGTTTATTTCCTTAAATATGAGTGAAGAAAGTTGATGTTTATGTTTACCTAATTATATTAAAATATTAATATATTTTATATATTATAATAATAATATTAATAATAAATTAATATAATATTAAAATAATAAATAATTATTAATAATAAATATTAAATAAAATTATTAATAATTATTTATTTTTATTTTAATATAAATAATTTTAAAATATTAATAATATTAAAATAATATATTTATTTTCTTATTTTTTATTATAATAAATTAAAAATAATTTAAAATATAATAATAATAATAATTTATTTTATAATAATAAATTTTAAAAATATTAAAAATAATTAAAAAAAATAAATAATAAAAAAATTTATTTATTTTTTATTTATTTTCATTTTCTTCTCTTAATTTAAATAATTTTAATTTTCTTTTTCTTTTTTTTATTTATTTTCTTTTTCACTCTCTTAAATTCATTCTATAAACCAAACACACAGTAAAAGTGACACAAATATTCACCTTCAAACTCATTTAAAAATTTTCCAGATCTATTAGTTTCTTCTCCACTTTAATTATCTTGTGAGATTATTTTTCATATACTGGTAACGAATTAATACAACAAACCATTGTTGGAATAGTAAATAAATAAATAAACTTTTGAAAAATTAGGATTGACTTTAAAAAGATATTGAATGTTTTATGTATATTTTTTAAGTGAGTTATATTGTATATTTCATAATTTATTCAAATATTGTGTGGATTAAATTGAGGATGAGAATAGATTTAAAAAGTTGAAACTTCGAAAAAAGTTACACTGAATTATAGGAATTAGTTGATAGACATGTGCGATCAGAGACGAAATCACATGGTGTTAGGCTCTCTCTCTCTCTATATATTTATGTAATGCAATATAATATATCAAAATTAAAATTAATTTATATTTCAAATTAAATATGATTTTTTTGTAATAACATTTATTTATATATATATATATATATATACATCTGTATTATATAATGTAATATATGAATATTTAAAATAATTTACTTTTGAAATTAAATAATTATATTCTTATATTACTATTAAGATTATAGTATTTTTTTTACATAAATTCACTATTTTCGTTTTATAAACTTTCATGTAGAGATAATTATTATTTTTTTATTAAAAAAATATATTTGAATATCATTTATTTTTAAAGGGTTCTTCAGTCTTTTACTACATTATATAATTTGATTGTGAATGATCTGTTAATATTATATAAAACCGATAGTTTGAATTGATTTTTGAAACTCACTAACATATATTATCTTTCTATCTCTCTTTACCGTACTTTTTATTTATTTTACTTTAGTTTTACTACATTTAACGTATTATATGGATTTTAAAATATGTAACTATAATACTTAAAGAAGGAAACTATTGTCGGTTTTAATTTGCTTTGAAGAACACATATTTAGTCATTTTAAAAGTTGTTGACTTTATTTATTTATATATAAATATAAAAGAAGAGATAAAGGGGTATATAAAATTGAAAAAGAAATAGGAGAAGTACAGAGGAAGAAATAATAAAAATAGATTATTATTATTATTATTTACCATGATTAAAATTTAGGAAAAGGAGTGATGCATGCATGTTTTTGTGAAAGGAAAGAGTGAGAAGATTTACAAAGGTGTTTATTTACATGAAGAGTGAGTGTTGAGGAAGATGGTGGTAGGGTTTATGGTGAGATTTCCGAGGTACGAGCAGCGCCATTGCTGGATCTTGGTTGCCGTAGAAGCTCGATTAGTTTCTCAGCCTGTTCCCACAGACAAAAACAATGGCAAATAAATAAATGAATGAATAAAACATTGAATGAGATTGGCACAAAAAGAACGAAACAAGTAGAAACCTTTAACTTGGAGCGATTATTGGAGTGTGATTGTGACAGAGCAACCAAGGGAGGAATGGCTCCTTCGCGGGACACCATAATACGGTACACCACACTCTCCTCGCAAATCTGCAACAGAACACCAACGGCAATCTCCTTCTGCCTCTGAGTCCCAACCTCCACTATCTCCACCAGCACCGGAATCCCCCCTTCCTCCACCAGCGACGCCCTCCCCTCCGCCACCCCCACCACCACGCTCACCACGTACACCGCCTTGTCCACCATGCTCGACCCCAAGTCCGCCATCAGCTCCACCAGCGCCCTCATGATCCCCGCCCTCACCGCCCTCACCTTGTTCTCCTTCGCCGAGCACACCGCGTACAGCGCCGTCGCCGCGTCCTTCTTCCCTCGCAACCCCCCACCTTCTAGAAGCTTCACCAGAGGCGGAATCGCCCCCGCCCTCCCTATCGCCACCTTGTCCTCCTCTCTCTGCGAGAGGCGGAGCAGCGCGCACGCCGCGTTCTCCTTCGCCGTCGCCGTCCCCGTCTCGAGCGCTCCCACAAGAGGCTTCACCGCTCCCGAGGAATTGATCAGGTCCTTGTTCTCGTCGCAGAGGGAGAGATTGAGAATCGCGGTCACGACGTACTCCTGAAGCTGAAGGTCTGAGGAGGAGGATAAAAGAGAAACCAAGGGTTTAATCGCGCCGGCTTTTGCGATCTTGACGCGGTTCTCTTGCTTGTTCTTGGCGAGTAATCTGATTTCCATGGTGGCTTGTTTCTGCTCCTGAATGGAACAGGAGTGGAGGTTGAGAACAAGTTGGGTAATGAATTCGTCGGAATTGTCGGCGGCGCAAGCGATTAGGAGGCGGCGGCTCTCGGAAGATGTTGTGGGGAATTCGCCGGATCTGTCGCTGTTGCAGTCGCTGAAAGCGGAGAAGGAATGGTCGTTGTTGATGGTGGTTAACATTGCCCTCGTTGCACGGTGAGTGAGTGAGTACGTGTGAATAAATGAATGAATGAAGAGAGAGGAGTTGAAGATAAAGGAAAAGGACAAATAAGGAATTAGGTGCCAAATATATGGGAGGGTTTCTTCGGGTCCTGTCTGCTTTTCACCGACACGTGCACCTATTCAATTCAATCTTCTCTTTCCACTTTTTTTTAATCAAAACTTGAACTCTCTCCACATGAACATCATCATCATCATCATCATCCACCATATATTTTGTTACAATTCAATACTTCAAATAAATGTTTTCCTCCCTCTCTCTCTCTCTCTCTCTCTCTCTCCACATGCTTTCTTATCAATCATTGGGAACAGTACAGGTCACCCCATGCCTCAGCCCCCTCATTATCAACCTCCCTTCCCTCTATCATTTCCACAACCTTAATCATTCACAATTTCAAACCTTTATCTAATCTCACCGTTTTATTCTTTATTCCTTCATAATCACCCTACCTAACTAACTTTTATTCTTATCTTCACTTTCTTCTTCTTCTCACAAATGATGCAAATCTATTGCCATACAAATTTCTTCATTCACTTTCAACTTTCTCTCTCTCCTCTAATTTATCTCCCTCCCTCCTTTTCTTTCTGTTTAGAGCTGACCCTAAAAGATGAACTGTCATGATCTATGTCAGAGTGGAAACAAACTAAATAAATTGTCTGTTGGATTTGAATCCCACTAATGAAAAATTTGGACAAACTGAACTGAACTGATGCACTATTTGTATGTTTAGTTAACTGAATTCTTTAAGTTCAAACCAAATTATTTTGTAAACGGAATTGAACTGTTTTTTTTTCCTCTAACTCATTCTAAAAAAATTGATTTTCAGTTTCAAGCCATTTTCTTACTCTTACTTAACAGAACCATTACATCCGTGAACGTGTGTTTGGCTAAAACGCTCCTAACTTTTCTTTATTGTCTTTACATGTGTAGTTTTACTATAATTTTGCTAAATTTGTTCTGGAGTTTTCACACTGACGACCGACCATTCATGTTCTTTGAAATATCTCGACCTATTTTTAGGACAACCTGGCCTTCTGAACATTCTCGTGTGGACGACTGACATGTTCAATGGAGGGATAATTTTTTTTTTGCTCTGAGGCTGCAATTTATATACATATACTTAATAATTAGCAGCTGAGAGATAAAAAATTATAGTATTATAATTCAGAAAATCTTTTCATATTTGATATAAAACAAGTTTCTCTGAATATGAGGAAATTGCATTTTTTTCTATTTCATTTAAAAAAATTATAATGAAAATAATATTAAATTTTTTTTCTTAAATTTGTAAGATGATGAATACTTTCAATAAATTAAATATAAAAAAGTTTATCATTTAAAAACTTTTAAACTAATTAATTTTAAGTTGGAGTTATATGATTTTTATATTAGTTTACACTTAAGTTATTTCAGTGATTTATTTTTAATACAATTGACTAATTTCTAAAATTTTAACCAATTTTCATTAGGTTATTTATTAGTTTTACGAGATACTTGCTAATTGGAAATTACGAGATTAACTGTAACAGACTCAAAGCGGTGGCTTTTTGTTTTTCCTTTTGATTTTGTACATATTTTTTGGGTGGAAGATAAAGGAAACAACTTTTGATTGGGTCCATGTGGATGATAAAGGAAATCACTTGAGGAACGTTTATTTTCACGAAAAGCAACTCAGACTTGTGAAGTCTGATGTGATGATGGCAACTGATGGCAATTGGATTTAATTGCATATATAGAAAAGGTCAATCTTAAGAAAATTACAGCAACAAAATCTAAAAGCTTAATGTCTAAACACAAAAAAACGTTATTGCAGGAACTTTGGTTTTCTTCTAATCTTGTATTACATGCATTTCTTAGAAACCATTCCGTTTCATGCCTTCAAGCTTCCACAAACTCATGATAGAAGCATGCTTTGGATGGTTATAAGGTCACAAAGGTGGAGAACTCTTATGATGATTGAGATTGAGTACAAGGACAACTCCATTATGAGTTATCGGAGCGTACATCCAAAAGTCATCAGAGCTTAAAAGCTACAAAACATTAATTAATTTTCCCCCCTAAAATCTTTCTAAAATATTTTTACGCGATTTGTCTCCTATTACCTTGATCTGGAGCAGCAAAAATTTTTAAGAAGTAAGCCCTCCACTGTTTGCATTAGAACCATTATCTCCTGAGTGTAACTACTGGAATTACGTCCATCTGAACCTGCATTAGTCTCTTCTTCCTTATTCCCATATTTGTCAAGTTTCTGGTTCTACATGCAATGTTGCACAGGAAATTGGAAGCCACACACACAAAACAAATTCACAGCTCTAAATTCGAGTTAAAATAGTTAAAGATCATACAGACAATGCTTACATCTTCTAAAACACGAGGTTTTTTTTGTTAAAATTCTCATGTGAGTTTATTTTATCTTATGTGAACTTTAAGTTGTGGCACGTCAAGCTTCCTTTTGAGCTTCAAATGTTTCGCAGGAAAAACAATAGTTTCCACTTGATTGAGATCAAAACTCTCTGATTTATCATTTCTCTCATCTGCACTCAAGCTCACATTCTCTTTCATTACTACAATGTCAGATTGGACACAAGGGCCAGGGATTTTCTCATCCATCATGTAAAAACCCGTGGATGTACTATTTACTAGCACATGATCAAAATAACCAAAATGGTAGTTTGTACGATCCTCCGGATGGCCATGAAGACACTACAATTGCTATTGTAACTGCTTCCTTGAGAAATATACTGCAAATTCGAGTTGGGAGAGTCAAAAGACTAAAACGTACTCTTATTTACCCCAGAATCAAGAGTGGAGCAAAACATGGATTGTTCTCCAACATTCCCATCATCTTCCCCAGGTAATTGTGGTGAGCAATGATGGGTTCACTGGCCAACATTCTGCCAAAGCATCCCCATCTTTTTTCTCTGTATGCTTGTATTATTCTTTTGTGTTCTAATACCACTACAATGAGAAGCTAATTGGTGTTTGCTTCATCAGCAAAAGCAGGAGACATATTTATACCCAATTCCAAGAAGAAGAAAACTTGTTAGTACTAGAACTGTTTGCATACCTTATTTTAATTCCTAGTCATTTTCAGGGTTGATCCTAGAAACTAAACTCATACGACATTCTTTAACTGGGAGAAGCATCATAGTAGGATGTCATATATTTGTATTGACAATTTTGAGTTATTTAGTTCATTTACTCAGCAAAATTCAGGGCCATGTTCGCTGGGATTAGAGCTAAGTATAACTTATGAAGGGTATTCAGTCTTCTATTATAAATTATATATATATATATATATATATATATATATATATATATAACAATCTAATTCAAATACGTAAACACTTCTAGGCTACAAAAACTAGGCGAACCCTTGATTTTTCTTGCATGAATTTCTTTCTTCTCCTTTTTAGCACTGCAAAGCATATTTCTCTGATTACATAATATATTAGCATAATGAAACTTGGGTTCCAATTATCTTGGAGCTATTTTATCCTATTGTTACAAGTGGTAGAAATTAATAAACCCATATTTCTAACTATATGAAATTAATAAACGGTTCGTCGTAGAAATTATAAGGTAGTTTTGACCTAAAATGACGTTTATTAATTTTTTAAAAGTCACGTTAGATATTGATTAAAGAATTTAAAATGGTAGAAACTATCTACTAAGCTTATATTTTTTAATTAGTATCCTAATTAACCTATTCTTAATTTTTCTTTTTTTTCTTTTTTTTTTCTTTATAAATGTTTTCTGCTTCTTCCTATTTTTTTTTTAGCTCGATTTACTCCAAAATGAAATAAACATTTATGATTACTGAAATTAATTATTTTGGTGCTTAAGACGAGGGAGTCACTCTCAGCGTTGCTCACGTTCACAACTGGGAAGCTTAAAAATTCCGAACAAAATAAATAAATTCCTTATTACCTAAAAGTCAAAAACAAAGTGTTGAATTCTTCTTTATGTGATGATTTTGAGCATTGAAGTTTCTATACAAGAGAAAAAGTTTTGTTAATTGTTGCCTTTAAGGGCTAAGTAAATGATTATGATTCCAAAAATAAAAGATTTTTTAATTAAAAAGGTATCTTTTTCATATGTAAAAGTTAGTTTAAATCTTGAATAATTCAGGTCAAACTTAGTAAATAATTGAAGGAAACAAAGCTTTACAAGTGATTACTTTTTAATTTCATGAATCTCCAAAAAGAGTTTTCCTTTAAAATTTAAATTTATGCCACTTTAACGGTCAAACTTTTATATGGTAACGATACCTACTTTCCTTGAATTCTTGGACTGTATGATAGAAAATTAATTGATTACTTATTGTCATTTAGTAAAAATCATTTTAATAATAATAATAATAATAATACAAGAGATGAAAATATTGTAGAATTGTTTTTGTTTAAATAGGTTAATGTTATATAACAAAATCAATTTCGTTAAACTGTGTCTTTGATCTTTATTTTGTAGACTTAACCAGACTGTATTTTTGTGACATAAAACATGTTAGATCTGACATTTTATTTATTATTAAAGAAGATCTAATTAAGATCTCAAATATATTACTCGATATTATTAAAGAAGATCTAATTAAGATCTCAAATATATTACTAAGATATTTTTTATTAAAATGACTATATAAGCTTTTATTTCACTTTGTTCTTAATTATGGATTTAACACTTTTGTATAATAGAATTGGTTTTCAGTTTAACTCAATTTATAGAGTGAGATTTATTTCATTTATATATTAATTTAATTATATCAATAAATAATTTATGATTTTTAATATTGTGTAATAACATAAAACCTTAATTATAAATACTTTATATCTACATAAACTCAAATTTTTTTAATTTCCAAATTATATAACACTATTCAAACTTATTAAAGTCTAATGTTTTTTCGTAATTCAACTTTAACTTGTTTAATGAATAAGTTAAAGCAATGGAAGCCAAAATTAATGAGTTGAGTCATAAATAAAGTTACTCGACAATTTTTATATTTTTATTTAATATTTTTAAAAAAATAAAGAATTATTAGAAAAGATTAAAAGAAGATACAGGGTAACTATCCAACTAAATTATTATAATTATTATAAGCTAAAGCAATGACCTTGATGCATCATCCATCGGTTTTTTAAAAAATTACATGCAACTAGCCAAAGAATACATTTGACTTTCATGTCATTTTCTTATATTTTCCAATATTTTCTTATGTAATGAATAAAGTGACAATTTGGTGAGATATTTAATAAGATGAAACTCAATTAATTTTGTAGACGTTGACACTTGGCATAAACCTGCGTCATTTGTAAAATTATTCTAGAATATGATTTGATAAGATTTTTGAGAAAAAGCTTTAAAAAAAAGTGAAATGATTTTTTATTATTGACAGAAATTTATTAAAAATTAACATTTTTAATAGATTTTATTCTTCATTTGATGAATTTTATCTATGATTTTGTAGTTTCTCATTACAGTATCATTTTAGTAGTGAATAATGCGAGGTTTGAGAATTAATTAAGAAAATTGTGAGATGCACTTTTATCTTTACCTTCATTTCTAATTTATTTTCGTTCATTCTATTTTTCTTTTCACTATTTTTACGAAAAATGAGTAATACGTGTTTAACTTAAATCGTTTGATAAAGAATATCTTTAGCTAATTGTTCTTACGAAAAATATATGTAATACGTATTTTTAAGAATTATTTTTTTACGATCGTGTCTAAAAGTCTAGATGTTTTATAAGAACGTGTATTGAAAAAAGTGTTTGATAAATTCCAGTCAAGCATCACGTTGTTACTTAAAACATTGGTCTTAAAAGTTTTATGGCCCTACAAGTTATGTGTGTACTTTTATAAAATAATAATAATAATAAATAATAATAATAATAATAATAATAATAATAATAATAATAATAATAATAATAATAATAATAATAATAATAATAATAATAATAATAATAATAATAACGTTAGATAGTTAATGTATCCGTTGAAATTTTCTACATAATAAGATCACTTAAAAAATACAAAAATAAAACATTAAATTAAAGGTATACGCTAAGAAAGCTTTTAAAAAACAAAAAACATGCATTCTAACTACTTGCATATGATTGGTTTGTTTGAGTAAAATGAGGTATAAATTACTTTAAATATGGGTTCGGTTTCAAATTTTGTAAACGAGAAAAAGAAAGAATTGATTGAAAAGAAAATTTTCGATAAAAGGAAATTAGTCATCAAGTGTATGAAGTAAAAGATATTTCAGACTAACGTAATTCAAAACCATGCATTAAGACTAAAATGAATAGAAAGGAAAATGGTTACTCGATTTTTCTATGATTGTGCACCTTCGCAGATACTTCTCCGGCAAAATTCAATTCCAAAAGTTATCACACAAAACTTTAAATGCATCATCATCATGATAATATATATCCACAACAAGAAGATGAGTTCATGAGAATCCAAATAGAAAGCATCTAATCCAACACTGCTACAACACCATTGCACAGAAGTAAACAAGATAACTGAAACTCCACTCAGACGGAAGCATAGAGCTTTGGAACAAATGAAAACCACTTGAAACCGCAGCTACACTTTAGAGGCAAATAGGGACACCTTGGAAGCCAATCCCAACTCCTCCTCGAAACATTGTAGTACAGCATCTCTGGCCACATGTAACAGCAAACGCAGATCATACCCTCATGCCAGAAACAATAAATATGTTCATAGTTATGGTAGCAAACCGACACAAATTTTCTACACATAATCTCAGGCACCGACACCACTTCCACCCAAACCCCTTCGCCCGTTAATGCCCACAACTTTATGCTCCTGGAGATCCCATCGGTTCCAACCCCACCAACCAAATACAACTTCCCCTCTCCATCCTCATCACTCACCAGCCTCAGGAAAGTGAGTTGTTGGGGCAACTCAGCCGCGTGCCTCTTCCACTTCCCACTCTCCAAATCGAAACGCACCACCGAGAACGGTTCCGGGGTTGTGAAGTACACCCCCCCGTGGAAGAAAGCACCCTGCTGGTGACAACTGTCGCTGAGAATAGCATCGAAACCCTCGAAGCGCCGCCAAGAGAGGTCGTTAGAGTTGTAGACAAAGGCAGTGTTGGAGGTTGACTTTGAAGAAAGGAGCACTATGCTGTAGCCAAGAGGGGTAGTGACAAAAGTTAGGTGGGTCAAGTGAAGAGAGTGAGTTGGGGATTCGATCCTTCTAGAGGACTTGACAAAGAGGTTGCATACGAGAAAGGAAGAGGAAGAGGGGTTGAAGAGACAAAAGAGGCCACCGGAGGAGGATACAAGAGAGAAGGAAGAAGAGAGAGGAAGAGAAGGAGAGATGGTGCGCCAAGAGGAAAGGTTGGAGTCGTAGAGACGGAAGTAGAGAGGGCACTGAGGGTGTGAGAGTAAGAGAAAGGAAGAGAAAGGTGAAGAAGAAGAAGAAGAAGATGAAGATGAAGATGCAGAGTGTTTGGAGACAAAGGAAGGAGAGAAGAGAAGAGAAGTGAAGGCCTTGCAAGTGGGTCTGAGGTTCAAGAGTGTCTTGAGAGGGAGTAAAAGAAGTATGTGTTCCACAACATCATTGGGTAGTTTGCTCCAGATTCTGGGGTCCATTGTTGTTGAAGTGAAGGTTGTTATGTCCTTCATTTCGTTGGAGTGTCCGAATGAACGTTGTGTCTGCTGTAATAAAGAGAAGGCAGCCATGATGAGTTGACTAAGTGAAAATAAAAGCTTGAGGTACGACCAATCTTTTTTCAATTTTTAAATTTTAATTGGATTATTAGGCCCGAATGGTATATGTCATTCGAGTGTATATTTTAATCACAGTCTAACAATTTACTTAAAAAAATATTTTTTTGATTGAAAAAAAAAAACTGTATTGTTGACAATCGTA
Source organism: Macrotyloma uniflorum (assembly GCA_016859785.1). Lineage (NCBI taxonomy): Eukaryota > Viridiplantae > Streptophyta > Magnoliopsida > Fabales > Fabaceae > Macrotyloma > Macrotyloma uniflorum. Next base: position 2,990,741 of record BDMB01000007.1, on the reverse strand, counting down.
ACTTGCTCATGACACAACTGAAGACATTTTAAGTTATTTAAAGTAGGAAATAATTATGGGGATCTCTTAGGTGTTGATATGCAATAATGAGATACAATAAGTCTACAAGTATGGCTTAGATTGCAATGTATATAAAGTTTGTAGGGAAAATCTGGGCTTGATTTCATAAAATACATTTTTGGAGAGAAACAAGAAACTTTTATTATTCATTTCTTTGACTAAAATTAAGTCTTATGATTGATTTCAATGGTTCAAATTTGTCCGAATAGATCGAAATTTCATTGAAGAGTCAAAGACTACAATTACGATTGTTACAAAAAAGATAAGTAAAGATAAAGAGAAAAAAAGATAAGCAATTAAGTGTATGGACTTGCGTTTTCCCACATCTAAACGTAGATTTAAACATGCAATTATGCGATTCCTAATGGGTTGTGAAGAGTTTAAAAAAATGAGAAGTGTCGCAAATGCGACTAGTATTTGGATAATGAGATAATTATGACTCTTGAAAGTATACATCTATTTGAAGTTATTGGAGCAATTTGCATGTTAAAATGAACTTAAAATGGTAATTTGTAAAATTATATTCCAAATGAAATTAACACATAAGTTTATTGTCAATTTTTTTTAATGATGTTCAATGTAATATTATGACACCAATTGGTGAAAACTAACATGTAATTTACGTTTACAAAAATCATAGCTCGTATAGTGGCTAACGGAAACTATTATGTTAATATTAATTATAAAAAATATGTCGAAATACCTAAAAGAATTGGTTGCTCATCGTTCGAAAGTAAATTAACAACTGAAGATAACTAGTGTCATGGTGGTGTGAAAGGGTAATGTCCTTTATAAGGCACAGTACACTACTACAAGGGCATATTGTTTTCATGTTGAAATTTGAAATGAAATGAGCTTGTGTACTGCCAGATGAACACCATTACCCAATTATTGTGTTTGTTAAGCTATGCGTAAACTATATGTAAGTTATTCATATGCCCTACTTGAAAGGAAATGTAGGGTAAAATACACCCAAATCCTTCTAAACAAAATTCGATTCCGGGATGGAGTTAAATTAACCTTTACAGACATTATACTATTCTTTATATTGTAGAGGATGTTGGCATCAAGAGAGCACATTGCACCTTCGATAATGCCACTATGTGTGAACCATGTAGAACCTATCTATGCACCTCATTGAACTTTAACCCTGCAAGATATAAGGTTTCGCATGTAGACAAACCCAAATGGTTCGCGAGCAGATGCATAAATATGGTATCTTGGAAAGTAAGAAATACGGACTGATTGACTTATGCGCTTAATAACCGCTCATTCCAGAGAAATGCTTCTTCATGGCTCGGTCCTTCTGGTGGTGATTGTTTCTTCCTCCTCCCCTGCCCCTCCCTCTCCCTCTTCCTCTACCCCTTTGGTTGTTTCCATCCACCTCAGATTCATCAGATTGTTGCTCCTGTTGCTGATGAGATGCAATCTGTCTTCCACCTTCCCTCCTACCCCTACCAAAAGAATTGACCGGAACCCCTCTCCCTTCCATTTCAGAAACCTGGAATTGGTTATCATCCTCCTTGTAGGAATCGGTCAACTTTTTTACCGCGCCAAGGGGAAGGTTTCCGCCACGTCCAAGACCGTGTATTAACTCTTTCTGAACTTGCGTTATTAGTGAAGCTTCATCAGAATTTGCCACTGCTACGGCACCAGCCACTTTGTAGCTGTAATTCTTACCATCCTTGACATAGTACTGTGGCTTTTTCCTGGAGCCCCATTTTGAATCAGGGGCACTTTTTATCGAGTTTCCACTCTCTGTTGCCCATGATTTCCCTGACTTCGCATTTATTTGGTCACCTAGTGTCTCATTTTCTTCTACTCCAGAGTCTGCTACACTGAGACCCAAGTCATCAAAAGAGTCGTCATACTCATCTTCATATTCATATTGTAAAATCATAGCAGCAGTTTTTGATGTATCTTTCTCGTCCTTTTTATCCAGAATACTGAGATCAGGCAAGTCAGCTCTAGATTTCCGAACAAATTTTCCAAGTGAAGCAGAGGATGATGACATTAATGATCCCTCTGTCTGTTGCTTCCCCCTGACAACTTCTGAATTTGAGGATGCTGACGTAGAATCAATTAATTTACCTTTTCCTTTATCATTCCCACCCAAGGTGGTAGACTTGGCTGGTGGCAATGACTCTAGCGAGGTGTCCAGGTTCTGCAGATCTTCATGAAGGGTTCCCTCTAAAATTCTTTGAATAACCTCTTCCGGATTCTGGTCATAAACCTCAAGACATGCAGCTAAAAATCCTTTACCGTAATCAGGGAACAGGTCCCTAATTTGACTGATGTTTGACTCTGCAATTGCAGCATCTTCATCTGTCAGCAATGATTCGTTTGGCAAAGAGGTTTTTGCAGAATGTGGGTCCTTATAAATCTCTTTCAGATTACTCAACATCCCGGATAGAAATTGAAACTGTTCATCGTCAATGAATATCCATCCTGTATCATAGCAACTGATTACAAAAGGAAAAGGAGCAAGCATATGCTACATTGCAAACGTCAATGGGAAAATGCAATGATTTAAAATATAATTTTGAAAGATCAGAGAAATCTAATTCTAGCTTATATCTTAGAGGGGAGAGAAGGATTAGCCCTCTAAAAAATTAGCTGGATCAAGCTTTTTGCCATGAACCATACTAAGCCAAGCAATTATGCTAAAAATATATGAAAGAGATTATATATTACTATACAAATAAGAACATTACCACTATCCTTCAATCTCTCAATCCTGCTTAGTATATTGAAATTTCTTTCAACATCTTGAAGAAATGTTTCCTTCTGATGGCTTTCCCGAAAATGTGATGATACTGAATTGATCTCTCTAAATGTTTGAACCAGAATATCTGCTCTGATGACTGGGTCCTCTACATTGGCAGGAAACATCTTAGTGGCAGCTTGAAGAGGGATGCCGTCTCTGAACACTTCATCACTTAGATAGCACAAGTGTAATAATTGCCAACCAAACTTTACCAATCTTATTTTTAACATCTTCAGACTAACTAAGATATTAGATACTGTGCCGTCATGTTTGTCAGAAAACATCATATGGAATCCCTTCTGCAATGAGGGAATTAGTGAATCATGCAATCTGGCAAGGAGGCTCAGCAGTTCCTCGTTCCCATAACTACACAATTAGAAAGAACAGAAAAAAAATCAAAGTCTTGAAGAAAAAATTTCAATTGGTAAATATTAATCATTTATTCTATTTAGATAAATTAATCAACAACAAATATTTTAAGCATGATACAACCCAAATCCAGTGTTTGATAAGTCATTTCCCACGGAAATTTATCACATTTGGTCTTCACTCATCATAAAAATTCAAGTTTCAGAGGTAAAGGATACCTCATTTCAACTGGACAAGAAAAGAATACGGCTGCTGGTTCGTATGCACTAACAAAAGAATCCATTGATACAATTGCATCATTTATAAAGTCCATCACCTATAACAAAAAAATATGCCATCAATATTACGCTGTATATTTTGAACTACATAAACTGTGGATAAACTAAATGCAACAGTAAAAACTAAAGTAACCCAACGGCGAGGCTCTTCACTTCACGAAGGTAGTATGGAGGTAGTAAGTGTACACAATTTTCCCTTTACATATGCAAAGAGACTGTCATCATTACACCAACACTCGCCCTCAATCTAAATGCTATACATTTTAAGAAATTATTGCAGGGACAGTATACCATTCCGTGGCAAGTCATTTGCCACAGCAAAATTCTACTTCAATAACGGTAAAATATGGGCAGTAATTATTGTAGATATTAGACTTTGTTATTGAGATAGGGAAAATGTTATTTAAGATTGATTTGCTGTGGTCAATGTTATTCAAAGTTTTATTTAGCTATTGTATAATAGTGTCCAGGGTTAGCTGGATTATGCCCACGACACTATGGGATTGGATGGCAGTAGGAGGTAAACTTCACTTATAATGGGGAGTAACTTGGAAAAGAAAGGGTAGGGTGGTCATCCCAGAATCTAGATGGAAGCCCAACTCATGCTGAAGAGCGGATGAGCAAGTCGTTCTCTCTGGTATTCCCATACTGTAGGTTTAAATGCTCACATCTCATATTCAACTGTTTTGACTCCACTTTTCGAGCAAATTCTATCCAGTTGCACTTGTATGCTGCCTTGCTGTAGTTGTATTTTCCCTCTTGGCTCTTTTCCAATAAATGGATATTAAAAATGGGGGAACATAAATGCACTCAACTTTCTTAGTGGATCTAAGCCAATCAGTTATCCCAGACTGTAACAAGTTACAAGCTTACAGATACAGAATTTCAATCTTCTCACATCTGCTTTATCACCCCGCATACAAGAAGATTGGGTATTTGGGCTATAACTCAAAGAGGGAAAAAAATAAATAAATAAAGCGACTCACCTCCAGCAGATCAGCTTGAAGAAAAGCAGCATTATGGTGATCGAGATTTCCAGAAGAAAATAAAACCTGTACGTAATCCACAAAAGAAAGCTTTTAATTTTCATTGTAATTTTCTCCTTTATACCAAAATTATACACATGAACATTCTATCATGATTTAGACAGTCAGTTTCTTATAAATGGTTTTCTGAAAACATTTCTATCCGTTAACACATTTTAAATAAGTCAACTAACTTACGGAAGGGAGAGAAAGGTCATCAGCCATTATTGGTCTACAGGATGTTCAAAGGGAACTCAGCGAAGAAAAGTAAGGAGTCATACTAAAATACTATTTTCTTTCCTCCAACAAATACTTAAATTTATAAGATCAAAGTATTTGTGTTTCAAATACATCCAAATAATAGAGAAACAGTAATGTATGCACATCGTATAAACCACTTTCTCTCAACACATATCACGCAACAAATTCTTGTGTAGTATGTCTCGCCACAGGTAGATTTCCTCTCTCCACCTTTTCTTTGGAAATGTGTGGAGGCATGTGCCTGACCTAGATTATCCATTTGTTGTGTTGAAAGTATAAATTCTAATAAATCAATCGAGAAGCTCTTTGGCATAATATGAATAAGAGCTGATTATTTATTTCTCAACAAGACAAAAAAAGAAATTGTGGTTAGACTTTATATTACGACATCCTAATGAAATACATCAGTCACAAACATACAAATATAAAAAATCCATTTCCATACCATTAATCTGCAGATAACTAAATAAATTCAATAAAGCACCTAAACAAACAAATTAAAGGGATGAAATATAGAGAACATGTCCAAGAAGTAACTTTTATAAGTCTTATGAAACAAAACAGTTTGTTGGACATCAAAACTATATGATTCAAGACGTAACATATACTTTGGATAACAACACAAACTACATTAATATTCTCACCAACAAAAAAAAAAAAAAGAACTTAACTAGTTAACACAAAGGAAGTATGAAACTCATAGCAGAAAAGAAAGTAATTAACATTATGGATACCTCCAATGATGAACTGCAACGTTCGTGCATTGTGTTGACAATTCCCAGAAAATGGGATATTACTGCAATCAGATTACTATGGATCCAAGGTTGAGCATTCAAAGCATTTCTAACCTGAGACAGACAGAAAAAGAGAAAAGTAAGTATGGCAAGTTAAACGCACAAAAGGAAGCACTTCAATTCCACAACAAAGTTTACATAGAACTACCCTAAGATTGAGATGACTATCCGAACATAAAATGTGTCCAGGTGTAATATAGACAAAATTAAAAGGTTTGATTAATATCCTTCTATAGTTTTCTTGACCAATTAAGTAATAGGACCTTCCAGAGAAGGTATAACTCAAGTGAACAAGAAAAACTCACCAAGACGAAGAGTAAAATAAAACAGAGAGAGCAAAATAATAAAACAAACTGGTTAAATTCAGGAGATGGGAAGAGAAAACACCAAAAACTGTCATGCATTCCATTTCACAATCAATAAGGGAAAACATCTGAATGAACTTCATCTATTATTTTTGAGAAAATAAACCAGAAAGAATAAAATATTTAAACATTTACCCCAGTGCCTAAGGCTCCTCACTTCACGAATATGAGGAAGGGTAACTGTACACAGTCTTTCCGTTGCATATGCAAAGAAGCTGTTTCCTTATTCTAGCCCATGACCAACTGGTCACCAAGGCATAACTTTTATGCCAAGGCTCGTCCACATACCAAGTAATATATTATTAAATAGAAATTCTCACCAGTGATCTTGTCAGTTCTTCATTTTCATGATAGTATATGGCACATATATCCAATAACTTCGGCAATTCAAGCAACTTTTTCTCCTGCAAAAGAACTACAGGCAAAATTAGTGAACAAAGGTGAATCACAATACAAAAAATACAAAATGAGGTAATTACTCGACAAGAATCCACAATGGAAATAATTTTCCAAACATCAATAAATACGTGATGTTTTATTATTATACCAATAAATGCATTCACTGCTGATAAATTAAGCAAAGTGCCATAAACATTTTTTTAAGAATCAATTGGCACCTTTGCCAGTTGACTGACCAGTTTTATCAACAAGTCAAGTATGGGTGTTTTCGGAACCGTGTCCAAAGAGCAAAAAAAAACATGCGGCAAACCATATGTTATATATTGTAGCATTCTCATTCACATGAGTCCTGACACAGTACCAGACACGCCCTGTTTCTTATATACACATAGCATTTATAGAACATGCACAAAAACATTGTACCAATGCGATTTCAAACTCAGCCTGGGCCAAGACATACAAATGAAGCCCGCAAAGTAAAATATGCACGCTGAGTTAACAAAGTAATGACTAATAAAAAAACATGTAGTGGTGACTCAAACAAAAATGTCTACATTGTTCACAGCCTAAAAAAAAGGTTAAATGAGATCCCACCTTCATGGTCTTTCAAACTGAGGGTGTCGCCCGGTCGAGCACCAGGGTCTTTATTCGAAGAACTGCAATAAGCACACATTAAAAAAAAATCACAGATCAATAAATAAAACAGAGTCCAAACCAGGGCATCACTCCAACACATGAAAAACTTACATGCGATACAATACCATGAAAACGCGGCGACTCAAATCGAGCTCCCCAACAATAACACCTGCAACAATCCCTTTAACCCCGCGATGAGGGAAATCATACCACCTGCTCCTGAATTGCAAGAAGCTATCTAAAAACTCATGAAGGGAGGTGTCAGCAGCCACTGCAAGTACAATTAACATCATTAACACGAAGCTTACACAAAAATTCCAAACGTAACAGTGACACATTACACAAGCAAAGAGGAAGTTGAAACTATCAGTATTACATGGACTTGATTTTATTAGATTAAATTAGATTGAGAATTGATGAAGAATAATTTTATTTAAAAAGAAAGAATGAATGAAGAAAATTAAGAGTGAAGTACCTTGTGTCCAGAATTGCTTGGGTTTGCACTTGAGCAAGCGTGACAAGTGTGTGTTCAAAAGATCAACAACTCTCTGAGATTCGAGGGGATCCAATGCTCCATCTTCGGCGCCGAGACCCGCCGCCACGGCCTCGTCCTGTGGTAAGTATTTAACGAAATTGCCATTCTGCCCTCTGTTAGGGGCTCCGCTAGTGGTGGCGGGGATGGATGGTGGGGTTTGTCTGAGGGAGGTTGAGAGGGTTGGATTGGAATTCCTAGGGACAAACTTTTTGTGGTTATGGGTTTTGGTGAAACCCTTGTTATGGTTATCTTGTCTACCCTGACCCGATCTATTTGACATTTGAATCAGAAAGGATCGAAAAAGTGGGTAAAGAGTTGGAAAGAAGATTGAAATTCAGAATTGAAATACAAAACCTGGAGTCAGTGTAGGGTTGGGTTCAGTTCAGAGTAACACAATTTTATATGCACTTTTCATCTGCTCTTTTCTTTTCTTATTGGATTTGCGACCATTCACATCCATAATTTGCATAATCTCTATCTCTTCTCTATTATATGTTTATATCTATCATATATTGTAAAAGAAGATCTTATAAAAAAAAAAATTACACACACATTCCATAACATGGTAGCATTTATCAAAAAAAAAAAAAAAAAATTAGTTCATCTTGTTTTTATCTTTATTTATAGTAATTAAAATATTGTAATTCATATACACAGTCCAATTAATCAATTAAATTTGGAAATACGTAACGATTTTATATAATACCGTAAATATTTTTTATCATATTGTTTTTATATTTTTGATGACTTTTGATTAATGATCAGAATAATAAGAAAAAAATATCACCTTAAATATTAAGGTAATAGTAATAAGAATATCTTTCATCATATTTTATATTTATTAATATTATTTTATTAATTATAATATCTCTATTTATTATCTATACTAATATATAAATATATTAATTTTTTAATTGGTTTTTAGTGTATAATTTTTTTATAATTTATCCTTACTTTAATATGTTGCCAATTATTTTATAATTAGTATGGTAACTGTTGTTTTTACTGAGGTAAACATTTTGAATGATAATTTTGATAATAAATTATTATACTACACCCATTATTAATTGTGTCATTATAAAAAATAATTTTGGTCACATATAATAAAACCTTTCAAATATTTTCTTTTAAATATTCAAATACTAAATCAACTAAATAAAAGATTAAGTATAATAGAAGTTTTAATTCTATATAATAGGATAATCAGTCTATTAATTAAATATCATAAATAATTTTATACCTTCGACAACCAATTATCAGTTTAAACTTTTCCATAATTAATGATTATATTATTGATTTAAGTCATTATAAACAATTTTAATATTTCATATTGAAATTGATTGAGATTTTCAACATTTACAAAATAAATTAATATATCTATTATACAATAATAATAATAAAAAAATAAAAAACTGTACACAAATATTTGTTGCTCGACATCACCACATTCATCCTTTTCTGTTAAAATGGGAAACAAATTATTTGTGTTTATTTCTTTGTAGTAATAAATTAAGTTTTTTTAACTTAATTATACTCTTCACCTTCAACTTGTATTTTGGATGATCCTTTTTACTTATTGCAAATTTGTCATTAATATGTTTTTCGTTGAACTTCAAAGAGTTTTAACTGTTATAGTTTTGAACCGTTATTATATATACAGATTCAAAATAAGTGTTTTATTTTAAATCCTCCATGCCAATCATTAGGAAATACATACAAATCGTCACATCTGTCAAAAAAACTGCAGAAATAACAACTATTTTCTTTTTATTTTATTTTTTAAAATTTTAATATCACTCTCAAAAAATCATGATGAGAATCAAAACAATTTTTTTTTTCTTCAATAATAAAATCAAACATAATAAATATTGTGTATTAAAAAAAAGTGAAGGAAGTAATTTAAACATCTTTTAAAAGGAAAAAACATAAAATTGAAGGAAATGTGAGCATATATATAGTTATAGAATAAAAAATTGAACAAACCTTACTTGTGACTATGCTCATCAACAGTCATTTGTTATAGCCTAATCTTAAGATCTTCCGCTGCCAAATGGGGAATTGGCAAGCATGTCTTTTTTTATAGCCATAATAATTCTCTCATTCTCCAACACCAAAATAAAGTAATTTACATTTTTTTTTACAATGACAAGATTAAAACCTATGCATATTACCGAAATTTCTATTGATTTACTATAAATATAAATAACGAGCTTAAAACCAATCAGGATACACAGATGATAATAATAATAATAATAATAATAATAATAATAGAGCAGAACTAATCGCAGAAACAACCAACCTTTCTGCAGCAAATCCCATTAAAATTTATCTTAAGGAAAACTAAGCAGTCATCAATAAAGCTCCTAACAAGAGCCAGATCAAATGGTCAATAACTAAAACACAAACACCAGGAAAAAGATCAGGCCGACACTTTAACTAAGACAAATAGCGGCTTGTTGCCCAGCCTGTCCCGCCCCTGAAATAAGCCAAAAGGAAAATTAGTTTATAGCAATCAATTTTCTGTCGCAACTCCATAGATTTCGATTTCAAAATAGTCAGTGTAATGCAGGGAGAATAAACTATTTCGAATGCATCTAACTCACAAGACCAGTATAGTTAAAATTGGTCATAGCCAGAACAAAAGAATGCGGAAGTTATATACCCTTTCTTCTAAATAAAAAATAGAAAACACCTATATGGACTTACGTTAAGAATCATAAACACTGCAGGACCAGAAGCTCTAAACAGACCGTGTACAATTATCAGTAGAGAGGAATTCAAGTGGTGACATAACTTTCCATGACCCTTCTCCAGCAAGATTTGCAGTAATTTTATTCGTAAATCAAACATACTAGATCAAGGCAGGACCACTAATGATGACCTACAAATTCCATATATGTTAAGCATTTATTGCCTCTTTTCACTCCAGAATCAAGGAATGCAAGGGATTAATGAGTCATTCTTGGACAGGCGCCACATTATGCATATTTTTAGGATTTACTTGAGGTATGAAACTTGAGTCCGATATTGGAAATATGGGATTCTAGTGTAGAACTTATAAGGCCTTGGTTCCACCTAAAATGACTACCTATATAGTTAAAAAAGTGATTTTGACAGTACTTGTTGTGACCAACTTAGTTAAGAAATCTTTCATGTTGAAGGATTGGAAATAATTTAGGTTGAGTTAACCTCTTTTTTAGAAATATGTGAACATTGTTGTCTACTTTGTTCTTCACGCGTCTCTCCACAAGTTCTTTTCTACTTTATCTAAATGTGTTCTTGCAAAAAAGGTTTTTGAAAATTTTTAAACACACAATTCAACCTCTCTTTATATGTGTTTCGTGTTGATTTAGTTGGTTTGGTAGTAAAATGATATACTCAAATTTATGATTTGGATAATGGTGATAATTCCCCCTTGTTAAGTTGTTACTAGGATGATTTTTACTCTTATTTATAGCTGAAATGTGGCAATGTACCTTGTACTAGCTAGATATTAAATATTCCTTGCAAGTGATCATGAGGAGGAAATCTCCCTGGAACAACCACCTAACTTAGTTGCTTAGAGGGAGTCTGATCTTGTTTACATGCTACTTAAGTCTTAATATGATTTCAAATAATCACCCTGAAGTTGGTTTCGTAAATTTAGTAGTCATCCAACAATTTGGTACGATTAGCTATAAAATAGACCACTCTGTTCCTTAAATGCTCACCATTGAATACGATGATTTATCTTGTGGTGTTATGTATATAATAATATTGTCTTTACAAGTGATCATCAAGATAACACAGGGAGATGACGCAATATTCGTTGAGAATTCAAAGATTTTCAAACAAAGATCTAACTCGATTTCGATACTTCATTGGAATTAAATATCTCAATCAAAGATGGAAACATGCTATCCATGTTTTGGAAGAAGAGGGAATGCTTAATTGTAAGCTTGTTGATACTCCTATGTACCCAAATGTGATGATTCTACCGAATCAGGGGGAATCCTACGATGATCTAGGCAAATATAGATTAGTTGTGAAGTTAAATTATCTCACAAAGATTCTAACAACATTTCCCTTCCAATTAATGTTGTCAGTCAATTTCTCAATTCACTATGTGATAGTCATTGGAATGTAATTGCACAGATCCTCCGATGCATCAAAGGATTACCTGGCAAAGGGCTTATTGATATGGACAAGGGTAATGCTGACATCATTGCATATAAAAATGTAAATTGGGAAAGAGATGCAAGTGATAGAAGATCCAAAATAGGCTACCATGTTCTCGTTGGAGGAAACTTGAACAAAAGGAAAAGTAAAAGCACTTGGGCAATGGCTAATACGAGCAGTGAACCCTTATGGTTATAAAGCGTTTGCTTCAGAAGTTGAAGTTTTGTGAGATAGATCCCATGACACTTATGATAACCAATCAACATTTAGAAGACTAAACGTGTAGAGGCTTTGGGGGCTCTAAGGAATAACCTGTTGATAAGTTGACGAAGTCCTTACTATCCTAGAATAGCTAATATATGAAACAAGTTGGATACTGCTCCAACTTGAAGGTTGTTCGAAAGTCGTTTTAATTGGTGTCATCTCTAGCCCACTTCAGTTGTGACTTCTTTGGAGGTTGGTTAAAGTTGCAATCTCAAGAGAGGTGGCTTAGTCTCACATTTATTAGTGACATAGCCAAATTAAAATATATAAATGAAAGCCAATACTCATTTTAAAAGTCGATTTTGTATAATTGACTTAGGCTTAAACTTAAATATTAAGATAGTATCATCCAATATTCATTGTTGGGCCACCTGCATTTGACATGCTCTAGGCTGGAAGTCCTAGGCATAAAGGATTGTGTTGGAAAGTCATCTTAGTTACGATCCCCCTAGCCCTCTAAGTTGCAGTCACTTTGGAGTTGCCTATAGTTAGATTCTATTTTCCTTATTAGCTTTTCTAATTATTGCTAATGAGACAAACGATTTGATCCCACATTATAGGATCTATTAGAACCAAGAATTTCCTTTGTTTATGCCTCATTTGTATAAATACCTATATTTTTAAAATCAGACCAGTCATTGAACTAGTCAAGTCATCAGTTCAAGACTTAATGGTTCAACTATGGTGGAACCAATATTAACAAAATTATTATAATAATTAAATAATATTAAAAAAATGTAATATCATTATTCTATAATGTTAAAATTAAAAATAAAACATAAAATAAGAAGCTTTTAGCATTAAAAAATAATATAAAGATTAAAATAAAATATGCTATCATACTTAAATTAAGATTTCAATAACATTTACCAATTTATTAATATTAATAAGTTACGTAAAGAATAAAAATAAAATGACAAATATTTTAGATTTATTTTATTTTTAAGAAAAAAAATTACAATAATTTATATTAAATATTTTTTACTGAACCGGTTTATACAGAGATTATTTGATCAGTTTACCGGTCACCGGTCCGACTGGTCAATCCCGTTTTCAAAACACCGATAAATACATGTAAGTATTTCATTGGTTTATTTCCTTGAAGTGTTCCGATTCAAGTGGTGCATAATTTTTAACTCAGATTTTATTCACGTTGGACCTAGTAAATCTGATGGGTTTGAAAGGTCCTATTACCTAGTACATAAATCTGGAAAATGTCAAACTAAGTCATTCTCTATTGGCTCAGTGCACAAATTACTTTGCACAAAGTGCCTACACAATAATTTTTTGGATAAATGTATCTCAACACAATTTTCATAGATACAATTCAACTTTACCGTCATTCTTTAGTTTTGCTAATGTCACTTGAGATCCTAAAATGCAACTGTAACTTAGGAAGATAATAGCCATCCACATTCCAGTGTTTATTTATTTAATCAATTTTTAAAGTTGACATGTTCCATATATGTAAGAAATAAATCAAGCCAACAATTAGACAAGGTGAGGATACATATATATTGAGGTTGTACCTTTAACTCTGGTAATTCAATCAGACAAGCACACTCCACAACATCAACCCCAACACGTTCTGCAATAAAGGGAGTAACAGAGAACAACTAAGAATGTATTGAAATGCCAATGTTAAGCATTAAACACTATAAATACACTCCCAAGTTAAACAGTCACTTCACTTGAAAACACCATTTTAGTGGTGGATCAAAAGGGTGCTGTTAGGTTCAGTACCCAAAAACAAGCTCTTGTCACCTCATTAAAAGTACATCATTCATGCATTATCTGTCTAAATGTATAAATAAACAGAAAGAAGAAAACCATGAATGCTAAAACACTGATAGGATGATCTCTTCTGTGGTTCAATGAGACCTAAGTCCACGTTTGGTCATTTGCACAATTTCTAAAGACTTTTTTATTCCATAAACAAAAAATACAAGTTCTTTCTAACAGGCACACCATATGAACTAAACTAGAGTAACTAGGTTGGGACTCAGGACCCTCTCACGGATGGCAGAAAACTAACTTTCACTCATAAGGGTTTTTCTTGGTTAGCCCATAAAGCATCAATATTGACAAGTTTACCTAGTAGCTTAATTGCAGCATCTAACGTTCCCCCAGTGGCAATAAGATCATCTATGACTAAGGCTCGTTCTCCACGTTCTACAGCCCCTACATGCATCTCGATTTTGTCTGTTCCATATTCCAAAGAATACTCTTCTGAGATAACCTCCCCTGTAGATATAATCAAAACATGACCATTAAACAACTAAAAATAAGCACAGTGAAGAAGTGCATAAGTTAGAATTGAGGACCATACACAATACAGAGATTTAAAGACCTAACGCCATAATTGTCTGCTAAGTAGGAATGTCTGACAACATATAATTTATATGCAACTATTTAAAAAGAAAGTACAAAACATATGCCTGGCAATTTATTGGGTTTCCTCATGGGGACAAATTTTGCTCCAATAGCTAATGCAATGGGTGGACCAAATATAAAGCCTCTTGCTTCAACGCCTGCATTCGGTCATAAATACATCTATCAGACAAAAATTAGTCACTTATTTTGAGCAAAAGTAAAAGAAAATGAAAAATTCAGATTTCTAGCAACACAGTTGCTAATTGGTGTCTGAGTTTGCTTCCACTATCTTCTGACGTTGGAATACAACAACATTCCCACTTTGGCAATTTGTATGGAACTCAATGAAATAATGTAATTTAGTCGTTATCAACAATGTATTTTAAACATGTCAAAACGAAGAAACAATTATGACTTGTGCGCATAGGCAAGGAAACAATGCTGCTACCCATCACAAATTAGAGACTATAATTGAAAAAAGAAAAAAAAAATTGCAATATCAAAAGCTGAAGAACATAACAGAAAAACTCTAATTAACCTAGCACTAAAGTCATGGATTAGGATCATCTCATGTTAATAAAGAATATGACAATGTCATGTTACGAGAAAGAAAGGTGTAGAGCTAGAACGAGGATCTAGACCAAACAAGTGGGACTATATCTCTTTAGCCTCAATTGGGAGCCACTGCCCCAGTACACAATAAGAAAACGTCCCAAGTTGCTTAGAAATGAAGCCAATGGTAATTTGTGAACATCATTGTTCTTTGACTAACTAAGGCATCTTTTAAAGATGAAATAGTGAAGCTCACACGAACGTCAAAGTGAACAACACCTACCTATAACGCATGACTACCTATAAAGCATTGACCCTCACAATGTAAGTGGAGTTGAGGTAAATAGAAAGGCTTACATAGGGTCCATTATGCCTTGTAGCATGATATGTTCTTTACTAACATGAAAGGATCCTGATCGCTTAAACCACTATCACACACTCCCTCTACCCAAATCTGCAATAAATAAATCGGCTGCGAGAGGGAAAAGGACACGGCGAATGAAAGATCACGAGCTGATACAGATACACTGTCAAGTGGTTTTTTACATAACTCTCCAAGTGACAAAATCTCAGTTTCCACTAGCCCCGGGTTGAGGAGTTAGGACAAAATCAGAAGCAGAAACAGAAACAGAAAGGGGGGGAAATTAATAGAAAGCAACTAAAGACGAAATCAGGGACAGTAGTCTAGCGATGGAGTGATGAGTACCTGCGACAACATTAATCTTTTGATCTCTGTACCTCTCAACAAAAAGGTCAATGGTGTCTTTAAAAGCCTTGGGATCAAGAAGCAGCGTGGTTATGTCCTGAAACAAAATTCCTGAGACAGGCAAAAAAAATGCAACAGAAGAGAAATCATTAAACGAAAAGAAGGAGAGGAGGTGGTCGGGTGAGAGAGGAAGGAGAGAGAGTGGAAACCTGGCTTGGGAAAGTCAGGGATGACTCGGATTGCAGAGGAGATTCTCTCTAAGCGCGGGTCTTGTTGATCCTGAGAGTTCTTGGAAGCCATTCTCGTAACGGGTCTGACTGGCGAAGCAAAGAAAAAAAAAAAAAAACAGAAAGGAATGTTTTATTGTGGGTTGCGAGAAAGACAAAAATAGTTGCGATTGAAGAGAGAGAAGGGAATTGATTGAAAATTACGTACGTGATGGAGTGGAAGGAAGGCGAAGGGGTGGAGAATTTGGAAAAGGGATTGAAATTGGGAGGAGTGGAGGGAATCTGGAAGAAGGGAAAGAGGGGAGAGTGGCAGTGACGGCTGACCCAAACCACGACGAAATGGAGCAACACACAACCCGCATTCTCTTCGTGCCTCCTCAATTCTCACTTTTCCATTTCCACTAAATTAAAATTAACCACAAAAATTATTATTAAAATAAAGGATCTCTTTCTTGCAAGTGGCAAATTCCGATTTGAAACTACCACTCACTCTTCTACCCTCAAACCTCTCAATTTCTGCTTTAGTGGAAACGCAGGTCAATTTCCTAATAATCTCACCCAAAATTAAATAAATTAAATAAATTAAATAAATTAAAATGCCCAATAATAACCAAAATTAACGAATTAAAATCCTCGACCAAAGGGCATTTTGGTCCAACCGGGGTATGCTAATATCATGCCTTTTTTTTGTTTACTTTGTCTCTGCCTCCTCCAATTTGCCTTTGATGTGGTTGGTGAGGTGACATAGTTTAATGTTATATATATAAAAAATACTTATTATTGTTACTTAATTTTCCAAAATATTTACATTCAGGTTTAAACTAAATTATGAATTTATCTTTTTTACTAAATTTGTTTGTCAAATTATTTTTATAAAAAAATTAAACTTATTTTTCAGTCAATTCATTAATCTCTCAATCCATAACACTTTGTATTTGTCCTATATTTACTGTTGGTAATTTAAAAAGTTATAAATCAGTATTTTGAACTGTGATTAGTATTTGTAATTATTACTATAATATTTTAGATTTTTTTTATATTTTTATCATTGAGATCCTGATCCTTAAATAATTTTTATTAATAAAATGAATTTTTTTATCCCCATTTTGGTTGAAGGAAAAAAAAAACAATATAATAAATATTAAGAAAGATGTAAACAAATTATAGGATAAAAAAACTTAATACAATGCCGACACGTGTTACTGTCTACGTCACATTAAAATGTGCGCTTTTTGGGGGTAATTCTGACAATTTCTTGGTGATGGATAATTTAATAACTGTAAACAATCCAACGGTAATTGTAATTATAAATCACGACCAACCCAAAAAACACATTATTATAAATAAATAAAATCAAGCATTATTTAAAATAATTTTAAATTTTTGTATACCACTTTAAAAAAATGTAAAAAATTTACGAATGTTTAATGTAGTTTTTCTTAAATGAAAGATAGGTAATAAAAGTTGGTATTAACCAGAATTAATTCATTACAGTACCGTAAGTATAGTGAAGAAGAAAAAAGTCAAGAGTACGTACAAATTACGAATTACTCCAATGTTTCAATGTTTTCTGTTTTGGTACATGAATTTGAGTCGTTTTTGGGTGAACCAATTTTGGTTGTTGTTGACGATGGGTAGGGCACAAATCTAGAAACTGTGGAAAAATGTTTTGACAAGTGCACGTGTGAATTTGGATGCTTCACGTAGCTTTTTTCCAACATCTCATTCCAATATAGTTTCTAGATTGTTAGAGTGTGTTTGGATGAGAGAGTAGATTTGAAGAAGTGAAAAAAAAAAATGAAAAAAAAGAAAAGAGAAAATAAAGTTGTTTAGATTAAGAGAAAGAAAATGGAAAGGAGTAGAAAGTAAAATAATATTATTTATTATTAATAATTTTTTTAATATTTTTAATAATTTATTATTATTATTATATGAAAAATATATAATTTAATAATATTATTAATAACTTTATTAATTATTTTGAATTTATTATTATTATAAAATAAAATATAAAATAAATATTATTATTAATATATTTTTAAAATTATTATTATAATAAAAAATAAAAAATAAGAAAATATATTATTTTAATATTATTAATACTTTTTAAAATTATTTATATTAAAATAACAATAAATAATTATTAATAATTTTTTTAATATTTTTTTAATATTTTTTTAATATTATATTAATTAATTATTATTATAATAATATAAAATATATTAATATTTTAATAGATTATGGAAGAGAGAGAAACTTTTCTTGCATTTCATCGTACCACGAAGAGAAAAAAAACTTAAGCAAATTTTTATCGAAATTCGTGATATATTCTCTTGATTTTCTAACTTTGATGGCAAATCTCTTCTTCACAACTTTCCGTCCGCAAATACAAACGAAGGCTTAGTGTTTTCTAAACAAAGGACTTCAAAAGTAGTAGTTCTTGTTCCTTCTTACCCAATAAGTCTTCTATACTATCACTGTTCCACTAACCAGCACATTCTTCAAAACTCAACAAAATTCACCTTCTAGTTCTAGGGTTCTAGTGGATAATGATTTCATTACGTTTTCAACCACAAGTAAAAAATTAACATTTCAATGATGTATATAAACTATAATAGCATCAATCACAAACGGCTTCAGTTTTATAACTATGAAGCCACCAAACTGTATATGAGATAAACATTTTAATAATATAAAGTTGATGGAATCATATTCAATTTTAAGAATACACACACAACAATGTGTGTATTTACAAACATGTTAACTTGATGATTAACGTAATGTTAATTTGCTCATTAGTATGTTTCATCTTTAGTGGTTTAATTAATATGTAAATTTTCATTTTAAAAAGCATTGAAAATAGTTCTAAAACATACTAATAGGCTCATGTCATTTTGAAAACAATTTTTCTATAATTAAATCACTTAATCTTTTGTTTATAATTTATTGAAACTTTAAATTTTAATTTTCATAACTTTTTTATTTATATTTTAGTGAATATGGTATTTTTAAATAAAATAAGGGAGATGATGGTTATTTTATTAAAAATATAAGAAAAATAAGTATAATTTATTAAAAACATAACGAGGTGAATATTTATTTTAAATCTATAAAGATTTTGAATGTTTTTTTTATTAAAAACATGAAGGATGTGTGTCTTTATTTTGAAACTAGGATGGGTTCACATGTCATTTGGCATGACACATGTAAATATAATTTGGCCTATTCTTTAACTATTATATAAATACTAGTAAGTTTATGGTGAATGTTACCAATAGATTGCTTTAAAAGGTGATTTATAATTAAATCAAAGTACTCTTAGAGTTTAAGTTAAAATCTGACTTAATGTAAAAATCAGCAACTTGGACATAATATAAGTAATAAAAATTTATAAATTTATTATCTTAAAATTTTGAGTTAATATTATCATATTTCCTTGTGGTTCGTGGATCTTTTCTTGATATTTATTTTATCATGATTAAAAAGTATTTTCAGTAAAAAAAAAAACTCACTTAAAAATAAGAACGATGAAAAAAATTTCTAACCTATTAATGTTTGTTTCTTAAAATTACCACAAATCCAACGTGGACTTAGTTCCACGTCAACAAAAAAAAAACATAGGAGACAACCTTATCACATTTGAATTTGATGTGAATTTTACATAAATTATGGACGGATAACCTAACACAATCAGTGCTTTATAACATTGTTCAGGTCATGGGTAACTTTTTTTCTTCGGGATAAATTATTTTGTAAAACAGGTTTTATAGTTTAAAGTTAGGAATGGTTAGGTGTTATTTATTTTTTTTAATTACAAAAAAAAAAAATTATAGAATATGGATAAGTGGAAAAAGTAGTGTTTTTAAATTCGAATTTGTCACATTAATTTTTGTAAATAAAAAACATTTTTTTTAATTTAAAAAAAAATATTAAAATGTGATTTTAAAAGAGAAATTATGAGTAATTGGTTGGAATGTAAAAAGGGGTGTAAAGGTATGAGGGAATGAAAGAGTGAGTGGAGTTAGCTGAAGTAGGTTTGAATTGTGAAGATGTAGGGGAAAACTGGTAGGAACGTGAGGTGATGGAACTGGAGGAATCCGAATTGGGTTCGGACAGTAGAATAGCCACAAATCCCATGTTTAATTCTTGTTGAAAAAAGGAAATAGAGATAGCCAGATGAATTCTGCATATATTCTTGAACCTTCTTCAACACCATAACGTGCTCCACTTGTCCGAATACGTAAAAACTAGAATAGAAAAATAGTGGCAACACCTCACACCAAGTCTACTCCACACACTCACTCCACTTGCTTTTCTCTTCTTCCTCACATTCACATATATCTTTTTATGTTTTATGTTTTCTGTTTTATCCACCACAACAAGAAAGATCTCCCATGTGATCTGCCCTCTTCATCATACCTCATCCTCTTCTCCCATACCAACCTCGTAACAAACCAAATGGCGGTGCCCAATTATCTTTTTCATTTTTCATTTTTCATTTTCACTTCATTGCAAATTTCCATTCTCATTTCCATTGCATACATGCATACGCACTCTCAAATCCTAATCATGCATGAATCACTCACTTTCTTACTCCACTATTCAATTTAAAGTCGCACCCTATGATATTGACCGAGAAAAGTCGTTGGTGGCTAGCTACTTACACTTGCCTACCGGCTGCTGTGGCGAATCTATTTAATTAACCCACATTCCCTTAGCTTTAAAATTTTGAGCTTTTTGTGGATTTTGACTTTTGAAACTTGAACTGGTCTTCCAATTAGTTCACTTGCACTACTTGGTCTTCTCTCACTTTTTTTTTTTTTTTATTTCTCTCAAAAAAAAAAAAAAGGAAAACTCGGAGTTAGTAGTACCAACAATTTATTTGACCGACTTAGAGGTCCACTAGCCACCAAGAAAACTATTCTCATGACTAACTAAAACACGTGCTCCACTCTTTCCACCTGTATTATAATAAACTCTTTAGGTTGGGCACTTCCTTGCGCCTACTTTTCACAGCACTTGTCACGCAACTTCCCTCAAATCCTCACCTCCTTTATAAATCCCCCACACCCCATTCTCCACTCTCACACTTCACCTCCAAACTCAAACTCAAAATCAACCACAACAACCTCTCTTTCTTCCCTTTCACAACACCACACATCAAGATTCAAATGGCTCTTGAAGCTCTTCAATCACCCACCACAGCCACCCCATCGTTCAGTCCCTTTGAAGAAGCCAATCTCAGTTACTTAGACACACCTTGGGCCAAGCGAAAGCGTTCCAAGCGTGGTCGCATGGACCAACAACTGCAACACCCTTCATGCACTGAGGAAGAGTACCTTGCTCTCTGTCTCATCATGCTCGCTCGCGGCGGCTCTGGCGGCGCCACCAACATCCCCACCACCGCCAAACCTGCTCTCTCCGACAACAACTCGGCGCCTCTCCCCGCCGCGAAACTCACCTACAAATGCTCCGTCTGCAACAAGGCCTTCTCCTCTTACCAAGCGCTCGGTGGACACAAGGCCAGCCACCGGAAACTCGCCGCCGCCACCGAAGACCAGCCGACCTCCTCCGGCGTGACGACGACTTCGGCGTCGAACGGCGGTGGTAGGACCCACGAGTGCTCCATATGCCACAAAACATTCCCGACAGGACAGGCCTTGGGTGGACACAAACGTTGTCACTACGAAGGCGGCGGTGGTAACAGCGCCGTAACAGCCTCCGAAGGTGTGGGGTCCACTCACACAGGAAGCCACCGCGATTTCGATCTCAACCTCCCTGCTTTTCCGGACTTTCCAACGAGGTTCTTCGCGGATGACGAGGTTTCCAGCCCCCATCCTTCCAAGAAGCCCCGTCTCAATTTGACTCTACCCAAGATTGAAATCGCTCAATACTAATCCATAGATCCAAAAATATTCGGTCTTTTTTGTTTTTTTGTTTTTGTTTTTTAAAGTTATTTGGGATTAATTTGTTCTTGTACATATATAGTACTTGGACCTTATTTTCCAGCTTTAGAATTTAGATTGTACTCCTACAGTGGTAATTCATTTAAATTCAATTCATTATTTTACATCAATTCTTACGTAAAAACAGTAATGGATGATTATTGATCTAGAACACGCCGCGGAACCGCGTGAACGGTGCGGCAAATTTGTCGAGGTCACTTGCGGGTGTTTCTTTCGGTTTGTGTGTGTAACGGTTTTTACTGTTGGTGATTAAGATTGGGAGTTAGCAGTGATATATGTGGGTGGAGGAACACCCCGGATGTTTGGTGTGCGGATAAGAACAAGGGTTTTTGTTTGGTCTTTTACTCGCTGTGATGATAGCGACACGTGGGTTACTTATCCTTACATTGCAATTGCTTTGTGGAAGGATCGAAGAATGAAAGCAACATAGCTCTTTGAATCAGTAGCATTCCCAACGCGTTCTACTACTGTCTTGTCTTGTGACACGTTATTGAAAGTTCCTACCTACCATCGCTCAAGACCAAATTTGGTCTGATACGTTTCACAGTTTCATGAACAGAAATGACCCTGAACCTTCCTAATTCCTGTCTAAGATGTGGTATCGAAAACCAATTCAAATTCCTTGCCGTGATTCCTTGTTCTGTTTACCATACATACATTCACACATAGATTTGTGAAACCGCAGTCACACGCGGTATCTAAAATTCAGAATTAGTAAAAGAAAAGGTGTTTTAGTTGGGCAAGGAGGTGCCCAATTTGATGCCAAACTCTGGTGCTGAGGAAGATTCGCGTTAAATGAAACATATTCCTTCTTCGTTTTCAAGTTTCAAGTTTCAACTTTCAACTCAATCTATCTATCCACCCTCTACCTTTGCGCGTTTTAATTAATTAGTGGGAAAAAGTCCACCCAGAGACCCATTAAGTGTTCACACTGCAAATCTATTATCTCCTTCTTTTTCCCCAATCAACTCCTCTGTAATTTACAGCTTTTCTAGTTATGCCTTTACTTTCTCTTCACTCCTCATTCTCTTATTCTTTTCTTTCTCAACCCATTCTTGTGTTATTTCTTATGTAATTCTATCTTTCAATTGTTAATCGAAGTCTATTTTCTATAACAAGTCAAAATCATTCAAATAAAGTTTGCTTTCATTCATAATTGTTTACCTTAAACAGTTAAAAATATCATTCTTTGCATTTTTAATCTAACCATCTAGAGGGGGCAGTGAGATCTCCCTCGATAGTTTCATACACTTTTAAGGATACTGTGAAGAATCTTTATTAAAAGCTTTTAATAAACACAGTAAACTATACTGTGAAGTTACAATAAAGTTCATTCATTCATAAATTGTTTGCTTTCACAAACAAAAAAGAACCAATTCCTACATCTTCTACATGTATTTTATTTATCAAACAAAGTGATATCGATATCTGAATTAATAGACTGAAAAAAGTTATGTAAAAACATGAAAAAAAAAAATGTCGAATTGATGTGTATTCAATGAAGTTTATATATAGCAAATTAAGTATTCAATGAAGGCTCGCGTTCAAAATGTGTATAGATATTTATATATACGATATTCTGACTTGTTAATGAATATTGGGAAGTATCAAGTTTTAAAAGTCTGGTTTATGTTGGTCGATGTTGTAGTTAACGGATTATAATTGACAACTCATTTGAAAATATATTCGATCGTTTTATATAATACTACATGTGGCCATTATTTTTTATTCTTAAACATCAATTTATTCTAAATTCACTAATAATGTCAAAACTCTATGTATTCCACTCTGTAAACTTCTTTTTATCGTGTTACTTTTTAAAAAATAATGTAAACCATAACATTGAATTGGTAATTTTTAAATTAAATAATTGGAAAACCTTATTTGTATATTGAACATTAAAACTTTTTAGTGAGAATGACCAAATTTATTTATGCATTTAAAAAAATTATTTATTAAATGTTGTTTATTTTGTTATTGATTACATTCATATGGTTTATGGATTTGCCTTATACCTAATTGCATATTTTCTAATTATATTCCATACTTTTCACACGTTAGATATTTGTCTTGAGTGGAAACACGTCTCACGAACAATTGTTAGCCTTTAATTATTATTTTTAATGTCTATGATGACTACAATTATATATGGACAAAAAGAAAATACTTATATTAAGTGATTAGTGTGTCATTCTAAACTTAAATATTTAGTGAAATTTATATCTCATAACATGTTGAATTTAATTTAAACATGTGATTAAGTAAGAAGCTTTGCAAGACGTAAAAGAAGTTTTACTGTCGTTTAGTCATGTATAATATTCAATAAATTTGATGGTTGGGCTGTCTATTTTACTAATATTATTATATATAACACTTTTTTTTTCGCAGTGATTTGATTTTAGAACTCGAAATCCACGTTTCGAATACAAGATTATAAAAACTATAAAGTATTCAAAGTAACTTTATCTAAACCTTTTGATTTGATATGATTTCAAACCATTCACTATTACCATTCTAACATGAAAACCTGATAATGAGGTTATAATAATAATCTAAATTTTGCCTTAATTTAGAGAAAGTGTGGTGAAGTCGAAATGCAAGGTTGGAGGAATAATAAATGAGGGAGTGGAGAAAATTTGCAGCTCAATGAATTTGGGTGCATGCTTGTTTGTTTATGCAAAGGGAGATTGGCATAACTTTTGAACCGCCATGAACCCTGCAGAATCTTTGTTGCCATGTCCAGGTTCTTTGAATCTTCTTCTTACTAATTTCCCAGTTCCCAAAGGCGGCGCCCTAAGACACCACTGACAATTACCATATGCTAGATTAAATGTACTTCTTTACACACCATCTTATTTTATTATAAATTATGAACTTCATGTATAATAAAACAATGGTTTTTTTTTTCCCGCATTTTAAGGTGGTTATGAATTGGGTCTGGTTTTCGCAAAATATTAGCCCAACCCAACAGGCTATTACACTGCAGACAGAGGAGGGAGCAGATATAATTTAAAGCCCAACAGTTATGTTGAAGGTTGCAATAAGTATGGGCCATTACGAGCCCAAAGAGTATGAAGTTTGAAGAAAGATTTGATTTAACGATAATTGGTGATAAAAATGAAGGTAGAAGTAAAATGAGTTGAAAAAATAGATTAAGAAGAAGTTATGGTGATTAGATAAGTGGAGTGGAAGCTATTTATTGGTATGTGCTCCTTGTTATTCTTGTAGCAAGCGCCACATAAAAAGCATGAGCTGCAACGGTTGCCGAATTCTCAGAAAAAGATGCAGCGAGAGGTGCACTCTCAGATCTTCTCTCCACTGGATCCATTCTCCCCAGGCCCAAGCCCATGCAACTCTCTTCCTCGCTAAGTTCTTCGGCCGTAGCCACCTCGTCTATTCCATTTCCTCCGTTCCTCAACACAACAGACCCGGTAACTACACTACGATTCTTATTCTTATTATTTTCTTTTATTTCCTTCAAAAAATCATCATCAAATTCAACTTCAACTTCAAATTCTTACTTGATTCCTTCAATTACATTGATCGCTTCGCTTCCTTTCTTCTGCAATTACAGCGCTGTTTCAGTCTCTACTCTTCGAGGCATGCGGCCGGATCATTAATCCCGTGAACGGCGCCGTCGGACTTCTGTTGACCGGTAACTGGCACGTGTGCGAGGCGGCGGTGGAGACTGTTTTCGCCGGAGGCGTTCTCCGGCCGTTACCGGAGCTTGTGGCGCCGAGGACTCTGGATGAATCTTCGGAGAGCATGTTGTCGGAGATGGCGAGCTACGATGTTTGCAGCGGGAACAATGAGAAAAAGCTTCTGAATCTGTTCGTGTAAATGATAAACGCACGTGCAGCTTTTATTAGTATTAATTAATTATTAAGAGTAGTATTAGCGATGGAATAACGCAAAGAGAATGGTTTTCCAAATTGTAGGTCCCGGAAAGTAACCCTGAAATTTTGAGGCAATTTTAATGATGCACGCTTCTTCTTTTTATTTTATTATATTAATTATATTATTATAACATTATTATAAAATAGAGTAATAATGGACGGTGAACTCTTCTCTACTCAAAATATCTTATCTAAATGCTTCTTATTTTGTACATCTTTTTTCTTTATCATATCACTTCAACATCCACACTTTATCTCTTTCTCTGATTACAAAATTCTATGGATGGTTGAGTTAGAACATCTAAAAATGTGATTTGATGTGGTGAAATTGTATTCAATATAAAGAAGGAATGATAAGAAAAAAAATAGAGAATGAGTGTGAGTGAGTGAGTGACACAGAAATTGCGAAGAGAAGTAGAGTATAGGATGCATTACTTTAACGCTACGCCGCATGTGGGAGAAGATTTGAGGAATCAATAGAAAAGTGATGGATTGAAGGGCAAATGCACGTGAAGGTGATGCAAAAATACATGGTGCGTTGCACGTCACTCTCTTCCACAACCATGGATTTCCTCAACTACAAAGTGGGTTCCACGCCGAAACCCACCACCATAACATACACTCTTACTTTCCCAACAGACCAAACCCAAAAAACCAAAATACAACACATCTTTTTTGCAAACTATATACATTCTAGTTATCTGCAACTCTCTCTCACGCGTTACAATGGATTAACTTTCGTGGTGATAAACAATGGAGATATTATATGATTGGATGTTAGGATTAAAACATGACTGTTGTAGTGCGCAAAAGAGACAGATTGGAGCATTTGTATTGCATCAACATACACTTCACCCGGTTTTTTCGCATGAACACAATCTCCTTGTTTTGTTTGCTCTTATTCCAAAACTTTAAATAAGTTTATGTTGTAAACCCTAAAAAGTAATGAGAAACTCTGGCCTTTTGAAATACTTTAGAAAATATAACTTAGATGGTTTTTGTGTTGATATTTAATTGAAGTTAAAGTTTTTTTTTTCGGATGTTTATTCTGTTTTAAATGTTAGATTTTTATGGTGTAAATTGATATCATTATTTTTATTCAAAATATAAAAATATGATGAATAATCTTTCCTTTATGTTCCTACTTTTCCAATTCGCTCGTTTCGCCGCGTCTCGTACCTTGTCTTGTCACTGTGGACCCCATGCTATCCACAGGTGACTAATTAATCACGCTTAAGTGGCGCGTGTCAAGTACTTGGTGGCTTTGAGAATCAATTTATGCTTCTTTTTTTTTTATCCATTTTCTTATTATATGGAGAGGAATTGATAAATATGCTATGGCATGGAATCCTTTAGTGGAAAAATAGTCAAAAATAAAATGAAGAAAAAAAGTCACTTCATTTGAAAATTAAGATATTTTATGAGTCTCGGTGGATGACATTACAGTAGATAAGCTTATATCTAAATAAAAGAACGGTTTTCTAACACTAATTCCAGAACTAGAAAAATATATATTATAATAAAAATTTTAATTTATTTTTAAATTGATGCTAATAAATGTGTTAAAAAAATATTTGACTAATATTCTCTAAGAAAAATGATAACGTATCCTGTTATTATTCCTTCACAAGATGGCACTTTGAACAAATTTGAGTTGGAAGAACATTTTTTTTTATAAAAAAGGATAAAGATTAAAGTTTTAAAGCATATTTAAAGGTGTAATTCATTATGATTTTAGGTCTGTGTAGATGTTTTTTTTATAAAAAAAAGGAAACGATTTTTTTTATACTTTGTTGAACATGAAAATCACAATATCTTTTATAAGCAAAACTCTAATGAAATAAATATACATATAAGTAAATTGTCACTCAAGTGAGTATCCGTAAGACAAGAAAATTGTGTATAATTAGTATGGAATTTTTCTGGTGAAGTTAGTGTAATGCTTTTCGTATGTGGAAGACGCCCTTGAATTAAATTATTTGTTTCGTGAATCTTTACTGATTGAATTTTTTTCTTCAAAAATATGTTATCCAATTTAACGAGTAAAACAGGTTGTTTATTTAGCTGGACTAACAATGATTTACTCCGCTACATTAGGATTTGGGTTATCAGTGTTATATTTTATTTTTAACATTTGATAAAAAATGATGTAAAATTTTGGTTAGGGAATAGACCAATCAATTTCTATCCCTTTTTACTCTATTAAACCCCAAATTCTGTGGACTTTTTAAAACATCAAAATCACCCCCACTTCACCCTCCGTCTCTCTCTCTCCCTTTTTTTCTCACTCCTTCACCCCCACCATCTTTAGTCATCTTGATTTTTATCTTTTCAACTTTTCACTGACCTTATGAAAACGAGTTTTTGTAACCTATTATTTTATGTGTTACAGAAAATAGTTTCTGCAATATAATATTTTTATATATTACGAAAACTAGCTTTCATTATATATATATATATATATTTTTTTTAAATTATAGAAATTAAATTTATAATACATTAGAAGATAAATTATATCATAGAAAATAGGTTTTTAAGATATTTGAAAAAATAGGAAATGCAAATAGTAAAAAAAGCAGTGCAAATAACAATCAATCTCCTTCAACGAGACGTTGTATAATGATTACAAACCCAACAAAAAGAGCCGCTTTGAAAAGAGGGGCCAATGGCCCAAAACAAGCAGAACAAACTACTCAACAAGGAAAAAGTCATTCCGCCATCTAATATAAGAAAAAAAAAACGATTCACAATGATACAAAAAAAAAAGAAGGTAGTATCATTTAATTATATCAATTTCAAAGCAAAACATTTTTTTCCCTAAATTACCTTTCATTAAAACAAGATATAAAAATAAAAGAATCTTTGTAAATAAAACATCAACTGAATGAATAGTATTTTAGGAATGAAATCATAAAATAAGATGAAATTAGTTGATTTTTTATATCTGAAACCAACAAGCATTTGCTTTTTACATTCGAAATAGGAGACGGTAAGGTCAAAACCATATTTGGGCAACCCACTCTGACTGAGGTCCGCAAGAGGAAAATAAAATATAGAAAAGAAGTAAAATTTTATGAAGAAAATTGACAATTGTTTTTCGCTAAACACTACCATGAGAAGAAACATCAACAATCAAAATGTCGTAGCTCGTAGTTAAAGTGTTTTACTCCTTTACTTTTGCAATTCGCGAGTCCCACTCAACCAGTAATGTATTGCTTAGGAGTTACCTTTCTTACTAAAAACTAATGGAGCAAATGAATGTTATATTTATATATTACAAACGAACTGTTTCAATAAATACCAATCCCCCTGTAATAAGAGACACAAAGGAAAAGAACCAGATACCATACTAACCGCATCATAATTATACAACTTAGGAGCTAATTATAACATACAAAAGATTCAACTAAAATATAACAAGCTACACGGTTTATATACACCCTTTGGAACTTTTTAAAATAACAATAAGAAAAAGAAAAAAGGCGTATATAAATAAACCTGCATCTTAAAACATCAACTTCCAATCCTGACTCTCTGGTTTGCATATGATCAATACAGGTATGCATTGAATGCAAGGCCAAAATAAGCACACCTATTGTTAGCACGCCAAATCATAATTTACGATACGTTAGCAATGAATGTGAGCTTGGTCATACATACAGTTTCAAGCTTGTTACTTTCAATGTTGAGCTTCAGGTAAGCACTTCAGTTGTGAAATATGGGTTCTTAGGCTACACTCTCTAACCTGCACGCGTAAATATTTTTGTTAATAGGCTTGCGGCGATACATTTGAGTGATGGTTAACATGCCCTTCAACTTCATGTTATGATCATCAGGTGAAAATCAGCAAAATACTTTGAGCTTCACTACCTCCTTTTCAGATACAAAATTTACCTGCATGGTTGTAACTATTGATAGAAGGCGTCTGCACTCATCAAGCAAAACATGCTCCTTTGTACTCAAGTTAGCAACTTCGACCATCAACGAATTTACATATCCAACCTATCAATTGTAAACGTTTTTCAGATGTTTTGGCACGTCAATGGAACCGTTCTTAAACGCATTAGGCACAAGGCATCACAGTGACTAATATCTTTGATTGTAGTAAGCACTAAAAAAATTTAACTCAACTTTGACAAGATAATGCATACTTATGAACCTTGGCCTCGGTTTTCGAAACCAAGACTAATCATAACTATTCTCACGTGTCATAACAATAAACTCTGTAACTTCGAAGTCACTGCTATGTAATAAAGTTTAAATGACGCAAAACAGAGAACAGGTTGCACAGTCAAACAAACAAGAACGGGGTGCTTCATTGTTTTTCTTCCAAAAAATAGACCTGTCGCTGTGGGGAAGGGGGGTGGATAAAGTGGACAGAAGTGTCTAATAAATACAATTGAGCAGGGGTAGGTAATGGAGAGAAATCAAGGTGGTGGCATGAAGTCAACAAATAATGATAAAAATGCATAAACAAAAAAAAAATAAAATCAGAAGCTGGAACTGTAGAGATAGTATTTCGTCGATTTATGCAGAAAGATGATATATCAAAATGGGGAAGAAGCTTGGAGTACATGGTTTGAATTGGCACTGCTAATTTGTTGAAGTTAATGATAAGGCTTATGTACTCGAAGCATCTCTGTTTATCACACCAAAAATGAAAATGGCATTAGGTAACAATTTGAACTCTTCTCCGAGAAAGTTGTCTACCGCGTGTGATTGGCACTACAAGCAAGGGAAATTATCTTTTTTGTTTTCTGGTGTCTTTGCAATGCTAGACTTTATGCCGTATC
This sequence comes from Macrotyloma uniflorum, assembly GCA_016859785.1. Taxonomy (NCBI): domain Eukaryota; kingdom Viridiplantae; phylum Streptophyta; class Magnoliopsida; order Fabales; family Fabaceae; genus Macrotyloma; species Macrotyloma uniflorum. The sequence continues at coordinate 2,960,317 of BDMB01000007.1, read as the reverse complement.
TTTTCTGCTCGAAGACGCATATATCTAAAACCCACATTACGCAATCGACTAATTTAGGTGACACTGGATAACTATTTACGACCAACAAAGGTTTTTCTTAAATTTTGTAATGTAACTGCATTTCTAAGGTCTCAAATTTGAAACCTTGTAGACTTGAGGTGTACAAGTATAAAAAGCAAAGTTATTTTACTACCATAACATAATAAGAAATTCAGAATCAAGAAACCAGGTGATCCAAAAAAATCAATTTATTAAAAAGTAGAAAATGTAATAAAACTTATGTTCATCAGGAATTCAAATAATAATTGATATCTAAAATCCTTATCAGTACGGTAAAAGGAATATGTACCTTTGGTAACGATGAGCATATGGAGGATCCCATAGCCTTCATTATATCCACCGCTGAACAAACAGCATCCTTCACTTTCAGTACATCTGCCTGACAGATGATTTTCGTATTATTCCCAAAACATGCTAATATAATAATATCAGCTAAATCATTATGACACTACCTATCACGAAAGGAATAGACGAATAAATAAGAAGCAAAAAGTAAATACCTTGGCCCCATCAACAACAGGGAGGCGAAGAGTGCTAGCCTTTAATGCTTCAGTAGCTCCCGCAAGTGAACTTATGTAAACTTGATCCAAAATAGCCCAATCTTCCAAATAAACCATCTACAGTAAAAGTTTCCTTTAGAATTTAGGATACGAAAGTTAAACAAGTTAATAAGTTCCGTGTTGAAGAGAATCAAATTCAAATCTGATCAAGCTAAAAAACATACGAACAATTTTGAGCACAGGGTAACGGTAGATCTTACTTGCTTTTTGAGAATGAAAATCAGCTTGAACTTATGCTTCAGCAATTGTAACTCTCTCCTTTTAGCACTCACAGATTCTCGTAGTTTATTGGTAGATGCCCAAGCATCATAGAGACAATTCTAATAAAAGAAAAATAAAAAAATCAACGGTCAATTTTACATGTACATCCATAACAAATTATAAGCATGATATTTTAAGATTGTTCATGCTAAAAATTCAATATGAACTCAAGAAACTCTGGTGAGCTTCTACAATGCGTGAACTAAATTGGTCGTGTCTATTTAATGAGTGTGACCTCCAAATGTGATTCACTGGAAAGTTTTAAAGCTCAACACGAGTTCAACAAGAAAACTCGGTTAACTTCTACAATGTGTGACCTGACATGACCTGAATTGATCGTGCCTACTTAATGATTGCGCCTCTAATTGTCACTCCTCGAAGAGTCCTAAATCTAAATGTAAGCTCAAGAAACTCCGGTGAACTTCTACAGAGATTATTTACTCTAATCTATCTAATCCAAACTCGTTGAGAAAGAAGGAATCGAGTTTAGGATTTGGACGCTATAACTATTCACTTCTAGAGATCACATAAAAATATAAAATTAAAAACTATAAGAAACTTTCCGTTGAAATAAAACCATACCTCAGCATTAGATTTCTGCGCAGAGAGATCAGCATCTGCTCTGGCGTTGACAAAACGCCACTGCAAGAGGCGGTTATGGAGAAGCCTCAGCGAATGCGCCTCCACAATTCGGTTCTCTCCCACCCTCCCTCTCTTAACATCAACGGCAAAACTCAAAATAGAAGGCTCGTTGCTGAAATCGTTAGACGACGCTCCGTTTCTGACCCTCGAGGGGCTCACACCTCTGGAAGAAGAAGAAGAGGTTGGTACTGTATTAGAAACCTTGTTAGGTGAAGCAGGACGAATATAAGAAACCTGGCCTCTGCTATTTATAACTCCTCGCGGAGATGAGGCACCGTCGAACGCCGATTTTCTCGGCGCGACGAGTTTGGGAGAGGAAACGGCGTTCGTGGTCGGTTTGGCTTTGTTCACGGTAATCCAGAACGACTCGCCCTGAAACGATACGGATAGGCTTCTTGTTGTTGCGGAAGTTGAAAGCATTTTGCCAGACGACGTCGTTCGAGTAGCTCCAGTAATGCCGGGTCGTCTCCGCTCCACCGACTGTGACCTTTTGGGCGTGAATGGCAACGGTGACCGAGGAGATGATGATGATGATGATGAGGTGTAACGAGGCGCGAGTTTTTTGGGAGTGGAAATTGCGGCTTCTACCATCGTGGTTGTGATATTGTTTCATGAAGCTTTCAGCTATGGTTGTAAATAGTAAAGTTGAGTTTCTGAATGGGAAAAGAAAGAGGTGTGGGAAGCACCGAAAGAGTGAATTGAAAATGAAGAAAATGCTAAATGGGAAGGATGTTTTGACCGTTAAGGTGGAATCCCAAACCCGGGTTTTGGAGTGTAACCGTCGCATTATAACTAATAAAAAGCCGTCACATTCACGGTGGTAGTTTGGTAAATAGATTACTCTTTTTCCTTTCTAATGGCGCCAAAGCAAATTCTTTTCTTGTTATATTTGTTTAAGAGATTGATTTTGTGCATTTTATAATTAATTAGAAATTATTTTTGTATTAAAAACATCTAATTACTTGTATGCCAAAACAGATAATTTTCTGCTATTTTTCACTTTCTGTAACCTAATTCCCTCCAAAATGTATGGTGGATCTTTAAATTCATTCTTAGTGGTATGATTTTGTAAGCTCCAGAATTCAGATTCCGATGCATTAGTTGATTCACTCAGCTCTGGTGGGTCCTGAAGCACTGCATTATTGATTGGCAAGTTCACCACTGCATTATGGTGGAGGCCTTCAATTTTGACGGAAAAGAATCCTAATTCGGGCAAAATATCAGAATTTGCCAACGATCACACTAATTAATTTGGTTAATTGGTACGATGGGACATTCGCTTCTGCATATCTCATTAATCATGTCGAGAGGTTAGACAAGGACAACAGATAATATGATTAAAGCCACTTTCACCTCCCAACTGACAAACCCATGCTTTTTCAACAACTGACGCCAACGCTCTCGTTACCTACATATTTTGTCATTTATCTCTAACCAACATTTTCATATATCTAACTCCATATCTCATCCACAAATAACAAAAACCGTCCTTTCTACATACCTGTGACAAACCAAGTCAACAACAATAGCCAAATACTATTATCAATTTTTTATGTTCACTTATATCTTACATCTTGTGATTTTAATACAAGTAAAACAGGCGAGCGCTGAAACTTGTTGCCAGCAAAAACTCTCCACTTCGAAGCATGGGAAGTCTATCAATGAGAATAAAGGGGCTAAAGTTTCAGAAACTGCCAAGATTAGCTTAGCACAGCAAAGTCAGTAGGGTGTTGAATTTTTACTATCTAAAGAATACAAAATTCTGTGCAACTTCTCATCTCTCTTTATCTCTATCTACTTGTTATATCATATTACAATTTATATTAATTAAGCACTTATTTATCTTTTCTCACTATTTAACTTTTGTAAACATTAAAAAAAGTGTCCAAAGAATCATTATTGTACATATTAACCAATCCAAAAAGCAGAATAATAATACAGCAGTAGATGGCAACCCCATTAATCCACCCGAAGAGTTCAAGCAACCCTTTGTCCCACATAAGGACTTACTCAATCAATGAAGTGACTTACTCAAAGGTTGAGCACATCATAAGAAAAGGAGGGTAATTCACAAGGGAAAGAATGCAAGTGGGATTGTTGGTTAAGTTCGAGGACCACTTATGATTAACTTGATGACTAGTTAAAACCAAACCTTTGCAATCAAATTACTGTTAAAGCATCTTCGCTTAAGAAACACTTGAAACGATAATTTGAGTTTCTTACCAGATAGTGTTTGCGAACACAAGCATGGTGCCTCACATTGCAAGGCCCGTCAAGAATGATCCCTGGCTAGGTCCCATTGAATTGGATAATAGAGACTGTGTGAGTTGGGATTAAGGGTGAAGAAAAGAAAAAAGGTAGTGAGAAACAAGACACACTTTTGTGATAGGTTTATCAATTTCCTATGGGATGGAAATGGGTTGGGAAATGAGAAGCAATAATTTTAGCTTAAGCAATAAGCTAACCAATAATAATGGAATATTTCCTAGAATAAAAAATTATAATTTAAAATTAATTTATGTTCAAGTTAAAAATAAAAACTTTAAAAAATTATCTGTTTTTTTTTTATAAATTAATTTATGTATAGATTAATTTTAATTTATTAAAAACTAACTTTAATTTTCTATTTTATATTTTCTTCTTCTAAAAAGAACCTATAGTGAAGTTAGTATGACAATTTATTTGGATGATTTTTTTCATAAATTTGTTTGAAAAAAACTACAATAAATTCATGTTAAAGTTAGTTTATGAATGAGTTAATAAGTTTATGAAGTAACTAATTTCATGTTTTTCTTCATATTCTCTCTCTTATATAAATTTATAGACAAGTATGTCTAAACACCAATTATATTTTTTCTTCACGGTTGTCATAATATAAACTTTTATCACTTCATTGTAAAAGAATTAATATTATATTAAGAGTATTTTACTATCCAATTAAATTTAGTTAATTTTTCAAAAGTTAATTATAAAAATCATTATGATATTATTTTCAACTAAAATACTAAGATATTAAATTTATAATTTTTTTCACTTGTATGTTATTTTTATTTTAGTAAAAAACTGAAAGGTTACGAGTGAACTTAACAAAACGGGTGCAACAATTAGAAATGAAAACTGGACCTATATCCAATAGGAATAGAGCGTTTATTTATCAAATGAGTCTAGGCAATCGTTCAAAGTTGTAGGTATAATAAAAAAACTAAAGGTTGTAGTACTGTTTTATACTCGTATTCGTATTCATACGTAAATACAAAACTACATACTTATATTTTTCTTATACTTCAAGTTAGCATCCAACTATTTGCAGAAATATATGACATATTTTTGTAATTCAATTACGTGAGCTTTCTAGTTTTTTTTTTTTTTTATTGATTTTTCATTGTTAAATTTAATATTTAAATAATGATTTTAGTTACTAATTTATAAACTAAATATGATAATATAGTCATTAGATGGTGATTTATTTGTTGGAGAATTCCGAGTTTTATCCAGTGCAAAAATCCTTTGGACAATATACAAATATTTAAATCATCAGGGATGTTATAATTCAATTCAAATAGTTACATGTTTAATTTAAAAAAATTAAGAATTGATCAAAATTTTAATAAAAGTATAAAGTAAAAAAAACTGTGGTTATTATCTAAAACTTTCATACCAAATAATAGAGAGAGAAAACAATCACGAAACATTCTCAATCAGGTAAGAACTGGAAGCAGTTACATAAATATGCTATATTTTTTTTCTCAGTGCATCAAATGCATTGCAGTCAATAATTGAGGAACCATGTCTGCTTTCAACTCTTTTCATTCACAAAAGAAAACATTTTCAATGATTAGCTAATGACTACAGTTTCTTTTAGTATCACTATCCAACGTTTGCTGAGTGAGTTGTAACATTCGAAAGTGTCCCATAATATGAAGCACCAAGTAAGGTAAAAGATAAGTGTTATTTGATGGCCATGCATTTGTAAGTGTTTAGTTGACATGTTATACTTAAGCTTTGTTGGTTTCCATTCTGATGAGGAGGTCCCAAAGAACGTAAGAATTGAACAAGAAACAAGTTCCTCAAGTGGTTCCAATGAGTTTGTCCTTTTCTTTGGCGTGGGAATGCGACATAACAGCTACCTATAATTTCATATCTTAAAGATCGCGTATTATGTGGACTCTGATATTCCTGAGTAGCAGACTCGCCATGCAAGGGATTGTATTTTTTCAAAAACATATGTGGAGAAATTTTATTCATTTATGTGTTATTTCTGCTGCCAAATGCTAATTGGTATCGAAATACATGCAATTTGTCTGAGACTTAGAAGTCATTTTCTTGATGGTGGCCATGGCTTAGATACCCTACACAGGATTTCTCACTCTATTGCCAATGATTCTTTTTCTTTTTTTCCTTTTTTCCTTCATGGATGGTGTTATACTTCCACTTTGTCTAGCAGTTTCGTATGGTCATTCATTATTCATAATTGAAATCCAATCCATTAATACCTATGCAAGCAGTTTAGTTGAGGAAATATATAGCTACCATAAGAATGAGTAGCGAAGGATGGTCCAACATTTCCAGTATTTCATTTCGTGAATAATGAGTGCTTTTGGCATGATGCTTCACCTCCAAAAACTGCAGCATGTGAGAATTGATTCACTTTATTGTTTACCTAGATCGTACTGCTTTGGTCCATTAAACTTGGTTGTGCTTTGTCTCGATGGATCATCTCACTTTGTCGAGTTTTTTGCAGTAAGGAGGGACCCAATTGCAAACTCAGCAACATTCAATTGTTACACCAGTTATTCCAAACAACAAATAAAGTTTGTTCTTCATTCATTTTGGATGTCTGTTAACGTTCCTCGTTTGTTAACTGTGAAAAGTCAAGAGAAAAAATAAACAATCAAATTAAAGTGAGTAAATACTAAATGAAAAGAAGTAAATTAATTAAAATATGTAAAGGCATTTTAAGAAATAAAAAAATAGAGGTAACTAGACATGGAATTTTGTGTGAGTTTCTGCAAGAAGAGAAAGAATTGTGACTTGCAGAGAAATTTTATGTGAGTTTCTGTATTCCTTTTTGTTTGGTTTTTCTGATAACTATACACTCATACAAAAGTAAGTTATTGTAAACTCTGTTATATGTTCCTATGAATAGAATAAAAAAACAACAACACAAATTTAGAAAAAAACTATAAACTCACAGAGGAAAAAGAAATTGGTAGTGCCTAATTAGAGAATTATTAAAGTTCTACAAACTGGAAACCTACCCTACCTCACCTCGCTTTGCTCCAACACAAAAGAGAGTTGGCTTGTTCATGTTTTTTTTTTAAAATATATTACCTTTAAAACTTATAGCATACAATATTCTTTAGAAAATATTTTCCATTTGTTGATGAATTTAATTTTCATACAGTACAAAAATGTTTTGAATTTTTAATTAACTAAAAAAATATTATTTTAAAATTAACAAATTTATCATATATGATAAATCTTAAACTTAGGTGTCAAAATAAACCTTTTTATTAAATTATTAAATTAAATTTGATGATTGAATTTATAATACAAGTTCTGATATCATAGAAATGTATTGAATAAACCGTGAATGAAATTGTTTATCCAAGAAATAAAAATGTAAGTAGAGCATTAACCTAAATGGATAACATTGAAGAGTGGAGTAGGTCCACTGGAGGCAACTGCCACAATAATGCAGAATGCATAGAGAGTATCTTTATATTTTATAATACTGCATAATTCTCAGCCGATGGTGCATAAATATCTGAAATTTGAATAGTGTAAATAGCAGTCACCTAAGCTCTAAGGAGGATGCTAAACTCAGTGCTTCTTCCACTATATCAGCAACCAATATCTCAGTGGGTTTCTTGGTACAAATCAAATGTCTAAAATCTCACATGTTCTACACATATTTCTGCATAAATGTTATTTTTCTTTCTAAGAATAAATTTATCATATATATAAAGATAAATTAATATTATCTTAACCAAATAACTTTGTGTAATTCATGTAACTTATTTCATCTAATGGGATAAAAATAGTATCTGTTATTGTTGTTATGTATTAAGTGAATATTATCTTAAGTTGTTCATTAATTTCCATGTAGTAAAGTAGAGGGGGAGTCACCATTATCAACATAATCATCCATGATTGAAAGAAAAGCAAGGAATCATTGCCATTTAGGTTGCTTTTAATTGGACAGTGCATTCATACATGGGAAGAATCCTATGGTCAAGATGTTAATGTATACTTACTACTTAATTATTGAAGTTTTGTCCAGTGGACCACTACCAAAACAAAAACTAAACAGAGAAAAAGTGTTGAAAGAAACCTAAATAGAATCATTTATCTAACCTTGTGTTCAATCTTATGAATGCTGTTTTCAGTCTTTCAATAATATTTTTCAATATTTTCTATCTTTTCGATATTATTCTTTGTAAATATCTAATATGACAGTTAATATTTATGATATCTAAATTTAAATTTTATAATTTCATATATGGTTAATTATAATTTTATTTAGAGGTTATAAAAACCAATTTTTATTTTAATATGGAGAAAAAAAAATGAAGTGAGATATGAATATAAAGATAGATGGTACAATAATGTTAATTCTTTTATATTTATTAATTAACAAAGCAGGCCATGCCTCAACTGTGAGTGGAAGTAGTTAATGAAAAATTGCTTATTTATATAATAACGGTAATGATTGTAAGATAGTTTTTAGAAATTGTGGAAAGATAAAGTAATTAAAAGAATCATGAACACAAAAAATATGTAGATTTGTGTGTGTTTATTTTAATATTTGCAGAGTGTTGCTGCAAGTTACACACTTATACTTAGTTGGGATAGTACACTTACAATAAGCAATTCCACTTTCTTTTCTTTGTGTTTATAAGTATACACTCTCCAAACTTTTTCACAGAACGTGAAATCTGATATGTAAAGTAAACAGTGGAACAAAAGAAATTCTATTGAATTATATATATATATATATATATATATATATATATATATATATATATATATAAAGAGATACGGTAAATCTACCGTACCTACATATCCTATCTTTAATTAAAGATACATAAAGATGAATGGTATTGGATTATGTGGAATCCAACTCACACTAAATTTCCACAAAATATGGCAAATCATAAGTGTCTCATACATATCTAATTAGAAGTTGAAGTAGAGTACCGTAAACTGAATTCCTTTTTCTTTTCTCTCTTAATAATAACAATAATAAAACAAAGAAGTTGTTTGTTAACTTTTCTGATACATTAAACAACAACTTCCTCTAATAAATTCTACGATTTAGCAAAAAAAGAAAACAGGTAAAAGAGGTTTTTGTTCATATAAAAGAATTAATGTTTTAGATTAAGTGTTACGCTATGTTCCCTTGTACATATATATATTACTATCTCAGTATATATTACTGAGATTATTTTATGCAGAAAAAGAATTTTAACAGGGTCCTATGCAGTTCAGTATGTGCTGTTGTACATGCAACAAATAGATTTTATTAAATTTTATTTTAACATGTGATTATTTAATGGAATAATTTGAATGGGTGTAAGATTAATGCTGTGACGTATTCACTTAGTTAAGTTTAGATTGGTGGCAAGTGATTGATTGAGTGAAGTGGGATAAAATGAAAGCCTGTTTTTATTGAATCAATGTTTGAGATAGTTTCCAAAATTAAAATATAAGGGTATTTTTAAAATAACAACATTAAATAAAACTTTGAAAATTCAATTCATTTTGGATATGGAATAGAATTAAAATAAATTCCATTCGGGTGTAATATGTTTAAACAATAGAATGGTGATTTTATTTTGTTCTATTTTATCCCGTTTTAATTTTTTTACGGGAAAAAAAATATAATCTATAAATATTTGTTAATTTTTTTATAATAAATATTTAAAATTTGATATCAGCATAATTTTATATGAAATGAAAGTGTAGAAGTATTTTTGACTCTGGTTGCATTTCTATTACACTATTTTTTCATTCCTTATTATTGTTCCCTTCCAATTATTGCAAGATATCTTGGCTAGGCCCGCAGCCTGAACAGTCCTATGAAGAATATATACCAACTTTCCCTGCATTTCTGAAGCAAATTGGAAAGAAGGCTGAGACTAAATTGTGCTGAAACTCGAATGGTGGAGCGAGAGCAAGGTGACAAGATGAATATGCTGATATTCAAGTCCCTTCTGATTTCTTTGTTGCTTGTTTTCTGTAGCAGATACACCATAGCAGAAAAGAAAACCAATCACCAAAGTAAAAGCACATACATAATTCACATGGACAAGTTCAACATGCCTTCAAGCTTCGACGACCATCTCCTCTGGTATGATTCATCACTGAAATCAGTGTCAGAATCTGCAGAGATGCTCTACACTTACCAACATGTAGCTCATGGCTTCTCCACAAGGCTAACTAGCCAAGAAGCAGAGTTACTCTCAAAGCAACCGGGAATTCTATCTGTCATCCCTGAAGTTAGATACGATCTTCACACAACTCGAACACCACAGTTTCTTGGATTGGAGAAAACCATCGCTCTTCCACTGGCCTCTGGAAAACAAAGCGATGTGGTCGTTGGAGTGCTGGACACTGGTGTGTGGCCTGAGCTAAAAAGCTTCGATGACAAGGGTCTTGGGCCAGTTCCAAGTAGCTGGAAAGGTGAGTGTGAGAGAGGTAAGAACTTCAGCCCATCAAACTGTAACAGGAAGCTTGTTGGTGCAAGGTTTTTCGCGAAGGGCTATGAGGCGGCGTTTGGACCAATCGATGAAAGTACAGAATCAAAGTCACCAAGGGATGATGATGGCCATGGAAGTCACACCTCAACAACAGCAGCAGGTTCTGTAGTTGCAGGAGCTAGCCTCTTTGGTTTTGCTAATGGGACAGCAAGAGGCATGGCCACGCAAGCCAGAGTTGCTACATACAAAGTGTGTTGGCTTGGCGGGTGCTTCACATCAGACATGGCGGCTGGCATTGACAAAGCCATTGCAGATGGTGTGAACATCCTTTCCATGTCAATTGGGGGAGGTTTGACTGATTACTACAGAGACACTATAGCAATTGGAACTTTTGCTGCCACTGCCCATGGAATACTGGTTTCCAATTCAGCAGGAAATGGTGGGCCTAGTCAAGCATCTTTGTCTAATGTGGCACCATGGTTAACCACAGTGGGTGCTGGGACTATTGACCGTGACTTCCCTGCCTACGTCACTCTTGGAAATGGGAAGGCATACACTGGGGTGTCCCTTTACAATGGCAAACTCCCACCTAAGTCTCCAATTCCAATTGTTTATGCCGGTAATGTAAGTGTTGATTCAGAAGGAAGTCTGTGCAGCAAAGGTAGTTTGATTGCTGCAAAAGTAGCAGGAAAAATCGTGATATGTGACAGGGGAGGGAATGCTAGGGTGGAAAAGGGTTTGGTGGTGAAGAGTGCTGGAGGGATTGGGATGATACTAGCAAACAGTGAAGAATATGGGGAAGAGTTAGTAGCTGACTCCTTTCTCCTCCCAGCATTAGCTTTGGGCCAGAAATCCAGCAAAGAGGTAAAGAAGTATGTTTTCTCATCTCCCAATCCCACAGCTAAACTTTCATATGGTAGCACCCAGTTAGGGGTTCAACCATCCCCAGTGGTGGCAGCTTTCAGCTCAAGAGGGCCAAATTTGCTAACACCAAAGGTGCTCAAACCAGACCTGATAGCTCCAGGAGTTAACATCCTAGCTGGATGGACGGGTGCAGTTGGACCAACTGGCATGACTGAAGACACCAGGCATGTGGAATTCAACATCATCTCAGGCACATCCATGTCCTGCCCCCATGTCAGTGGGTTAGCTGCCCTTCTTAAGGGCACTCACCCAGAATGGAGCCCTGCAGCTATAAGGTCTGCCCTCATGACCACATCTTACAGAACCTACAAAAATGGGCAAACCATAAAAGATATTGCTACTGGCCTACCGGCTACACCGTTTGATTTTGGGGCTGGACATGTAGATCCAGTGGCTGCTTTTGATCCTGGCCTTGTCTATGATGCCACCGTGGATGACTATTTGAGCTTCTTCTGTGCCTTGAACTACAGTTCCTATCAAATAAAGCTTGTTGCAAGGAGAGATTTTACTTGCAGCAAAAGGAAGAAGTACAGAGTGGAAGATCTCAACTACCCATCTTTTGCTGTTCCTTTTAACACGGCTTTTGGAGTAAAGGGTGGTTCTCAGAAACCTACCACTGTTCAGTACACAAGGACTTTAACAAATGTGGGAGCTCCAGCGACGTATAAAGTTTCATTGACAGAGTCTCCCTCAGTGAAGATTGTGGTTCAACCAGAAACACTAAGTTTCAGTGAACTGAATGAGAAAAAGAGCTACACAGTTACATTCACGTCTTCTTCAAAGCCTTCTGGAACAACCATCTTTGCTTATCTGGAATGGTCTGATGGGAAACACAAGGTTACTAGTCCCATTGCTTTCAGCTGGACTTGACCCTGATTTTTAAAGGCCTTAACTCTGAATTACCTGTGGCAAACGCGGCTGAGTTCAAGAATAATATTTTTCTTTGTTTTGTTCTGCTTTTGGTCTAGCAAAGGGGTATGATGTTATGTGTCTCTTTGCTGTTCTCTGAAAATTAGTAAAGAATGATTGTACAGTAAAGAAACAGGGTAATGGACTAATGGCGTGTCTCAATAAATGAATAATGACACTGAATGGTAATTCGTAGTTACTTAGCTTTGCGCTCGTTGCCGCTTACATGACAGATTTATCTACCAAATATGATTGATCCACCACTGCAGGCCTCTGAATTGCATTAACAGTACATTTGGTTTTTTTTTTCTTTTTTATATTACCTAAGAACATTTTCTTTGTTGTGTTTAATTAGGGTAGGTTTGGAGAAACTTCTCAACAATAATTAAGTAAAATATATTTTTCCACTTAAAATTAGTTTTTATATAAATTAATTTATAAAAATTATCTTATATAATTTTTCTAAATTTTTATTTATAATTTGAACATATGATAATTTTAATTTATAAATAATTTTATTTTTACTTCTGTTTTACAATTTCTTACTTTTTAAATCTAAATATATCTTTATTCTCGTTTTTCTTTAAAACAATTAATACTTTCTCTCTTTTTCAAGTTAGAAAAAGAGCCGCCTTTGCGTCAGAATCACGAGTAAATAAGAACAACCTTTTGAGTAACTACAATAACTGACTTTCTTTAGTCCAATTTTAATTGGAAACATGTATAGTAACAATTCATTTGCTTAATTGATTGACGAATTGAAAAGACGATGACATCAGATTATGAACACACTGAATTGATTAGATTGTTGCCCTCAACTTTGTATAGAAAATCTTAAAAAGGGAAAAGCTCAACTTCATATAGAATGTTACCATAAACTTCATGTAGTTGTGGGTACGCACTCAGTAACCTAAACGTGGAAATAATAGCTTTTTCTTGATTCCACACTTTAAAAAGAAATTCTTTGTTATTAATTATGGTTTTTTTTTTCTTGAACCATGGTGGTTATAGCCAAAGTCTTCCAAATTTAAACGACACCAGTGAAATGAAATTTACATATAAAGCTGAGAATTTCAATATGACTCTTACTGTGTTCTTACAAATGCAACAACACAGTTTTAGAACAATTTTGACTACGTGATTAAAATCAAACCATACATCACTCGGTTCAATATCCTCTACAGTTTTGAAAAAACACTGCATGATATTTCAATCATTCCTTTAATTTAAATATACATAGGGGAGAAAAACTTGCATCAATGGTGAACTTAGTAACTGCACAGGGTGCAGTTCTTTTAAACTGCAGAGCATCAATTTCCGACATCATTCAGGGTCTTCTACAGACTGACAGACAGGAAGGTAGTACGTATCGAGCTGCCAATATCTTTGTTTCACACCTTCCCAAACTTGTTCCCCTAAACAATCCTTAACAGGCAATGGAATTAATTGCGTGGAATACCCCAAATTCTCAAGCTCAAGTGATACCAAATGGCAGTAAACAACATGGAAAAACGCATTACTTCCACAAAGGCCATTGAAGAATGAATAGATACCACCAGGCTTCAACAGTGATGGGAGATGCTGGTGGAACTCCCTCAAATCTTCGTAGTACTCCCCATAGGTGTCAAAGAATATTCCTGAACATAATTCATGCCAATGACCCATATCAGACATAATCCAGATAACTCACCATGCATCATATTCATATTCAGAAGTCAGCTGCATGGATTAAAGTCAGTTAAAGATCAAATTCCCAAAGAAATTATTGGATGCATCTGCTACAAATAAATAAAACTCTCAGATTTGAAACTATGTCTAACTCAACTCCAGAACCCTAAAAAATTAAAGATTATCCTTCACTTATATAACCTTACACTTTGGTTGCGAGGATGGGTGAAGATAAAATTAAGATAGTGTTTGGTAGGAGAAAAAGAACGAATATAATGTTAAGAAAAATACTTACCTATTTCGACTCGACTCATCTCTCTATTTGTATCCTCATTTCTTCTCTATTTCTCTCCAATCAAACACCTTTACTTATAATTTATTTCCATTCTACAAATTATTTTCATCCAACCTATTTCTCTCCTCTCTATCAAGCATACTCTTAGTCGTATCACAAGTCAATATAAAATCTTCAATACACACTCCTCACACTAAGAAATGAACTAGCAGATAATTTGATAACAGTTGGTCGGTCCTATGAACATATCGACCATTAGAATAGGCTCTCAGCTTAAAATTTGAGATTGAGCTTAAGTAAATCCCAAAAAGTACCTCAAATAATGATATTTGGCCTAATCACCAGCCAATACAGGATCTCCGGCAATAATAAAATTTCTTTCGTATGTTTTTCAACAGAAGACAATTCAATCCATTGTACTGCTACAATTAAGTATTCAAGTTTATGGAGATAAGGATTAGAAATTACCATCATATGTTTCAAGCTGAGACAAAACATCCTGCCAGCGCCCAAAAACTATCTTCACATTTTCCTTCTGAGCCCAACCGGAGCGAAGCATGCGTTGATACACCTCAGGATGAGCCTCAACGATGGTGTGTGATGCAGGTGCATATTGCTGAATGGCCGAATCCACGAGCCCCATTCCGAACCCAATATTGAGCACGTGGCCTCCTCCCGAACAAACAGCTTTAGCATGAGCCTCCATCAACGGCTTCTCCCACGCCATCATCACAGCTTTGCTTTCAGAGTCCATAAGCTTGTCTTCACTGAAACTCACCCTATCTCCCAAATAATCGTGACCGGAATCGCCGTTCTTGTTTTCCTTCCTCGCAATTGTTCCCAGGATCAGTTCCGCCTGAATCCCTGGCAAAGTGAGACGAAATCATATTCTAATAGGCTAATGATAATACTCAGAATGGAAAAGAGGAGTGTGCAGAGGGAATGTGTACCGGTGTTGAGGAGAAGGTCGAAGGCTTCGCTGTGGCCTTCTTGCATGGCGTAGTCGCCGGCGGAGAGGTTGGAGGGAGAGAGTGCGTTCCAGGGGGCACCGGCGGAGAGGAGGAGGGTGAGGACAGGTGCATGGCCTTGCTTGGCGGCGTGCATGAGAGGATTCAAGCCCTCGCCGTCGAAGTGGGTGACGTCGGCGCCGGAGTCTATGAGAGCCCTCACTTTCTCCGTGTCACCCTTCCTGGCCGCCTCGCACAGTTGCTCCTCCGCTTCCTTCATCTTCTTTGCTTGCAACACTCAAACCCTCACTTTCCCCTCTAAAACCTCAATGTTTCTTACTTTCTCATTTCTTTTTTATTATAATAAAAAAATTATAGATTTACATCTTCAAAATTATATATATCCAAACACATTTATTTTTTAATATTATTTTATTTAAATATATATTTTTATGATATAAATTATATTAAACTATACTGGTTATCACTACAATGCATTTTTACATAATAGGCAAAAATGCATTTCATTATTAATATAACATAATTATTTTTTATAATAATTATTTCAAAAATTATATTTTAATTAATTAATAATATAAAAAATATATTGTGAATTTATAGAAATTAAAACATGAACGAATTCACTATTTTTTAGTACATTCTAAATTATGAAGGTTATTTATAATTATACATATGTAATATTAAAAATTTGAGCAAACACACGTAACAAAGTAAACCCATCCCTAATTACCGGCTAATTATAATTTAAAAATAATTTAAGATTTTCTTGATATTATTAATAAGTGTAACCTGAGTTACCTGAACAATTTGATGAATTAAATGGGCGAGGTTCTGTAGGAAAACGACGCCGTATCAGCTGACACGTTATTATCCAATTATTCTTCATACTTTTTTTCGTTCATTGCAAATGGCAATTCCTCAAATTAATTTGGGAGAACAGAACAGAAAAAATAAGAACTTCTCTTCTTGTAATTACATTTCGCTCCAATTAATCCGATCCATCATTTAATTCACCACCTTCCCCTCTATCCCAACACAGATTGCATACACCGGATTCATCCATTATTTCCATTTCCATATTCTGGTTATCATTCATTAATTATATTATCATTCAATATTCATGGCGAC
The DNA here is from genome assembly GCA_016859785.1 of Macrotyloma uniflorum. Classification (NCBI taxonomy): domain Eukaryota; kingdom Viridiplantae; phylum Streptophyta; class Magnoliopsida; order Fabales; family Fabaceae; genus Macrotyloma; species Macrotyloma uniflorum. The sequence goes on along the minus strand of BDMB01000007.1, from coordinate 2,944,200 downwards.
CAGTTTTGATCGATGGGAAAAAGATCCTTTCTTTAACGCTGCCGAAGAAGTTCAGGAATCTGCAGACAGGTATCTGCCATTTTTCCAATTAGGTTTTCCATTTGTTTTTTTTTTTTTTTATGTTTAATTTAATATTTAATCTGTTTCTAAGGAAATGTAGGCATAATAGAATATAATCTTGCCAAGTAATTCCATTTTGGGGGAAACAAACGCACCTCCATACCCAGCTTTTTATTCGTTTATTTCCCATTGAACTCAATATTGAAAGGCTTAAGGTTTTTAAGCTCATTGCTGTGCACAATCTTTAAAGAGAAAACCTGAATTGCTCCCATTTTCGTGTTGTTTTTTCTAAACACCAAAGTGGGAAACTTTGGCTCTCGTACAAGAACAAGGTTTCCTCGTAACCTTCGACCCTCTGGATTGGCTATGAAACTAATTGTGGGTTAGGGACATACTTGAAACTCCTCATTCCTTTTCAAGGATGTGTTTTGCTGGAATTGAACTTAAGTCTTCCTCAGCGTGTGTTCCCAACTGAACCACATCTATTGGGTCTAATTTTTGTTGTTATTAACGTGCTATGATTGTGTTTTCAAGGATGGAATCTACCTATAGAACATGGATTCATGCAATGAGGGATGCGTCCAGCCTATGGAACTGTGATGAAGTCCGCCGAGATCTACAAACTGCCCTTGGCACTGCTAAATGGCAGGTAATTTCTCTTAGCAAATATAGTTTCAAAATTTTTATCATCATAACGAGCATGTGGTTGCATTTGGATGGCTAATGCAGTTAGAGGAATTTGAACGGGCAGTTCGGTCAAGTTATAGCAAAGTTTCAACTGAGGATGCGATAAATAGGCACCGAGATTTTGTTGATGCCATCCGTGACAAGATTAGCAAAGTTGAGCATTTGTTAGAAGAACCTGTTCATTCAGGTAGCAAGGCATCTGTACCTTGGACGCGTCTGGATGAAGGAGAACGAGACGAACTAGCATCGTTTCTTTCGGGAACGTCGCCTCCTGGTGGAAGAGATGGTGAAAATGTGCAATTAAGTGACAAAGATTCGCCCCCTAATTGTTCAACCAATTTACGTGATTCATCTGGGTGGGGTTCGCCTGAAGCAGCACAGGAAAAGTCACTGGGGCATCGCAAGGCAGCTAGTGCTGATGCTGATATTGGTTCTTGGAAAATCACTGTTTCTGAAGACGTGCAACAATCGAGTTCCTCCAATGGTTCTTCTGGTCTAATTCCTATGCATAAGGTGGCCAGTCTCTCTGGCTTTTTTGGTTCCATGGACACTATCTCTAAGCCGAAGTGGCCTAAGAATGGTTATAGAAAGCTGAAACCAGTAAATCATTGCGAAGAAACGGATGATGCGCCGCTACCATCAGCTGGATTGAATGGGGTCTGTGCTTTAGCTGCTTTTGTTTGTTAACAGATATTTGCTTGTGTACTTTAAATGCTTTTGCTGAATTATTAATATTATTTCATGTTTATTTTTCCAAATAAAGGGCATCAAAGCATACTATGAAAAAAGTAAGAGTTGCCTTGATAATCGTGACGAATCTTATGATAAGCAACTCCATGGGTGGTACGGGTCTTTGCAAAGGCAGCTTCAAAGATCTCAATACCAAATGCAATACAATCGACATGTTCAAATGACTGTCTGGGCTGTTATTCTCCTTTGCTTGATTGGTAGGCTCTGGATCTTTGTTTGTGTTTGGAAAAATGTATGCACTTGCGTTCTCTCAGATTTCTTTGCTATACACTATTTTGAAATTGGTGGAATTCCACCTCCTTCCTTATTTTCGTATTTATTTTAATTTCCATTTATGCCCCACGCTCCCTTGGTCATGAAACTATTTTTGTCCTGGTTCATTTGTTTGTGAAAGGCAGAGGCTGCTTCTTGGTGCTCTTAGTTCCTTTCTATGTGCATGATTTAACAGAGACACGAAGCTATTTTGAATTTATAGAACTTTATTATGTATTATGCTGATGCGAATTCAGATGAGAAAGAACAAATTTAAATCAGAAGAGAGAAGAGAGTTATGAAAATTCACTGTTTTTATTCCGATAATTCCCTTCCTCTCAAGTCTTCAATCTATTTATACAGTATACTCACTCAATTCTCAAAAGAATTCTGATTACATTGCATGTCCAAACAGAATTGGTAATCAACAATTGCACCCCTAACTTTTTTCTAAATCTTGCTGGTAACCTAACCTCCAGCGTTGCTTATTGCTCATATTATATCATACTCTTTTTTTTGGGGGGAGGGGGGGTTAGATCCAAATATCATATAAGAATGATCCTAAATGTGAAGCGAGATTTAGTCGCGATTGCCCCTGCCAAGCATCACAGAACTTTTTCATGCATTCTTCCTTTTTATGTGCATGATTTCAAACATAGAAATGAAGCTATTTTGAATTTGGGTTAATTGCACTTCCTTCAATTATTGTAATAGTGTGATTTTAGTCTTTCAGGCGTCCTATTTGTGGCTATGAGATCCTCTAGGTATTGCACATGTGTGAAGCTAAAATCCCTCTTCTTTCGATTTCATAGATACCTCAATTGTCTGATTTTAGTCCCTTAGACACGTCATCAATCAATGTTAAGTTAGCATAGTCTAACTTTTAGAGGGACTAAAATCGTACAATTTTAATATTTGAACCTATTTGACAAAATTGGAACACAGGAATTGATTAGTCACGAATTGCTCCATGTAAAGTTTTACTAAGAAATTTTATATATGGCTGTTTTCACCTACCAAGAGGTGTTCTGTGTGTATGATTTTTCTTATATCTCAGTCTGTAGTACTTGGTAACTGTTTGAAGCTTTGTCCTCATGCCTCACAGGCCGAAGGAATATTGAGAAGCTATGTTAATTATAAATTCTCTCAGCAATTGTCACTCTTAGGGTGTTTCTGTTCAATTATCGTTTCCTTTGGCCTCCCTTTGTTGCAAATAGTATATGTTGCTTACGATTTTGATTTGTCTGCAGTTTTAATTGCTTTTTGCACGGTGTAGAAAGGAAGATTTTGTTACGTTATCTATTATTTTCTGGAATGCGGCCGACAGAATGTAGTTTGGAGAAACGATGGCTGAATTCGAGTTCATAATATGATCTATGTTGTCGCTTAAGCAAGCGGGAGTTTTTTCTGGTTCTCGCTGGCATAGATGGTGTCGATGTAACATTTGAATGCTTTGATGTTACTGTTTAGAGTCTTCCATTACACATAGTGTAGCACTTAGCTGTTTTTTTCTTCATGCTATCCATTTTAGAATGGTCTCATGAAGAGTGTTCTATTCCGTCTTTGCTGTTGTACAATATCACAAGATCAACATGTACAGGCTAAATGAAGGGACAATTGTTGTAACCAATATAATTTCTTATCAATGCCAGAACTGTGTTATCTTCCAAAGATTTTAGCTTTGCATGCTCTTCGTCCACGTCAATTACCATGCACTAATGAAATTAACTGATTGTTATACCAAGTCTAGAGCTATGGAAAGATGATATCTTTCTTATGGGCTCAACATATTAACATTTATTAATTGTCATACCAAGTCTTTGGAAGACTCAGCCAGTTATTTGAATTATTTTGTAATTAAACTCTTATTTTTGTTTCTCAGGTTTTTTCCTTTTAAATTTTCACCCATTGCAGATGTAATCTCTTTTACCCGTACATTTGCATGGATTACATTGTTATTTTTTTAGTTATTTATGTATATATAACTATAAAGATCTATTATTATACATATTTTAAAATTATTAAAAATTAAGTTTTAAAATATAAAAACTAAAGATTTATAATTTTATTTTTTATTTAAATTTTAATCAATGAAAATAATAACTTTTAAGAGAAAACTTACACATCATGATATTGACATTTTTAATAAATGCGTGATACATTTATAAATTTATTTATTATATAATTATTAAGATAAACCTTTAAATCTACCTGAAAAATATTACCAACGATAGTATTCTACGTAAGTTTTGTCATAACTTCTATGTTGAGCTAAATATCCATTAAAACGTGTTCCAATGAAAAAGTAAACCCATCTGAAGTGTGAGTTTAATTCTTTATTATATCCTAACTGAAAAGTATAAACTACCTAACTAAGGCATGTTTGAATACTCATTTTAGTTAAACGTTAATAACAATTAGAACATAAAATCATTATGTCATTAATCTGAATCATATTAATCTTGGTTTTTCAAACAAATTTCGAAGTGGATTCACATGGATAAAAAGACTTTATTATTAACAGTGAAGCAAATTCTTTATCGCATATTAGTTATTAATAAAATCGATGAATATTTTACATAAACGACAAAGATATATATACATTGAAATAGAAGAAGAAAAAAGAACAGCAATATTTTCGAAGTGTTTCAACTCAATGAACCAAAACACAGCTTATTCTGGTGATTGAAGCCATATTATTACATCTTCCAAAAAGATAGATATAAACTCAAAACATGAATCTGAATTAAAAACGAATACATGCAATGGTATTGATGATGAGAGTTTGAAAAGAAGAGCTAGTGAGTGATTGTAAGGCATCGATAACCAAAGTAGATAGCAGCAACAAGGAGAGGAACAAAGAACTCGTAAAATGCCATGGACTTAGAGCTTGCACCATCTTTGATCACGAAGGCACTCATTTCTTTGGTTTTGGATTCCTTGTCTTCAACAACATCGTTCATGTCTACCTCTTGAACAGTGGCACCTTGGAGAACACCCACTTGGTACTTCAGTACCATGTTTTTTGCTGCTTTGCTGTGTCCAATGGCATCAAACTCATTTGTCGCCTCCTTCCCAGCCACTTCCACAATCACCTCTTCCCCTCCCGGGTGTTCCTCCAAAAACTTTGTCACGTCCAACACCTACAAAATCAAATCATAAAAATCATTTTTTTTACTAATTCACTAAGGTACGTAGTACTTACTCTGCCATTGATCACCAGCCAACAGTCCTTGTTGGATTTGTGCTGGGCAACCTGTGAGAGGGTGAAAACCCTTGGTCCAGCCATGGTTCTTAATAATTGAAGGTTTTGAGAGAAGTTTTGTATAAGAAAAAAAAATGAGTCTGAAACTATAAGACACGTTCATACCGAAACTTATAAAAGAAAATGGTGGTAGTTAAGTTGCACTTTCCGATCTACCACCACGTGTTTTTCTTCCTCAAGGGTTATCAACTACCAGTTCATCACGTGGATGGGAAGATATAACTGGCACTACTTATGATTAATTCCATACCATAGTTTTCTAGAATATTTTTAAGATATATATCGAGAATTCCATTTTATTTGTTTACTTGCCATGTTAACTTTTACTGTAAAAATATCGCTACTTTTTTTTTTTTAATGTATGTAATTTCTAGAAATCCTCATATATTAAACTACTAAAAATTTTCTATTGATACTACAGTGAGACCACAAAACATATTAAATTTGTTCTTCAAGAAATACAATTTTGTATTTTTGTATATAGAGTCAAAAAATAGAGAGCGAACAATTATAAAGATTAAATTAATATTTTTTTACAACAACTAAAATTGCAGCAAATTTTTAATTTCTACCGATTTTTAACTGTTATAAAAAAACCACAATTTTTATAAGCATTTTTTATTAATGTTAATTTGTCACACTATTATATAAATAAAAAAAGTTTAGAACACTTATTTTCTTCTCCAGTGTTTTCGCCCTACCGCACAACATTTCATCAGGTATTTAAGCTCAGATTCATTTTTAGTTCTCATATATGTTACACATTATGCAATTTTGATTTATATAAAGATTTAATTCCATATTTAATCATACAACATTTTACGATAAAAATTTTTAATTCACTATCAATATATCATCTAATTATTAAAATAAACACAAACAATTAAATTAACATATCAATAATACATATAATTATTTTTTATGAATAATTAAATGATATATTAACAATGAACCAATATCTTTTATTTTTTGAATAACTAAAGGTTCAATTTAAAATTTTATAAAAACTAAAATTTATATTTACAAAACATAATCCAAAGGTAAATTTAAGTTTTTATCTTTATTTTCAGTCTGTTGTCTCCGATTCTCCTATACACTCAGTTTGATGAAGAAAAGAGGAATATAATAGATCAAAATGATAAAAAAAAAGAGAAAAATAAAGTAGACGATAAAATTTTTTATTGAAGAAAAATAGAGAACAATATGGAAAAGAAAAAGAGATGAGTAGAAACAAATAAAAGAGAGAGTGAAAAAGAAAAAGGAAAAAAAAACACTCTTTTAAGACTCACTTTTTTCATCCTTCCTATCTTCCTACCAAACAAACTCCATTTAATACCATCACCTCTATTTGCACTCCATGTCTCTAAGAAGACCATTAGTTTTCTTGTAATAAAAGATGCGTACATATCACATTATCATTCATGTCATAAACTGCTTACCAAGGGAAACCATTATCCAAAAACTGCTATAATTTGAAAGGAAGTCACAATCTCCACAGGTTGTTATTACAAATTCAATTTATCTCCATAGACCGACCAGGAATTTACAAAGTACAAACGCTACCGTGCACCTCCAGCTTCTGTACTGGGCTTTGAGAACTCCTTGCTGTTTACTGACTCCTTGCTATCAAATTCCACTCCTTGAAATGTGATCCTTGAGGACCGATACTTGCTACCAAATGCAGTACCAAACCCCCAACCAAGTCCTACTCCAACGCCACAGCCTCCACCTTCAAAATTAAATCCAACATACCCAATTTGATATTGATAGGTCAAATTTATAATATTTGATTCATAAAAAATGTTAAAATAATTTTTTGGTCAGTCCTTGAAGATGATACGTGTTTTCAATTTGGCCCCATTAAAAAAACTCTATATGCAGTCATTTCACTGGCTAGTGAGATGTAACGATGTGAGATTGACATGGTAACAGCACGTAATACAGAAACAAATTTGAAAATAATTGTTACATATATTTATGGTCTTTATACATGATACCCAAATTTTAATTTGGTCTAACACTTTATTGTAATATAAAAGCATTATACAGTATTATAACAGACATAATTAATACCAATTGTTCGTTTCAGGACTAGTTGGAAACTTTCTTCGATTACAAACAAATTGTGAACAAGTGTCATGTACAAAAAAAGACGGTAACTATATTTCAACATAAAATAAAATCCAAAGACACGCACCATAGGCCGAACTAAAGTCAAAGAAGCAGGAAATGGCAAAACATTACTTGAGTTAGGAAACAAAAAAACAGAGCAATTTTCTATATATGTTATTGGAGTAATGATGCCAACCTTATCCCATAAGGTTAGGTATTAGCACTAACCAAACCAGAAGGGTAGATATTAGAAACCGATTTGCTACAAAATCATCAACTAGTACCTTTGAAGAAAAGGCCCTTAGGTTTAACCTGTAAGATTAAGGTTTTGGAGAAAAAAAGGACACCCACATCATGCAGCATGACCAGGACAAGCCATAGCCATTGAATACTGAAAACTAAAACTAAGAAACAGTAAAGAAAGCAGATTAATGATTATTGTACCTGCACCAAGACCCAATAAGTTCAATGGCATACCTGTGCAACAGATCAGATACATAAATTATGAGTAGAGTACGAAGAAAATGATTTCATCATCGTATTATTTCAAAAGAAGAGATATATTATATAAAAAAAAGGAAGAAAACAAAAAATGAAATAAAAAATAGAATATTTCCAGAATTGACTAGGAATCGCAAGTTGCAGCAATGAAATAAAAATAGAATACTTGACTGAAATCCTTCCTATTTTTGTGATTCTCTTAAAATAAAATAGATATCGGTCTAGCTTGCCAACATTAGATCAGTTAGATTTGAACAAGGCCTTCGTGAGCATATCTACTTCCTATAATTTTGATGGAATGTAGTACTCGGGATATGACCAAATTAAGTTCCTGTCAATCCTTATTACATCATGCTTCATCCTATCAGGTTTAATTGGATTATGAACTAATCCTTCCTGTCTCGTATATAAGAAAAAAGAAAAACCTAATTCACCCTAATTAAGGAAGTTAACTAAAACTACTTATATTAATCTTGTTTCAAAATTAATCTCCCCCTAAACTAACCTTTATTAAAATTTTATATCAAGAAAAACAAAGTCATTTATCATAAAAACTCAATTAAATAAAGGGTACTTTAAAGATAGTATCATTAAATAGGACGAAATTAGTTGTTATTTGTTTATATTTGATATCAGCATACATGGGGATTTGTTTTTACTTATATTCGAGATTTGAGGGATTATGCCCTTGGCTGAATTGCTGTCGTTAAAGAGTTTCACAGGTTCATGAATTGGAGTAGATAAATCTTCAAGTAATCTATTTATCCAGATTAGTTCCGAAACCCCTTCAGTGATTGCTCTATATATGGCCTCTGTATCACAACAGTCTGTTCCCTGCTTCTTCAAGTCCCAATTTCCCCATGGAGGACTTCGTATCCTCAACTGAACCTGTCTAAATCACCTTTGTATCCAGGACAATGAGTGACAAGATTTTGAGAAGAGAATGTAGTTTGTTCATAAGTTAAACGGTCAAGACAGCTAGAGGCTAAAGTCCACTCACTGCACACAGCTAAATAAAAAAGGGAGGTAGGAAACTAGGACTGATACTTTGCAGAAGACTTGACTGGGGAAAGTAGCAATAGATAGACAGAATATGGGAAGAGTGAGATCGGTTTAGCTGAAGAAAATCCAGTGAAATTTTGGAATTAAAATTAACACAGAACTGTAGAAAGGAAGGATGGTAGAAAGTGTAGTCCAATATTCTTCACTCTACACTATCACATTTGACCTATAATAAGTAACACTTTGGTGTGAAAATGAGCTAAGAGCAAGTTTGGATAAATTCCAAGATGAAATATGAACCAAGGTGATAAAAATGAATCAAAACTTCTCACAAGCAAAAATCAACTTACATTTTCAAAAGCTCTATCATTTAAATCAAATACGTATGAAAAACCTAATCCAAACTGGGTCTACATTATAAGCCTAAAACTCTTTGTCCACCCACATTCCATTCTCTGCCAAGAAACTAGGAGAGAAGATTAAAATTTCCACCTCACTCCATTTCCCGCTCTTCTCTATTATCCAGACTCAACAAGTAACATATACCAATACACAATCAATTATGTGATCATATCTAACAAATTCGTTTGGAACGACAAGATTAACACGAAAATAAAACTATGAGAATTTTAAAAACTACATCTAAATTGCCTGCATAGCCTTAAGAACATGGACGAATAAAAGATTGTGAGAGCTTAAAAAGACTGCTTGTAAACAGCGGAAAATAAAACTCAAGATTCTAAGATAAACGAGCCGAGTATCTCTAATTGCATGCCTAAGGCACTGAGAAACGAAGTGAAAAGGTAGAGAAACATCTTAAACGATTCAATTAAAAGGAGTTGGAAATGAAAGTGAAGCAGAGAAAATAAATGCATGATGCTGCCACCGACCTCCGAAACCCCATCCTATACCGAATCCGCAACCTACGCCGAAACCTGAAAAACAAATAATCGCGTGAGATAGGGATTGGAGATTCGGAATACGAAGAAATGGCGAAACCCAAACGGCGTACCAAATCCAACGCCAGCTCCGTTGAAGGTTGTGATAACCATTTCTGATTTCTTTCCTTCTTTATGGGTTGCTATAGAGAGTAAAAGGAAAAAGGCAGAGAGGGCCTAATCAAAGGAAAAAGGCAGAATGAATGTAAATTAACTATGCCACTGGAGAAGCCTTTTTTTCATTGGCCCATTTCCCATTCTAGAAAATTAAAGGCCACTTGGACTCTTTCTGGACTCAGACCCCACCACACCCAAGTCCACTCCATACACTTCCTCAACGTGTGATTGATTCCATAAATTTATGACTCAGAACAATACATAAATATTCCATTTCACAATTTATTCACCGTCATTTTTTTTTTATAATTATTCTTTTAAACATTAAAATATAAATTTCTACTTAAATCTTCCTCTTATCAAGAACCCATTTTAAATCTTATCAATCTATCTAGTTTTCGCATTTTTTTTACTATTTTTAATAACCAGTGGCTTTAAATTTTATAAAAATAAAAAAATACAGAAAAATTAAGTGATGTATTAAATGATTAAAGCATCAATTTGACTTTGAACAAAATTATCAAATGTATAAAAAAAAATCCTTCAATTTACCCCATCCAGTGATATGACATTATTAGTTAAAGTTCAAAAGATCCGTATTTCTTTTATAAATCGCATTTAGAACATGATTTGAAATCTAAAACATTGGATCTTTATTGAATAGATGTAATTCATTGATTGCATAAATAGTACATAAAATAGAAATGGAAAGGAATAATCCAGATCCATCTCTAGAGGGGTGAGGTTCTAATCAAATTTTGGCAGTGCTTTCCTAAAATTTTATCAACTCATTCTATACTCTCAATGATTCTAGCAACTAACTAGAAACATTATCCTTTCATTCTCAAAATGTATTCTTTTTTTCTACTCCTCGTATCAGCACCTTTATCCTCTCATTCTACTCCAATCAGCACAAATATTTTCTGTACAGTACAACACTATTTAAAATCAATACAATACAAAATATATTCCAGAGCATTCTTTATTACGTGACAACCATTATTTGATCAAACAAATTGAGGCAAATCATTATTTTGTAGTAATCAATATATATGAAAAAACAATGAAACACACTGAAAACACGGAGCAACGATGAAACGCACTGAAAAATGATCCTTTCAATTCATTAAAGTTTGCTATTATTTCTGGAGATCTAGCTGTGGATACAAAATTACAAATTCATTCATCCTCAAACACAATTTCATCTCTCAATGTGCTATCATTATACAAAACATAAACAGAAACAAACAGAACACAAAGCATAAATCCGGATACAAGTCTCTGCTGTTTTATCACTCATTCGAGTCATATCATACTCGAGTTTTGTTTATTCCATATTACTTAAAAGGAAATAAATAAAAGTACAAATACATACCATTACAAATTAACCACAATTCAATTATTAAGGCACAATCTTATAACCTTTGGCCTTATCTATCCAACTTATGAACGAATTCTTGGAGTTCCTGAATCCCAAAAACCCATGTTCTTTGGCCTTGTTCATGCTATCTAACAATCCCTCCACAGAGAGAATAAGTTCCACAAACCACCAATCACCAACCTCCTCAAGCTTCGTAGGCAGAAGCTGATTCTCACTCACAATCTCATCCCAAACAGGACCCTTATCCTTCATCAACTCCGACAACTTCAAATGCGAACCTTCTTCAAAACCATACTCCTCAATCCCAAATTGTTCCGCCAATACCTTCCAAAGATGCTTCCACCTGAACACATCACCATTGGAACAGTTAAACGCTTCATTCCGCGCGTAGGGGTCAACCGCCGCCCAAATATGCTGCTCCGCAATCAAATCCGCATCGGAAGCACACGCATAACCCTCCCATGCGCCTTTGGTGCCGGGGAATCTCAACGGAACCCCCTCGTGCTTGCAAATTGCGGCGTAAGCGCAAAGACTCCCAACGATGTTCATCAAACTTAAGGGAGAAAAGCCGAAGATTGTTTGGGGTCTGTGTACAGACCAAGTCAAACCCTCTTTTTTTGCGGATTCTTCAAAGAGAATGTCCTCTTGAGTGTAGTAAAAATTAGGCGTATCCAAACGCGCCAGATCCTCCGTGAAGGGGGGCTCGTGGGGTTCGATCTTGCCGATGGCTTCGAACGATCCGATGTAGTGCTTGGTGCCTGTCTGGAGGGACACGTGCCGCAGATTGGGAGCATTGGGGATAACGGCGCGCAGCACGTTCCGTAGCATCGCGCCGTTAACTTCGCAGTTCTCGGCCTCGGTTGGGCGGCTAGTCCACGACACGAAGAAAACGTGCGTTACGTCGGTCAAGACGGAGAGCTTGGTTTCGGCGTCGGTGGGATCGGAGACGTCGCACTGGACGTACTCGATGGGGTGGTCGGCGTTCCACGGCGGCCGCGGCCGCCGTGCCACGCCGTAGACTTTCCATGGACCGCCGGGGGTGTCGGAGAGAGGCAGGATCTCGGCGAGGCTGTTTCCGACGATACCTGTCACGCCGATCACCAGTCCCACACTGGGGAAGTTTCGCGGAGGTTCGTCTTCCTCGAATTTCTTCTGCAGCAGCACAAGTAAAAAAAATTTAACAAATAATAGTAATTGAAATGAATAAAGGAAAAACAACATGAATAATCAATGAACTTGCCTTGGCAGCTCCGATCGCTCCAGACCACCACCAACTCATTTTTTTTTTTTTCCTTTGAATCTGATGGAAGGAAGAGTTTAAGGAGAAATGAAGAAGTTAAAATCTGAAAGGTTGGATTTTGCAGATGCAGATGCCTTTATTGTTTGAGTTCTTGTACTTTCAGATTTTTTTATTCCGATTTTCACTATAACAATATATGCAGTTCAATTTCATCTACACTTCTCTCACCCAATGACCTGTCCTCATCATTCTAATAGGATAAGAACAAGAAAAAAAAAAAAAATAATAATATTTCAACGTGCGTTTTCTAGAGAACTTATCACAAATTACATGAAAATTATCACTATATTAGGATAGGATGGATGTATTTTGAATTACAGTGTAGATTTGAGTAGATGGGAAAGGAAATAAAAAAAAAGAAAGAAAGAAAAAAAAAAGTAATGTTATTTGATTTAAAGAAAAAAAAGGAAGAAATAAATAAATAATAAAATAATATTATTTATTATTAATAATTTTTTAATTATTTTTAATATTTTTTTAAAATTATTATTATTGTTATAAAAATAAAAAAAATGTATAATTTAATATTATTATTAATAAATTTTTTATTTATTTTAAATTTATTATTATAAAAAAATATTATTTTTAATATAGTTTTTTAATTAATTATTATTATAATAAAAAACAAAATATAAAAAATATTATTTTAATATTATTAATAAAATTTTTAATTATTTATAATATAGTTTTTTAATTTATTATTATATTAAAATTAAATTAAATAATTATTAATATTTATTATTAATAATTTATTATTATAATATTATATTAATTATTTATTATTATAATAATATAAAAAAATATATTAATAATTTTAATATATAATTATATAATTAATTTGATATCTTTCTTTTTCTTTTTCGTATTTGAGTAACAAAACATAAAAGTATAAATTTATCTTAAAATCAGTGACTTTCAATTTTAAATTTCGACTTCTTTTCAGATTTTATTACGTTCACTTTCCGACATCCTTATAGATGTTGTCATTTTTATCAAATTAGTTAGAATTTATCTTTTAATCAAAATATAATTATATACGTAGTGATAAATATTAGAAACTTTTATTTTATAGATAAAATATTAACTATAATACTAGAAATATTTTTTCAGTTTTTTCTTTGCAATCATCTAGATTTTTTATTTTTTTAAATTACAAAATAATCATAACCATTCTCATAAGTATAAAGGAGTTTGATAGTTTTAAACTATAGTGTTGGTCTATAATATTTTTTTCAAAATTTAAAATATTATTTATAAAATATTTCATATTTAAAAATTTGAGTAATATTCTTAATCATTAAATATTAAATATGAAAACTAAACTCGTGTGTATAAGTAAATTACTCTAGATAACTATAGTACTTGATATATTTTATTTTCAATCATAACTTCATTAAAAAAAAGTTAACAATTCATACAATTATTTTTAATTAACAAAAATATACACATTATTTTTAAGATACCATTTATGAAAAAATGAAACAATAAAATTTTTATTTCTTCAAATATTTGTTTACATATTTAAATTGTATAAATTTTAATTTAATTGTCCCAGTGCCATATGATTACATTTAGTAATTGATGTAGTAATTATGACAAAACTAAATTAATGTAATTCTTTTTTTTTTTTAAGAAAAATAGTATAAAAAAAAAGAAATTTATAACTTATGATTGGATGAGAGTATAAAACTGTTTTAGATTATTAGCGTATAACTATTTTCTTATTAGGATTATAGTTTTATTTTGATAATTTTTTGCAATAAAGTTGATATTAAAAAGTCAATATAAGCTGTTTAGGTAAAATTATAATTTTAATTAAAAAAGGACCCTTGATAATTTGGTTAAAAAATTTCATTGAATTAACAAGCATAGTTAGATATGATTAAAAAAAAAAAATCAACACACAGTGTGTTTGTAACATTTTTTTAATAAAACTAATTAAGAGAAATTGCACTTCATATTCCATTTAAATTTGAAGTAGATATTAGTATTCCTCATGTCTTTAATAAAATATCACTAGTATTCTCTATTGTTTTTATATAAATATCAAAATTTTCGTATTTTTAATAAATGATAGTTACTTTTTTTTTATTTGTAAGAAATAAATATTTTATTTTTTAAAAACATAAAAATATGAGAGAGTTAAATTAAAGTTTAAAAATTGATGAATATATAATAATAAAAAAATTATAAATATGATTTCCCTGAAAATATAAAAGAGATAAATATCAAATTTAAAACTAAAGAAAATCTCAATGTGATTAGAATATCAAGAGATAAGATAAGTATAGTTTTTCCAATCAATTATGATCAAACTGATGTTGATTTGTTATGTTTTATATGTTTACATTTTGTTATTTTAAAAATAATTTAATAATTAATTAACAATTTTTTTCTACAACTCCTATCAGCACCATTATCCTCTCATTCTACCCTAGCACAAATATTTTATGTACAGTACAACACTATTTAAAATCAATACAATATATTCCAGAGCATTCTGTATTACATGACAACCATTATTTGATCAAACAAAGACTGTTACTTCAAATGCAATCATGGACTCACTGTATCATTTATCATTGAGGCAAATCATTAGGCTAATAGTCAATCCAATTGTCTTATCATATTTATCAGCAAATTGCAAAATCCTTGTATATGAAAAAAATAATGAAACATACCCAAAACATGGAGGAACAATGAAACACACTGAAAAATTATCCTTTCAATTCATTAAAGTTTGCTACTATTTCTGGAGATCTAGCTGTGGATACAAAATTACAAATTCATTCATCCTCAAACACAATTTCATCTCTCAATGTGCCATCATTATACAAAACAGAAACAGAAACAAGCAGAACACAAAGCATAAATCCGAGTACAAGTCTCTGCTGTTTTATCACTCATTCTAGTCATATCATACTCTCGAGTTTTATATATTCCATATTACTTACAAGGAAATAAATAAAAGTACAAACACATATACATTAAAAATTAACCACAATTCAGTGATTTAAGGCACAATCTTATAAACTTTGGCCTTATCTATCCAACTTATGAACGAATTCTTGGAGTTCCTGAATCCCAAAAACCCATGTTCTTTGGCCTTGTTCATGCTATCTGACAATCCCTCCAAAGAAAAAATAATATCCACAAACCACCAATCACCAACCTCCTCAAACTTCGTAGGCAGAAGCTGATTCTCACTCACAATCTCATCCCAAACAGGACCCTTATCCTTCATCCACTCCGATAACTTCAAATGCGAACCTTCTTCAAAACCATACTCCTCAATCCCAAATTGTTCCGCCAATACCTTCCAAAGATGCTTCCACCTGAACACATCACCATTGGAACAGTTAAACGCTTCATTCCGCGCGTAGGGGTCAACCGCCGCCCAAATATGCTGCTCCGCAATCAAATCCGCATCGGAAGCAAACGCATAACCCTCCCATGCGCCTTTGGTGCCGGGGAATCTCAACGGAACCCCCTCGTGCTTGCAAATTGCGGCGTAAATGCAAAGACTCCCAACGATGTTCACCAAACTGTAGGGAGAAAAGCCGAAGATTGCATGGGGTCTGTGTACAGACCAAGTTAAACCCTCTTTTTTTGCGGATTCTTCAAAGAGAATGTCCTCTTGAGTGTAGTAAAAATTAGGCGTATCCAAACGCGGCATATCCTCCGTAAAGGGAGGTTCGTGGGGTTCGATCTTGCCGAAGGATTCGAACGATCCGAGGTACTGCTTGGTGCCTGTCTGGAGGGACACGTGGCGCAGATTGGGAGCACTGGGGATAACGGCGCGCAGCACGTTCCGTAGCATCGCGCCGTTAACTTCGCAGTTCTCGGCCTCGGTTGGGCGGTTAGTCCACGACACGAAGAAAACGTGCGTGACGTCGGTCAAGACGGAGAGCTTGGTTTCGGCGTTGGCGGGATCGGAGACGTCGCACTGGACGTACTCGATGGGGTGGTCGGCGTTCCACGGCGGCCGCGGCCGCCGTGCCACGCCGTAGACTTTCCATGGACCGCCAGGGGTGTCGGAGAGAGGCAGGATCTCGGCGAGGCTGTTTCCGACGATACCTGTCACGCCGATCACCAGTCCCACACTGGGGAAGTTTCGCGGAGGTTCGTCTTCCTCGAATTTCTTCTGCAGCAGCACAAGTAAAAAAAAATTAACAATAATAGTAATTGAAATGAATAAAGGAAAAACAACATGAATAATCGATGAACTTGCCTTGGCAGCGCCGATTGCTCCAGCCCACCACCAACTCATTTTTTTTCCTTTGAATCTGATGGAAGGAAGAGTTTTAGGAGAAATGTGATTTTAAATGTGTTTTTCCCTTGAGTTAAGAATTTCATTCTCATCAAAAATAAAAACAGGATATTACTTGGTATCACGCAATTATTTTTCATGTCATTAATTATAAAGTTAATATTAAATAAACTACTTTATAATTTTAGCAAATGATCGTAATAGATTTAAAGGTTGGATTTTGCATATGCAGATGCCTTTATTGTTTGATTTCTTGAACTTTCAGATATTTTTATTCTAATTTTCACAATAACAATACATGCAGTTCAATTTCATCTAAGTTCTCACCCAATGACCTCTCCTGATCATTTTAATAGGATAAGAAAAAGAAAAAGAAATTAAATATTTCAAAATATAATTATAAACGTACTAATAAATATAAGAAGCTTTATTTTATAAATAAAATATTAACTATAATACTAGAAATATTTTTTCAGTTTTTTCTTTGCAATCATCTAGAATTTTTATTTTTTTAAATTATAAAATAGTCATAACAATTCTCGTAAATCTAAACGGAGTTTGATAGTTTTAAATTATAATATTGGTCTATAATATTTTTTTGTTCAAAATTTAAAATATTATTTATAAAATATTTCATATTTAAAAATTTAAATAATATTCTTAATAATTAAATATGAAAACTAAACTCGTGCTTATATAATTAGGGGTATAAGTAAATTACTCCAGATAACTATAGTACTTGATATATTTTATTTTTAATCATAACTTCATAAAAAAAAAAGTTAACAATTCATACAATTATTTTTAATTAACAAAAATATACACTTTATTTTTAAGATACCATTTGCAATGAACCATTTATGAAAAATGTAACAATAAAATATTTATTTCTTCAAATATGTTTTTACATATTTAAATTGTATAAATTTTAATTTAATTGTCCCACTGCCATATGATTACATTTAGTAATTAATGTAGTCAATGGAGATGATTATGACAAAACTAAATTAATGTAATTTTTTTAAAGAAAAATAGTATAAAAAAAATAAATTTATAACTTATGATTGGATGAGAGTATAAAACTGTTTTAGATTATTAGCGTATTACTTATTTTCTTATTAGGATTATAATTATATTTTGATAATTTTTGCAATAAAGTTGATATTAAAAGTCAATATAAACTGTTTAGGTAAAATTATTATTTTAATTAAAGAAGGACCCTTGATAATTTGGTTGATAAAATTCATTGAATTAACAAGCATAGTTAGATATGATTGAAAAAAATCAACACAGAGTGTGTTTGTAACATTTTTTTTAATAAAACTAATTAAGACAAATTGCACTTCATATTCCTTTTAAATTTAAAGTAGATATTAATATTCGTCATGTCTTCAATAAAATATCACTAGTATTCCCTCATGTCTTTCATATTCCTTACTTTTTATTTTATGTTATTTTATTTGTAAGAAATAAATATTTATTTTTTAAAAAAACATAAAAATATGAGAGAGTTAAATATAATTTATTAAGGTTTAAAAATTGATGAATATCTAATAATAAAAAAATTATAAATATGATTTCCCTAAAAATATAAAATATATATATATATATATCAAATTTAAAACTAAAGAAAATCTCAATGTGATTAGTTTTTCCAATCAATTATGATCAAACTGAGGTTGATGTGTTATGTTTTATATGTTTAAAATTTTTTATTTTAAAAATAATTTAATAATTAATTAACAAAACTAAATTATTTTTTATTCAATACAAACTTTGTTTAAATTTTTTTAACTGATAATTAATTTTAAACATAGAATCAATTTCTAACGTCAAATTATGAAAATACGTTAAAATCACTTCTATGATCTATTTTGAAATTGAAACTGCTTCAAATTTTCATATCCAAACATGAATCGGAGACTTCAAACATCAAACCTAAATACTGATTTATTGTTTATTATAGTGTTGTTGTTGGATATTTTTAATTTAAGGTGTAAGTTAGATTAGTATACTAATATGTTAACAATGGAGATGTGGTCCTCTCCATTTTCCTGCATTCTGCTGGTTTTGTATCAGTCACGCCATTCTTTTATAATTGGCCATTCCATTACGAACTACTCCATTTACCATTTTCACATTTAAAATAGATTAGAGAGCCATTTTGGTTCGATTTCTAACCTGCCACTGACAAATTAAAGTACATAAAAGAAAGTATGTGAGCTAAAATATGTGAGCTAGCTAGGTGGCACAAGATTCTCTTCCTCCTCATCTAACAAAGCCATTTAATTTGACCTAAGTTGGTCCAGCCACAGCACCTTTCTTGAATCTCCTTCTCGCCCTTTCCATCTTTCTCCTACTACCTTCTTTTGCGTGAAAAGGTTCTTCAATAATGGTTGACAGACCTGAAAAAGTAGTTCACAGAAAAAGTGATTTTGACCCTCACGCACGCAAAAACGCTGTAAAGTTTAAAACAAACAAAGTAGATGTACTCTAAATTCAAATCGGCTACAATAGTTTCCATTTTTAAAGGGTAATGTGCAGTTTGATTGAAAAGAATTTCTTTAAAATAAGATTTACATGAAAATATTTTCTTAAAATTATGTTAATATGTGATTTTTAAATTACTCAGGGTTTGTGAAAATGATTAGAGAACACAGCGTGGAAGCAACAATTATCAACTTCATTTAAGATGTGATTTTTCACCTATAAAAGGTTCCTTTTAAATTAGTTCCCAACTGATAGCAGCATCAGCAACTCTTTTCTGCTATAAATTCATGACGTGCGTCAAAAGTTAAAAATGACAAAGATGCTATTATGATAGGATTCCACGTCTACTGCCCTAGATGGACATCAAACATGTAGTCAATGAAACTAAGCATGCACTATGACTAAACTAGAATACCCATAGATCAATTTTAACAGAAAAGTTGTTTTAATTTACATTTTTTTTATAAATATTTATAACGAAGAGTTGTGTAACAGTGAAAGATTTGAGTTTTTGCATCAATACTTGTATTTGTACATGAAAAAAAGTATAACTGGGAGTGATGTGTACTGTGCTATAATTATGTTAAAAGCTGTTGATGAAAGATTAACTTTATAACTCTTTCTTTCTAGAATTGTATAAGCAACAAATTAAATCAGCAAAGAGAAGGACTTAATTACCGTGTAGGATACTGTTTCTCTTTTCCATCATCATCATCATGGCGTTATGATCACGTGGTTGCTCTTCGTTCTGATCATCCCCGCCAACTTGGTTCAATTCTTGCATTGTTTTTTCTACCCTGGAGCGAGCAGTGGCAAAAAGCCACGTGGCATCCATGTGCTTGCAGATCATGCGCGCAGCGTGGTATGGAATCTTGACACGCATGGTCTCACCCGACTTGATGCTACTGTTCATGAACATTATGCAGTCCATGAGACTCTCTTTGGCCATTCCTTTCATGTCATATGCTTGTGACCTTCTCCAAAGGCTTTTCCTATGCGTGTTTGTGGGGTTGGATAGGCAAAGAGCACGCGTTGAGTCACTGATCGCTGAATCTGCGTTCTTAAGCAAAATATGACACTGAGCTTTGTTACTATAAATCACCATTCTTTCTTTTCTAAACCTCAAGGGACAAATACCAAGCGCTTCAGAGTATTTCACCAAAGCCTCTTCCACCTTTCCCAACCTGAACTTGTGATTCGCTTGTTGCTTTATCAAACTCACCAAAACCTTTGTTTCCTCTAATTTTTCCTCCGAGAGTACCTTCTCCTTGTTCCTCCTATCCACCTTCAAATCCATCACTTCTTGCAATACTGCTCCAACCTTTTGCCTGTTAGGTTTCAAATTAAGAAGAACCTTTGTGATGGTCTCCCCCACGTTTGATTTATCTCCAAGGTCTGTAAGTTCAATCAAATCAATAAGGTAAGGAGCGGCAACATCAAGAACTTTGTACCTCGTATCTGGGTCCTTGAGAAGAAGAAGAAGACAATCGATACCTATATACTGCCAATCATCTGAAGATCTTGAAAGGTTACCTAGAGTGTTCACAACTTTTGGTAATTCACTAATGCTTTTCCTTCCTTCTTTACTATAACACAAGATTCTAATCAGTCCAACCCCTGCTGGTGACGTGTCATTTATCAACCCTCCCCACATATGGCACAACTCCTTGAGAAACCCCTTCTTGCATATGAGATCCAGAGCCCTATCTTTGCAAGCAAAGCAATTCAGAAGGTAAAGAGACCAACACTGAAGCTGGCTAGCCCATTCCTCTGCCTTGCGATTCTCCATCTCCAAATCCTCAACCCCTCTAGTAAGCAAGTTTCTGTGATACTCGAGCCTTTTGGTTTCCTTCACTGTTACGAAGTCAACATAGACCACTTCTAAACAAGTGGAAGCCAAGTTCAAGGCCAACTTCACCACCTCTTGTTCGTGCTGTGCTACTGCTTCAAACGTGCTTTTGTAACTGGCCAAGTGACCAAGTGCTCTAACAGCAACTCTTTGCTCAACCCAACTCATCTTCCCCCTAAGCAGGTCTAGTAATGGGGGCATCACACCTGATTGCACGGCTAGTTGTGCAAACTCCTCCCTGTTCATTGTGTAAGAACCAATGATATGCGCAGCGTAATAGGGTATGTATATGTTTTGATCTGTGAGAAGCCAGTGCCTGTCGTTTATCCCTTTGTGAATAAGACTTGCCATGCACTTGAATATGCCGAGGGATGGAAACTCTGGGTCATTGGGTTGGCTCATTGCGATGTGCCATAGTCCACTCAGCACCAACACGTGTTGTTCATGATTCTCTCCCCGAAATATTTCTTTTAAGCAGGTCGTTATTCCAGCCCTTCTGAGAGATGCATCTGGTTCTCCCATGCTGCAGAAGAAGCAACGTGGGTTGATGCAAAGCTGATCGCTGGTGTTGCAAGGAGTATTGGGAATGGGGGTTTCTCTCTTTTTCTTCATTTGGGACTTCATAGCTGTCTTAGTTGATTGATTTCTCATACTAGAAAGTTAGGTTGTTTTGTGTGTTATATTAACTCCCTTGGTCTTGACCAAAGGGTTGAAGTTTGAATAGGTTGATGGGAAAAATATGATGTAATAATTTATCTACATTAATGGGAGGCTTTCATTATCCAATAAAGCAGGTTGGTAACACTGTTGGCAGTGACAAAACTATCCCTTTCAACTATTTAAGATAGATGCATCTCCAAAATTCAAATTCAAAATTTCTGATTAAGCGGATCAGTTTTACATTAACTAATTTATGCAATTGGTTGATCTCTATATATGAATCTAAGTCTTAACTCTTTTGGTGAATTAAAAATCTTGAATACGTTTGGCATGTTTCACAGAGAAATTGTCTTTTTTGTTTTCAGGGATTCATTTATAGGAAACAATTTTTCGTACTTCCATCATAATCTTTTGTACTATTTTTCAGCATAATATATCAATTACGACGCACGCATGTGTATACCTCCAAAGATCTTGCTTGGAATGACCTAATAATATATATTTACGTTGAAAAAATTTGCACATTCGCTATGTTCAACAAAAACACATTTTCTATAGTGATTGATTAAATAAGTTCACTTAAACACCTACATCTACGTTTACTTTAATTTTACATATATTCAAGTATTTTATATAAAAATTTACTCTAATATTAAAGTTTTGAAAATGAGTATTTTAAGTTAATTTCTCAAGTTACATATATGCTTTGTATAAGTAATAGTATGTGTCATTTACTCCAATATTTTATTATGTTTCTTATCTTTAAACATAACTGTATTTAAAATGACTTAAATTGTGAATACATTAACTCATAGTAATACTTTTGGATCTCTATTTTTTAATAGATGGTTACAACAAAGAAAAATCAATTCTATGTAGAACCATTTATCAGAAGGAAGGAACAGAAATATGAGGCAATTTGCAGGAAGAAAATCTGATCTTTATCGTTGGGTAAGACACTTATTTCCTAAAATAAACATTTTAACATAGGTTAATTTCTTTTTTTAATATATACAGAGCCTTAACGACGATCGTACGTAGTTAAAAAAGGTTACAGATAGAATAAGGTATAGTGTAGTTTAAGGCAGAAAAAAAATGGAATACAGAAGTAGTAAAATAATTGATTATGTTGTTAATAATTTATTAATATTTATGCTACATAAAATTAATTATATAAATAGTAAAATTTGCTAGTTTTGATTCTCTATCAAGATATAAAGCATAAAAAGAGAGATAGCAGATACATATACTGCACTAGGATAATTCAACACATTTCTATAACAACACTTTTTTACTGCGTCAAGTTTCTCTTAATTAAGAACTTGGGTTCGGTGCGATGCAGGGTGGTCCACCTCTCCCTCATGATCTACGATTCTACGTTTGTTGTTGGAAGCTAAACGTCCCCGACACTACTTTCTTTTTCTTTGGTCGATAACCCGACAGTACTTTCTAAATCAAATACTAGTTCATCAAAGGATTTTTTACCTTGAGTCTTTTTTATCAAACTTTTCTTGCTTTTTATACACTCTTTCTCATGCAAGAGCTTCTCGTCCTTATGCGACAAAGGGGATCACGTAAGCAAGAAAAATTATGAGACTTTGATATGTTGCACACAGTGTAGACTCGTGATGCTTTTTCTAGTTTTCTATGCAAGTTCATCATCATTCTGTCCATTATCCAGTCAACTTAATAAGTTCATTTGTCAACAGCTCTAATGTTTCACCTATGCCTATAAAGCTCTTTTTAAGCAAAAATGAGTACAAAAAGTCTAAGTTAAACTGAAAATAGATGGTGGGATTTCACCAACCTTAGCCCACAATTCCCACTGATTTCTCCAGTTAAATATTTTGACAGCCTAAGATGTATAGGCGAAGAGAAATGAACACATAAGTTTCTAAGCAAGGATGAGGGACCACGTCTTCAAATGGCAAAACAATCCCCTTCAAATCAGTTCCAGAATGTGGTCCCGTCACATTGCTAAATTTGCACCTTCAAATAAAAATATGCACCCCAACTCTTAGAAAACAGAATATAGATTAAAAACATGATTTAAGTACAGTGGTGGTGGTCTCAAGAATATGCGGCTGCCATAGGTGGAAAGCATAAAAAGAATGTTTCTTAGATTTCATCTTGTTCTTAAGAATATTATTTCATATCATGCTTCAAAAAGATTCGTTTAACTTAGACAAAACAATTGAGGCGGGGACATTATTAATTGTTTCTTCGTACAACAGTTCTTTGCTCATGATGGCAAGGACTAGATTTATAATCTGGACACATCAAACTATGCGGAATTTAGCATGTTTTGCTCGGATATAACAGTTAAAGTCGTTCATATCCAAATCCGTATGGTCCCTTGTAATGCTAAACAGGTTTCACTTGTTCTTTTTAATCTGTGCTTGACATACTGAAAGCTAGATGAATTAGCTAAGAAAATCTGTTGGAATAATGCATGTTTGATTTGACTTTTAAAGATTTGAATCCATTTCTTTGAACATGAAAAATGGAAGTTTTGGAGAAACACTTAACAGAGCAGAAAATGTATTTGTATGCGAGTCTTTTCTTTCTTTTGAGAGGGTATTGCAAGGCTAAGGCAGATAACAAAAGCATCAATAACCAATGACTTAAAAAGCACTTATGTACATATAAGGTATGTTTGGATGAATTTTTCCAAAAATAACTTCTATGAAAGAAAAATAATAATGAATTGACTTCTCATAATTTAAAATTAATTTATACTTAAGTTAAAAACAAAAATTTAAAGAATTTAAAGAAATTATAGGATAGAATTTCTACATGTTAGCTTATACATAAATTTTAACTTATATAAAAATTTAATTATTATATTAATTCTTATGGAGAACATTCTCTAAATATAATGTTATTATGATTAATAATATTTTTTATTTGTGGGTGAAGAGATTAAAAAAAAAAAAAAAAGCCGAAAGACTCATGCCCAAAACAAAGTTTTCATTATGTTTGAGCCTGTTGACACTAAAGACAAAAAAAAAACTGCAAACATGTTTGGGCCCAATGTTCTTTTCACTACGATTCCATTGCCACTTTCAGAATTCTAATTCTTTTTAACTACATTTAATTCCCCATTATAATAAGAACAATATTTTTTTTTTCAAGTACTACCGTATTGATTTCTAATCATTGTCCTAACTTCAAATGCTTTTTTGAATAATAGATACTTTGTGGAGATGATGTTTGTTCTGAGTTTTATAAAGTGTGAACTAAAAGGAAATGATAGGTTTATAATAGTCACTACAGTGCCTTCCAATCTTTCAATTTCAGAAATATCTCAGAGAGGCATTGAAGTGCTCTGGGAATGGTTCCATGATAGCCTTTCTTATGCAGTCGAGCATTCTTCAAGTAAAACACAAAAGAAATAGTTCCCAGAAGAACATTTAATCAATTATGATGTGTGTTGATTAACTAGATTCCACATGTGTATGTTGTCTCATGTTTATGTTTATGGTGTTCATTATATGACTTTGAGATCCTCTTCACACCTTAGTCAGAAACTTCAGTCTTTGTTATTCACATTATTCCCTCCTTTTGTTATTTATAAACTACAACCATCACAAACTAGAATAGCCAAACCTTTTTAAACAACAGTTACAGTACCATGTTAAGTATAAAATTATTTTTTTACTGTACATATTATCCTAAGTTAACACAAACTCCATGATTACATTGGATAAAGGATAAAATGTATTTTTTATTTTCTCTTCTCCTTTGGCTTAAATCAATTAATACTATATTTTCTTCTATCTGTTTCCAAACCAAACAACCTAAAATTTAACCTTATTTTCTATCTATTTGTTTCTCACAAGTTTTCATCCACTTAATTTCTTTCTATATAATGTAGTGTGAGAAAGGTTTGTTAACTCTACCAAAACTATTGCGTATGATTTAATAACTCAAATCTGTAATTAGATATCTGTCATTGGAAGTTTCAGAAGTTTGTTACCTATAATAATGTCTCATCCTATTTCTCACTGCAGCATGTCATGTGTCCTATGAAAACATAAGAAGCAACCTTAGCCATTGATCCCAGACCAAGCATGTAGGTATATGAGGGGCAAGTTGGATCAACGACATTGTGAATGTGGAATGTTCAAAAAAACTGTTCATACCATGCATATGTGCACATGTCATTGCTTCCTGTAATCACATCACCATGACTACATGTTCTATATGTGCATCCAATCTATAGGTTGGAATATGTCTACACCGAAGGGTTCGACATTTTGTCCAACAAAACATCATGCCAGCATAGCAGAGATGAGAATTATGCCACAATATTCCAGCTATGTATAGAAATATTAGCAGGTATCCAAAATCAACTTGCATGACACTGAAATGGACTTAAAGACTCAATCCAAAAGATATTTGACATGTTGCATTTCAGGACATTTTAAAAATAAATGCTCTAACAATGAAAGGTCAAAATGACTCAATCAATGGAAAAAAAATACAAGTTCAGAGTTCGGGCTTAGAAAACCGAATTCTCAAAGTTTGGAAAGAAAAACTTGAAAAACGAAAATGAAAAATCTGGTTTGGAGAACACAACTTCTTAAAAGAAAAAAAAGGGTGGTAGTTAGGTGAGAAGATTGTATTTAGGGAAATAACAATTTTTTTGTAGTTTTCTTATAAATAACTCTAAAAAAAACTCTATTTAATAAGTTCTTTTTTTCTTGTACGGGAAAGTTTATTTATGGTAAGAAAAAATTTTAAAAAAAATTATATATATATATATATATGGACCCATAATAAAAAAAGAATATTTCCCCCCACGTACCATGCAAGTGCATTGCAACTATTTTCATTATGTCCAAGTTGTTTGCTTGATGTAAAGGGTAAAGCAGCAGGAATGGTCCCAAAAAATAAGGTAACATCATGACAACTGAACAGATACATTCTTTCTGGATCTTAGGACACTATGAACTGGCTATCTCATACCTGCCAAAAATTGTTTTATGTGGACATACAAAAATGAAGAAAAAATTAAAAATAATTTACATTTATATACATAGTTACAAAATTGTTATTTTATTTAATTTTGAATATTAGTATGATGACAAATATTTGTAATTATTTAAAATTATGTAACTAAAAAAATCTTTAATTGAACAAACTTCAATTCATTTGAATAAAACCAGAAAAGTAATGTTTTTTATCATTTACCTTTTTATGATATTTTCCAGAAAGGCTTATACACGTATAAAATTATTCTCTCTGAATGAAGTCATTTACAGAAGTGGCAAACAAAAAATTGTCGAAAGTAGAAAAAGAAACAGAAGAAGAAAGATAGAACACAAAAAAATATTTATGGTAGACGATGATGGAGCACATTATCAGAGCCTCACAGAGAGATTTTTGGGATATGCCTGTTGCTGTTACCCAGATTCGTTGGAGGTACTGGGTCCTCTCAAACTTTGGTCTCATTTCCTTTCTTGTACAATTTCAAAAGGAAAAAAAACGTGTCAGAAATTGGACATTTTCATCCCACAGATATTAAAACTATGTATGCAGTTGCGGATAATATCAGGAAAATGTTATTGTCTACATATATTTAGTTTAGTTCATTTTTGAAATAATAAGAATTCTTACTGTGATCATTGTATTGATGAAGTTAGTTAATCTTTGCCTAAGAGAGGTTTTGTCAGAGAACTTCCTAAATCAAGTTTAACTTTGTTCAAGATCATCAATTACTGAATCCTATCAACATTATACTTATAAAATCTTGTGTTGTTTTCTAGGAAATAATGATGTTACAAGTACTAGGAAATAGCCAGCTGTATCCTGCTTGCAATATTCGACCGAACTAAGAAGTAGTAATAAATTTCACACGTAAGATCTTCCTAAGTACAAAAACCTTATACCTACCTATATCCTTCATTTGTTACTATAAATAACACCTTTAACTGGCTCACACCACCACAACAACAACCTTCACATCATTTCTTCACTATAACTATTCTCTGTTCTCTTTTCTGCCCCATGAAAAGCAGGATGAAGCTTGTGCATGCAAATGTGCTCCTTCTGTGCCTTGTCCTTAGCTCCTCTTTCTTGGAAATCTCAATGGCTGGTTCTGGTAATAATTAACCTTCCTCCATCACTTGTTATATATATCACTGCATGTGTTTATGGTAGTTGTTTTAGATTTGTATATGCTACTTGATAGAGTATTTGATGAAATTAATGGATGTGTTGTGGTGGATTTAGCTTTCTGTGACACAAAGTGTACAGAGAGGTGTGCCAAAGCTGGGGTTCAGGACAGATGTTTGAAGTACTGTGGGATTTGCTGTGAGAAGTGCAACTGTGTGCCATCTGGGACTTACGGAAACAAGGACGAGTGTCCTTGCTACAGGGACCTGAAGAACTCCAAGGGCAAGAGCAAATGTCCTTGAAAATTTGCTATTCCTGCATTGCATCACATTTTTCATTTTCTAAGTTAATTTCCATTTTACTAAACTTATGATTGTAATGATCTTCCTTTCTCTTGATTTATGAATTATATATATAATATATAATAATATATCAGGATCTATGAATTGGGTGTGATGGAAATGTTAATTGGCTTGATAGTTCTCCTTTTGTATGAAGGATATTAAAGTATACCAAATTCATGAATTAAAAATTACTCCATTTAGTTAAAAGCTTTTTATATTTGGATTTGATTCATACGGATTAACGGGATTGACTCAGTTAAATATAAAATATTTTTACAATTTTTTTAAATTATTAAAGTTAGTAGATTAAATAGATTTCTTTAGTAAAATGTATTTTCATGAATATACATTTATATATAAATAAATAAATTATTATAAATTAAAATAATAATAAAAAGTCACAAGCTAATCTATTTCTAATCCATATATTAAGTGAACTAGATTTTATTTTGATTCATCATAATTTTTTTTAAAATCTACCTTAATTCAAATCCGTGGTTAATCAAATAGTTTCACGAATTATAATCTAAATTAACGCCTTGATTTATATACACAAAAGTTCCAAATTTAATTAAAATAAATTTTTATTTTTATTTTTATTTTTATTTGAAATTTAAATTAAATTATGATATAATAAAAAAAAGTAGGTTCAAGAATTTAAAAGAAAATTAATTTTAATTATTTGTTTTATTTTTTAGATTGATTTTTCATTTTTTTTAATTGATTGAATTTAGAAAGGAAAATTAAGAGAAGCAAATAGCAGGAAAAGAAATTGGGAAATAAGATATTAGGTTTTGAGAAAAGAAAGAATAATGAGAGTAGAAAAGGGAGGGACCAACTTGAATATTACTTGGTACACTAATCATAACCACTCATCCTACTGTTGGTATTTTGTGCCTCAGTTTTTTCTCCTTTCAACAGCCACGTGCCCTTAGAGAGATAAATGGTGATTCAATGATTCATAATTATCACCATGCTCACTGTGTTATCTTCTTCTATAAGCAGAACAAAGTATTGATTATTTGGGAATCTATTATAGCACAACCTTTTTTCTCTTTGTAGCTGCATTTCTGCTGGAGTAATTTTTGTTTCAATGTTTGTAATTTTCATGTTATTGGTATGGAAGGCTTGAAAAACACCAATAAATCAGTCCAACTTTTGGAATAATTACCTAAACCCTGTTAGCAAAAAGAACTGTAAATTACACATAACACTCTTATTATATAATAGTGGCCTGTGTCAGTTTAAAGATTTGTGCTCTTCAGTATGAATAAAGAGAAGGTCAAAATTCAATATGTAAAAGAAACCTGTGAATCTGTAAGAGTTAAAATTTGATACCAAATCACATCCTCCTTCTCTAAATTATAGTAATAATTAAACGATTTTGATTCGGTGTATCCTAATAACTGAAGAATTGTTTGGGTTTAAAGATCCGGTGAAGGACATCTAATTCATCAAACTCAGCAAAATCGAGTTTAACACTTCTTGATTGAAATGGTTGATAAGTGTAAGTTATCAGCAGTGATAAACTTTTGGACCAGTATTTTGTTTGAGTAACCCATCCATGGTTGACTCCAATATTTAGAATAGCAATAACATTATCTTTATATTTATCTCGTGTTTTCATTTTTTGAATAATTATTTGATATAAGTGGAGAGTTGCAGAGTAATTTTTTTTTTTTCAAGTCTTAATGAAAGTATCAATGTAATGAGTGTATATTAGGAGGAATGAAATGAAAAAAAAAAAAAAAAATGAGCTCAACTCTGTACTTGTATTATAATTGATGAATATTTCTTAGGATGAAGGAAATATTGCTGACATAATTGTTGAGCAAATACATGAAAACGAAAAACAATGGAATTCAAAGATTAAGTTTCCAGAAAACAGAAAAATATCCACAACAAACACCGAAATATTCTGGACCTTCAGATTTTCTTTCTGTTAAATTTCAAATATAGGTTAGAATCTTATATTAGATAAAGATAATAAAATAAATAATATATAAATAAAAAAAATTTTAAATTTTATAATTTTAAAATTTTAAATTAAAAATAATATCATATTTTCTTATATAATATTTACAATAATCTTTTTAAATTATCAACCTAAATAATTACTACAATACTTTTTGTCTCTCTTTTTTCATTCGTATTCTAATCTAATTATTTATAAATAGTGACATTTATAATGATATTTTTGTTTTCTTGTAGATATTTTTTAATATAACCCATAAATTGTTATATTTATATTTTTTTAATTTGTTCTTATATTTATTATATTATAATTTTTTTACACTGATATCATCATTAAAAATTACAACTCAAATGGATAAATATAATTTTAACGTAAATCAAAAGTAAAACAATCTTTTAAATATTATATTCATATATACTAGTTAATTGATAATTAGTTTAAAAAATATAACATTACATTTCAATATAATTAGGGGTTTAGTTTATTTTTTTATTTAAAAACTAAAAATCGAATCAATTAGTTGAAAAGAAATAAGATTCAAAAGTTTAAAAAAAAATTATTGATTTTTATTTTTTTTATCTATTTTCTTCTTTTTTGAATAAACCATATTAAGAAATATTCTATGTGTTCAATATTTCTCACGATATTAATGATAGATTTAGATTTTGACAACGAATAAATAATATTATCATGGTTAACAAAATTATTATCCCATTAATATATCATATTATATATACATATTTCCTTTTAATTAATTTTTTTTTAATTTTTTTCTCTTATTTTTAATTTTTTAATTTAAGATATATTAATTATTATTTTCATAATAAAAGTATTAAAACATTAAAAAAATGAATGAAAAGTAAAAACGGGGATAGGGAAGAAATTGCAAATTATTTTAAAAAATAAAATTTTAAAAACTATTATATGTTTCTTTTTCTGTCACAAGTTATTTTTACTTTCATCACATATAATAACTTATTCTTTTCACCTGATCGTCATTCAAATGAATTTACAATTAAACTAATAGACAAACCAATAACTTCAATGTTACTCCATAAAAAAAAAATCAAAATTTTAAATTTATTGTTAAGTTAATAATATAAAAAGACAATGAATTTACAATTAAACTAATAGACAAACCAATAACTTCAATGTTACTCCATAAAAAAAAAATCAAAATTTTAAATTTATTGTTAAGTTAATAATATAAAAAGACAATGAAAGTTAGAATTTATTAATTATTATTGAATTAAATTGTTTAACTGATTTTATTTTTGTTTATCAAAATTTAGTCATTTCTATATTTTTTCATTTTCCTTTTGTAGTTTTGAATATTCTTTAAAAATTCAGAGTTCTATATAATATTATAAATGTATAAAATTCTTTCAGATTTTTTAAAAGTGTATTAATAAATCCATTAAAATTCAAACTATATATTTTAATTATGAAATTCTTTTTAAGAAAAATTATGAGGGAAAAGACTAATTACTCTCATAACATTCATCCTAATATTTTAAAACTGGCAAAACTTTTTTATACCAAAACAGTTTTTTAAAATCCTAATCCAATACATTTCCTTGATATAAGGGAAAAGACTAGTTACTCTCTGAGTAAGATTGCTATAATAGTAAATGACACAATAAAGAGAAACAAAGAAGTAAATCTCACAGATAACATCTAATCATAAAAAATACATTGTTGAAGAAAAAATCATCAA
This sequence comes from Macrotyloma uniflorum, assembly GCA_016859785.1. Classification (NCBI taxonomy): domain Eukaryota; kingdom Viridiplantae; phylum Streptophyta; class Magnoliopsida; order Fabales; family Fabaceae; genus Macrotyloma; species Macrotyloma uniflorum. The sequence continues at coordinate 2,912,410 of BDMB01000007.1, read as the reverse complement.
AAAGGTTGGTTTGTAGAAGGAGTTACCGATGTACTGCACCCTAAACAAATTTACCTCAAGATTCATTTATTGAACATGTAATACAGAGGAACAACACGAGTACAGTTTCAGATTATCACAGTTTGCTTCACCTGCTTCAGCCCTCATTCCAGAATTATGTGTGTCGTAATCTACAATACAGCAGAGAATGTTGTCCAATATAGTTCCCTCTGTAGTCCAATCTGAATGATTTTCAGTAGCAACTTCCACTATCACATGCAAAGTAACAAAAAATTGAAAGAGACTAAATAAACTACAAAACTAACTCAGCCAAAGACATAAACAATGTTTGGTACGACAATAATGGAACAGACAGATGGAGACACGCAAGTACAACCCCTTGTAATATGACTTGTCTTTCGAACTATACATAGTCACTGATGCATGTTATATTCTCCCCTTGTTAAACCAAGCTAGTAACTTTTTACCAAAGAGGTTGCTCTCCATCATCAAGGAATTTTGTTTGATCAGTTTCTCCAAGCCATTCCGAACATGACCCTGCAATTCAAACATCAGAAACTAACAAAAGGGAAAGCTGCCCAAACTAGAATATGAAAAATTAATGATTACAAAATCCCAATTCTTTGAGTTTGCTGACCTTAGATGCCGACAGTGCTGATTTGATGACATAATTCCCATATGGATCCACAAGAAGCATTGCAGCATTTGGATTGTGGAGCAACTCCAAAGTAATATATGTTGAATGCGGTTCACCCGAGTCTTGAAAGAACTTCTCCACTACATTACTCCCATATTTGTTGCAGGCAAGATAGAAAAATCTTCCTTCAAGCTGTCTCCATAGAGATTCTGCAACACCTGGTATTCCCAGAGACAATAAATGTTGCACAACATAGTTGCTGCCAAACGAAGAAACATAAAAGCAAAAGTTAAAGTCAAGCGCATATTAAAAATCCATTGACTAGAAAAGAGAAAAAACAATATAGAAGGTAAGAGACCCGTAACAGTCTTCCACTAGAAGTGAAGCGTATAACATGACAGCAGCTATTAGCTTCTTTTTTGTTTCTCCTTGTGCATGGTTAATGCATGGCTGCAGTACACAACACCCTGTCTTATCTGTTGCAATCTCAAAACACTTGTGTGCCACCCCATTGAGAAGATTCTGTGGAAAAAAATCTAGGATCAAAACTTCATAAAACCAGGAATACCAGAGTAATGTACCTCATATCCAATAAGAATAAATATTTTTCTTTTTAATTTCTGTAAACAAATAGAATAATAAGACTTATATGAAAGCTTCCATTTCTTTTTAAAAAAGAGTGAAGTATCATGAAAATCTTTATAGAGTCTAATTTAGTAGACATAGACTCCATTTCTTCTAAGAAATTTAACAATGAAGACATACCAAAGGGAGGAAAAGAAACATAACAGGCATCATTACAGAAATTATTTCTTGAAAGTGTGTATAATCATAAATCCAGAAAACAACTTTCAATTTAAATCACATAAAAGTCAAATACAAAATGTTTTGAAATAATCAAACAAGAGTAGAAAAATCAGTTATTCCAGAAGACACTGAACTAAACTCAAATCACTTAAATATAGTTCATTCTAATAAACAAAAGTATAACCTTAGCATCAAAGGAAATGAATGTATGATTTGAGACAAAGTACATAAAAAATACCTCATTATCCTTTGTAGAGAATTGTTTTAGGCAATGCAGAATTACCCTATGACCACTCACATCCTTTGCCAATATAGCAGCACCGGGGCTAAGAGCTGAAATTACACGATGTCGTTGTTCCTGAGTGGTAACATGTTCCAATAATTTCTCAACAGCCCGGGTTCTAAAAAAAAGAAGACAAAAAAAACTCACTTCTATAAAAACAAAAAGTCACTTTATTGTGTGCACACACATATATAAATATATATATATATATATATGTATATAACACAAACTGCTGCCTTTACACACAAGAAACAAGAAATGAAACTAAAGTAACCAGACAACTATTCTTGAAAAGGAAGGAGCCAACAACCATACCCATGGGGACTAAGGCAAATTCTGACCAATTGAAAATTAAACTTAGTCACTCTTAAAACGATCTGAGTCAGCTGCTCTACACTGCAAATTTCCATCATCCTCTGAATAACATAATTTCCAAAGGGGTCAATCATCAAATCAGTCACGTGATAAATCAGCTCCAAGAAGATAATGCCAAACTCTTCTCTAGTCAATGTTTTCATAGTCTCCTGCAGAGTCCTACACATATGTTGGTCTGTAGCCAACATCAGAACGCATCCCCGAAAACTATTGAACCATCGACGGCGTCTTTCATCCATACTAGACAGCCCCAAAATATTAGACCCGTTACCACCCAAAAAACCGTTCAAGAAACCAGCATCAGGGGTTTGATTCGGCATCATCCCATTGGAGTGTGACACAACAGGATGAGCGCCACCCAACATGAGGTTTTCGCTTTGTCTGGTCAATGGTTTGGAATGGCGAAACCCATCACCATTATAAAAATAATTGTTGGGAGTGAATGTGGGGTGCCAGATATTGAAACTCTGAGGAGTAGAAACCCCAGGAGACAAGAGGTTAGAAGGCTGAATCTTTAAGGGGTCATTGATGTCAGACGGAGTATCGGAGACGAAATCAGAATGTGGGTAGTCGAAGGGAGAGGCGGAAACAGAAAGACGAAAAAAGACATCTTCTAGGGTTTGGGAGGGTTTTTGGGTTTGCAAGAAAAGGCGAGAGACAGGAGGAGATTGGTGGGAAGAGGAGGTAGCTGAGTGATCGTTGTCAAGGTGAGGGGATGATCTCTGCGACATGGTTGGGAGGGAAGGGAATCAAGAAGGGAAGGAGAAGGGTTTAGAGAAAGGGGTTTTTGGTGTAAGGAATAAAGAATTTTGATTATTTGCGAAAAAAGTGGAAGGAAAAAGGGGGATTAGGGTGAGAAAGAGGGAAGAAGAAGAGTGTGGGAGGTGAAGAGGGAGTGTTGTTTAGCTGAGTAAGGAGAGTGTTTCCATGGGTACCATTCTGCATGCAATATATAGTAAAATTACATGCGATAACCCCAAATCAAACTATTGCTTCAGCGGCTTTGGATGTGAACCTCTCTGTCCAATACTTTCTCTTATATATTATCCTCTTGACTTTTTCTTTTTTTCTTTTTTCTTTTTCACCTCAATCCTATCATATTATATATTTTTATTCTCTCAATTCCACATAATTATCTTTAAATAAATCTTTTCTACACTCCTTTATTCTACCTATTAAATTTATTTTTTTAAAATCAAATTTAATTATATATCATATGATTATATTTGCATATAGAAGTATAGAAGTACAGAATCTCAGTCCATCCTTACATACCATTTTTGTATTTTATTTTATATAAATTAAACATCACCATACTGTAAATCTGTGAAAAAATCTATTAATATATTTTAATAAGATTGATTGATGATATACAACAATTTTTTTTTTTTTCAAGGATATGGTTAAGATTGATGAAATAAAAAGATTTGATAATTTTGAAGGGATATGCATGTAGCTTGTTACTTATTTTATTTTGGGTGAATACTCTATTGAACTTTCACAACAAAGTTTGTCTCTCGTAGGTGTAGACCCAAAAAAAAATTCTACTTATTAACTACGTTCGGTTTGGGAAAGGTTTTGAAGGAATTGAATTGAATAAGGTGGAGATTTTGAGTACCAAAATATTATATGGAATTAACTTCACATATACGTTCCCAATTTCTTGATTCAATTCTTTCTTTTCTTGGGAATAGGTTAAGGATTCGAGACTTTATTAGATGAATATTCAAAACATCGTTACTTTTCTCCGAAATCTTTAATTGCACAAATCACTTGTATGTATATTATTTCTTATTTATTGAATATGTTTTATTTTTTTTATATTTTAAAGTGTTATGTTAAATTTTGTTTTTATTAAAATATTTATAGTACAATTTAGTACGATTTTTTATTAAAAATACGTTTAAATTAAAAATAAAATTTTAATACAGTTTAATTTGATTAATTTGATTTGATTTAAAAAAAAATATGAACTAATTTAAACTAATTTTAATTTTAACCGTTTAATTTAAATTAATTTTTATAATTTTAAATTTTAAATTTTATTTTATTTTTTATTAAAACGATAAACTTAATTTTATTTTTAAAATTAAAATATAATTATAATAAATATATTTTTTAAAAATTAAAAAATATATTGAATAATAAATTAATAAAAATATAATTATTATTAGATAAATTTTAGGAATGATATTGATTTATATAATTAAAAAATATATTAAATAGATATAATATTAATTTAGAAATAATTCTAGCAGAAAAAATAAAATAATAATAAAAAATTATAATATAAAAATAAAAATAAATTTAAAATATTTACAGTTATAATTTTAATAGATTAAAACTTTTAAAATTATTATTTTATTATTTATAAAAAAAACTTTTAAAATTATTATTTCATTATTCATCAACAAAATTTAATTTTATATTTAAAAAAATCTACATGATCATTAATATAAAAAAATTCTAACTTTCTAAAAATATAAAAAATAAAATAAAATAAAAATAATTTGATAAAAATAAAATAATTAAAATAAAACTTTGAATTTTAAATAAAAATAATAGAATATTTATTAATAAAATAATAAATATAAAATTAAAATTAAAATAAGAAAAATAAAAAATAAATAATAAGAAAAACTTATAACTTGAAATTAAAAAGAATGATTTAAATATAAAATAAGAAAATAAAATTAAAATAAATTAAAATAAAAATTGGTAACGTAATAACGAAAAGATAGTAAAGTGATTTTTAAAAAAATTTTAAAATATATCTAAAGAAATGAAAATTATAATAGAAAAGATTAGATTTTTTTTTAAAATAAAATTAAAATTAAAATTATATTTTAATAATATATTGTAATTCGATTCGTTTTGAATCAGTTTTAAAATATCAAACTTGTAATTAGAAAAAAAAAAATTTTAAATAATTCAAAAATTCACTATTTTAATCAAGTTTTCAATTTTTTAATCGATTTTTTATTATTTTTCTTATATAGGTTAACACTCCTAATATTTATTATTTTAAATTTTTCTCTATCTTAATTTTTTTCCACTTAATTTTTTTCTCTAACATTATAATATTTTTTTAAAATCTAAATCTAAACGTATTCAGTTTAAATTACTTTTATTTTAAAATATTTTATTTGAATAAAATAATTCAAATTTATTAAATTTCACCAAATATAAAAATTATCATCATATATTATTATTATTAATTTATTAATATTGATCAGTAAATTTCTACAAATATCACAAAAAATTATCATTATAGATGTCAATTAAATAATCTTGTTGATATTTATGAAAAAATAATTTCATCAACAATAGTCAAGAAAATTCTCACAAATATTCAATAAAAAAATAACTTTTAACAATTATAACAAAATTTTTTAACTTAAATTGGTTGAAAAATATTTTCATTAATGTTGATTAAAAATCAAGATCTGTATCCCTTAAAAAAAATGACACTATTAATATTCATTGAAAAAATCTTAGTTAACAGTGATTAAGAAATAACTTTTAACTTATGTTTTATTGATATCGATAAAAAAAAAAAAAAGAACTCAATTAAAAATAACCATAAATGATATCAATTGGAAAAATCATGATTAATATTTATCTAAGTACAACTAATGTTGAAAAAAAATTCTAATAAATACGGAAATAACATTCACTTATATTGAAAAACAAAAAAACAAAATTTGGAGATGAAAACTAAAAAATAATTATGATTGAATTAATTATAAAAAAAAAAAAAAAACTCTTGTTAAGATTATTTGAAAAATATATTGAACTGACATCCTAATTTCACTTCTGGCGACAACATCCTTATTAAATTCTACTTATTGAAAATGTTCAGATCAAAATTTGAGTTTAAAAGAATATATAAAAATAGAAAACATAGATTTAAAAAAAAATGAAAAATTTTAATATCCTACTTTTTTTTTTAGATAGAATTTAAATTTAATATATTTTAAATTTTATATCTAAATGGCATGCTTTTTTTTATAAAACATTTTAAATTATTTATAAAAAATATTTTCTATAATTTTTTTTTATCCAAAAGGCTGAGGAATGTAAGGAAAAAATAGAGTTTAGAAAGAAAAAAATATAAAAAATTTCAAATTCTTTTTTAATAAAATTTAAATGATCTAATTTCAAATAATGAAATTAGTATCATAAATATCTAAAATTTTAATTTATTTTAAAAAATTATTTGAATAATATATTTTGTCATAAAGTATTTTAAATTTTTTTATAAAAATAAATTACTTTCTATAATTTTTTGATTTAAAAGGTTGAATCAAAGAGAATATAAAAATAAGATATTTAAATTTTAAAAAAAATATTAAAAGTTTTAAATTTTTACTTTCAAAATAATATTTTATATTTTTCAATTTTAAATAATTTAGTTATTATCATAAATTTGTAAAATTCAAAACACAATATAAAGATAATAAAATGTCCATCCCTATTTCAAAGATTATGTTGAAATTCAATAGCTTTAATATATTTTTTCTAAGTATACATAAAAGTAATAAATTTACACTTTGATATTTATAAATTATTTCTTTGGCTAAATCATGTAAATTTTTTATTTTTTATAAAATAAATTTAATTTTAAATCATGCAAAATATTTTTTATATATTATTTTTAAGTTATATATATGTAGTTAGTCTTAACTTTAAACATTTTCAAACGATATTCCTTAACGACAGAGGTTTTATTAATATGAATGTATTTTTCTTAGTTAAAATTACATGTCATAAGCCTAGTTTGTTTATCCATCAAGTCATTTTTAAAAGATTCACATGACATATATAAAAATCTGGTATATGAATGAAGCTTATTTCTACTATATAAACGTACTTTTAAAGTTTAATCTGGTCTTTTAAAACGTATTTTTTAATAAAATATCTAAATCAGACAATTTTTTTTTTTCAATAAACCTAATTAAAAATAATCTCAAAATATTAATAAAAAAATCTTATTATAAAATAATTCTAATTAATACGGAAGATATATGTAAAATATAAAATAATTCTAATATTTATAAAATATAACATATTAACAAAATATAAAATATTGATAATAAGACTCACAATAAAATATAGAATATTTCCATTATATAAAATATGTATAAAATATAAAATAAATATCTATAAGATATAAAATATCTATAAAATATCAAATATATTATTTGAAATATATTTAAATAATCAGTTACAAAAATTATATTATATTAAAAGTTAAATGTAAATAAAGATAATGAAAAAGACGAGAGCATATAAAAAAAATAACAAAAAAAATACTGTATTTATAATTTTAGATCGAAAAATAATCAAATCTAGATTTTTTTTTTACTAACTCAAACTAATATTATAAAAATTTTTTTTACTAACATTTGTTAAAAAAATTCAATTAATCTCAACTTAAAAAAAATTGACATCAATTAAATAATATGCTTAAAAATTAAAACTAATATATTTCAATAATTAAATAATTATATCTATATCAATTTAAAAATAACTACCATCGATTTCAACAAAAATAAAATGAAAAAAAAAGTATAGATTTAAAAATAGAAAAAATTTCAAATTCTCAATTTCTTAAATAAAATTCAAAATTCTCTAATTTTAAATATCATAAAATTCTAAAATTTCAATATCTATTAAAATTTTACTACCAAACACGAATAACATTTCTATTTTTCTATCTAAAAATAATTACCCTTTTAAAAAATTTCAGCATTTGTAAAATAAAAGAGGCAGGTTCCACCTAAGAAATAAGTTATTTAGTCAAGAAAAAAATGAGTGGAAAAAAAATGGTTATCTAAAATAAATTTTCTTCAAAATTGAGTGAAAATGGATAGGAAGAAGAGAAATGAATAATTTTACAAATAATTCAACAAGTAATTCATCAAATTGGTTTAACAGCTTTTAGTTTTCAACTTATTTTTCTAACTAGATCCTAATCAGATTATGGCTATAATAGTTTGCTAGTGTGTTGCTCAGCAACTGAGTAGCATCTTCACGTAAGATGAGATAAACTAACCAGAAAAACATAAAAATCATAAAATAAATGTACTCCATGTTACACTATTGAGTAATCCCTACAACTCATGTCTGCTGTCATAATTACCTTTCTACCCTTAGCAGGTAGAATCTACTTCGTGTTCCTTCATGAAAGGAACATGTGCCAGTTCGTCCATGTTAAATGTAAACTGTTTACATCAAAGAATAATGGAGCAATTCACAACTTGTTACAAAAAGAATGGCAGGTGTGTAGAGCGGTAAATCAGTAATTTATCCTGCAAGTTGTAATGATGCTCTCTCCACATCTCTTCCATACTGAAGGTATATCCATCTTTTAACACATGGAAGGTAAACTCTGTAAGGCTATTGCAAAATTGAAGTGCAGTTAAATCTAGGTGCTTTCCCCTGTCTGAACTAGTATTTCCTTGGGTGCAAGGTTAGAGAACTTTAGAAACTTTATGGTGTAAGAAGCAAAACTCATGCAAAATTGTGTAGCAGAAGTTTGCCGTACTATTTCCAGTTTGTTCATCTAGTATGAATTTTGTTGAATTAATTCACAGTTGAAGAAAATCCTTTGGGAAGACGATTAACCCAAGCAGAAGGAAGAATACCGCTCTGTGAAACCAAATATACAATGAACGCAACATAGGCTGTCGTGCAGGAGCAGGCTAAAAGACCAAGCAAGATGCCATTCACCTCAGCAATGAAGAAATCTAACAAGAGATACCCATTAATTACTATTATCAGCCCAGCAACAGTCCATGCCACTCTCTACAAATATAAAATAATTAAACATTAGAATGGAAAAAATACACATGATTTTACTAACTTGAAATCAGTATACTGAATGAATATGGTATTTGCTCATCATTTTTCCTTAAATTACTTCTACATCAACCCAATTCCACAAAGAGGGCCACAAGCATGTGAATCTTGTATGTGAACAAATCCTTGTGTAGGATTTTAGTGTAAATTATATTTTAGTTATGTAAATGGAAATCAATGTGCAATAGTCATTTTCCTTAATGTTATGAGACAATTCCTTAAAACATGAGGACTTCATGAACTCAACCAAGGAACAGTATAAAATTTTCTATTTTTCCTATAGAAGAATGAACTGAAATTCAAAATCTTCACATGATGTACCAGTGAAACATTCATGATATGAGAAACAAATTAGGAAAGTAAACTTCTCCTATAAACTAAAATCAAGTTATTTACTTTAAGGTATATGAGTTGATTTTAATTTATGAGAAAAGTTTGATTAATTTTTACCTCCTATCTTTTCTCTTGAAAGCGTTTGTGGAGAATTTTACTACAAATGGAGTTTAATGGATAACTAGTTTGCCACTTTTTAAATCTAAGCTCATCCAACCATTCAAAACTCCAAAGTCAGTCCCACATATTAATGTATCCAGATATGATTCATGAACATAAGTGCTGCCCTAGTAACACAGTTTGCAGAAAATTCATGGCTTCCTAACAAAATAGTTGGCCTGAGATACACTTCACAGAAACAGATCTTCCAAGTAATTTAAATTCAAATTCGCTGATCATTTCTACTGCAGGAATGCAAATCCATTTACAAAACACCTACGACTAGAGAATTAACATAAAATTATCAAAACCAAAAGCATCTAAGCAGCAAAACAAGAAAAGGGATAGAAGCAAATATAGAGAAACATTAGGCATGTTTCACTTTCTTAAATATAACTGCAGCTCTATTTCCAGTTTTACACAGCAAACAGGTATAGATTGTTATTGAATAACCTTCATACATCTTATAACTCTAGATTTGATAATCAGATTGGACTCTGGCTATCAAACCAGATAGACAACCATTCTTAACTAGAGAAAAAGAGATTTCTAGCTGCAGACACAAAGCAAAAATATTGGAAAGCTTTACTTTTGTTCCCTTACTGAAACATAACTTTGAACAATGAGGGAAGTTGCTTCAGGGAGATCTTATAATTAACAATCAACGAAATGAAAGTACCGTGAGATGATTAACTAACCTCAAGAACAGGTCCAACTGTAAAGGTTCCCATGACCTGCTCTTTGGAGACCAACGTGAGGAGGGGAATCAGAGCAAAGGGAATTTGCATGGATTGAAGCACATTGAGCCATTCATTCAAAATATCCAAGGAGGCTTCTGATCTATTAAAAACTATAGCTACAATTATAGTTGGCACAATTGCAAAACTTCGAGTTATCAATGCTCTCAACCATTTCTTTAAACGAAGGTTGAGGAAACCCCCCATTATGAATTGCCCAGCATATGTGCCAGTGATGGTACTGCTCTGCCCAGCTGCCAATAACCCAATTCCCCATATATAAAGAATAGGGAAGATTCCTCCTCCATACTTTTCTTCAAGATACTGGCCTGCATTGACCAGTCCTATGTTTTTTGCCTGCTTGGTTCCATAAAATCCCTTAGCAAAAACTGTTGTGACAAATAGATTGATCATGAAGGAGACTGAAAGTGCAGCTGATGACTCAATTGAATAGTAGTTGAGAGCCTCCTGTACCCGACCTTTCTTTTTAGGATCAACCTTCCTTGATTGCACCAAAGCAGAATGCAGGAATACATTGTGAGGCATAATGACGCAACCCACAACACCCACAGCCTGACGAATTGTATTTGAGCTTAGTCGCGGAACCAAAATACCTGACAAAAGGAAAAAAACACAGTTATATTATACACATGGGACTATCAAGGGCTAGATATCTTTTAATTTCTGAAACACCAGTGAGAAGGGCAAGCTATTAAAAAACAGATGGGTCATATAGAAAAGTGATATTTCAAACCCAACATCAGATAAAATTTTACCCATTAAAAGCTCTTGTTTATTAGGTCTTGCATCAGCAAACATCCAGGCAAAGGAAAGACCCATAACAGCTATGAGAACTGCAAAAGCAGCTTCCAACTTCCTTACTCCATAGTTCTCAAGAAATAGAAAGAAAAAGCTGTTCAACAACAGACAGAATATACCACAGTTAAAACACGTTCTAATATGAAAAGCAGAAAGCTTCCAAGTAATTAATCAACGGCAACAATAACAATGGTACCTGTTTAGATAAACATCTCCAAAAAAAATTTATAGCAAGAAAATAAGAACAGAAATAAAATCCCATAAACTAAAATGAGCTTATGAATGCATAAATTAAAAATAAACTTTTAGACAAACTAATTTGAAAAAGAAAAATAGAATTCAAAACATGAAACCAAAACCTAACAAACAGCCACTTAACATCATAAAAAGCACCTCAAAACTTGACTGGTGGAATTCAAACATCAAGAATGCTGAGAAACTAATAAAACTTCTTCAACCAACTAAAATTAGTTTGTAATGCAAGGCTCTCTCAAAAGTTAAGGTAAACGCGTTGTTTTTAGTTTAAGGGAGAATTTCTTATTTTCTTCTGGTTTACAAAAAATAGTTTATCCAAACATGAGCTAAATGACGGGAATTAGCAACAAGAAGGAAGGATACCAATCGGAAGCAGTGATTAGAACTCCAGCCCAGAGAGGGAGGAAGCCTCGACTAAGAATTTGGATGGCGATGGCACTTCCAATGACCTCTTGAATGTCGGCACCAATCAGGGCCAGCTCGGCCATGAACCAGAGCACGAGGCGAGCCCAATTAGGATACTCGTCCCTGCAGAGCTCGGCGAGGTGGCGGCCCGTGGCGACCCCGACCCTGGCGGACAGAAGCTGGATCAAGAGGCCCATGAAGGTGGCCCACATCAAGAGCCAGAGAAGCGAGTAGCCCGCGATGGCCCCAGCCTGGAGATCCCCCTCGAGATTCCCCGGATCCAAAAACGCTATGCTCATCAAGAACCCAGGCCCGGTGAAGAGCCACAGCTTCTTCCATGAGAAAGGAGGAACGCTCGCATCGTCCACTGTGTCAAACTCGAAATCCGCCACCAGGATCTTCTCCCCCGATTCGTATGCCACATCTTCATCCGACGCTGCTGCTGCTGCTTCTTCTTCTAGAAGCCGGTTCGCCTCCTCGTCTCTCTCCTCCTCCTTCGACTCCTCTTCTCGCGACGGAGCACTCATCGGTTACCACTTCTGATGAAACTTTCGGGCGTGCGCGGGTGGCGGAGGAAGCCAGTTCGCGGTGGACTGCTACGTGTGCATTCTCAACGCGCCTATTTATACGGAACTGTCTACTATCTGGCGTAGCCATTGTATTCTGTAGCTAGTTATTCTCTACTCCGCTCCTAGATACAATCGCTCGGTTTAAGCTAACAATGTAGCGACACGTCACAAATACAGGGTTATTTTCGTCATCTCAAAAAAACTTTTGCACCGTTGATGATCGTAGGATTATTTATTTCACCATTTTTGTTTTCTTGTGAGGTGCGCGGTTACAATTTATACAGCAGGTTAATTTCAGACATAAATCGCACCAGCACGTTACCTCTTGTCATGAAAGTCGCATTAGACATTATTGTTATTAATGGGTTATTCATGTTGTTGAATTATAATTTTTTATTGAAATAATTTTTAAGTATTAAGAAATGTGTTATGTATTTAATGTAACTCTATATTTTAAAAAGTTTGTATATAACTTATATTTTGGCTTTTTATTTATTTAATACTATTTACTCATTCATAGAACACTAATTGAAGAATCAAAATAATAAATATAAATTACTTTGTTAACATACACATTTCACATCTTCACAAACATTTCTCATGTCATGAATTTAAAAATATGTAATATTAATTTTTTAGATCCATTAATAAAATATTAATTCTACTTGAATTATTTAAGTAATATATGATAAATAAATACTAATATACATTCTTTGAGAAGATTCATTTATGTAATATATGATAAGAACAACTCTTGAAAACCCGTAAAGCTATTAATATTATTTACAGCAATATGCATTTAATAATATAAATTTATGTTGAGAATTGTTGATAGAAATCACAATGTAATTTGAGTTTAATTTTCAACATCTTCTATTGGTAAACAACATATAGAATTTTAATTTTTAGGTATAAAAAATGTGATTGTATTTAATAATTAATTATTAAAGGTATATATATTGACAAACTTTTTACCTAAGCACGTGTTTGGTGCTCTTTTCATAAGCATTGGCCATTTTAAGCCAACGAAACTGTAACAAGATTTCGTTGCTTCTTATCCAATCCTTTTTGCCATCTCTAATGGGCGTGTGGCAATCACGTGGAATGAAACTTTTATTTTCTTCAATATTACTACTTAATAATAAAATAATATTCAATTTAGTATTAAATTTATCTTTAAAATTATATTTTAAATGAGGAAATGATTTTACATATGTATTTGAAAAAATATATATACATATTCAAGTACAAAACCAACGTTTTATTTTTTTTAAAAATTAAGTTGACAACGTTTCACAGATCTAATAATTAAATTGATAATTTATTATTTTATTTCATTAAATTTTAGGAACAAATTTTTTTAATTTCATTTTTATCACGTGTGCATGAAAAAGAACTAATCAACATCACACATAAAATCATACTTAATTTCATGTGATTTGTGTTAAAATAACTTATTATAAGTAAAAAATAAGTTTTTGTTTTTTTAATACATTCGATAATGTGAATGGAACTTTTGCATAAAGATATTGAAAATCCTTAAAGGCGTTAATATCTGATTCAATAAGCATCAGGTTAGTTTTTCTAAAACAATAAATAATAAAAAAATTAAGGTTCATAAACCGTTCAGGTTGCAAAGGAGACTCTTTTTTTAAAAGAAAATTAAACCTTTAATTAATTTTTCAGTCTTTATTTTAATTTATAATATATATATATATATATATATATTTTATTCTATCATTTTAAATGAAATAAAAGCGGAATAAATTATAAAAGGAGAAATTGAAAGAATTACCGACATTGATGGGAACAAATGATAGTTGTTAAAAAAAATAAAAAATTTAAAGTTATTCCGCTCCGACACTCAAGCTGCAACAGCTCTGGCCCAACATTTATGGAAATTTATGAAAAAAAAGACCTGTCCCATGATGCAAGAGTCCTGGGTTAAATTTTAGTTTTTCTTTTTATATATGATTTAAATTCTTTCACACTATATATGAATTTTATACTGTTTGTAACAATGCGTAAAATATTTTATGCATATCTTACAAATAATATGTTGTAAAAATTATAAATATATGTCCACTAACTATTTTAAATTTTAATAATTTTATTTATTATATAATATTGGAGGAGCCAAAATATGCTGGTGTTGATAGTCATTGCAAGAAGATTGTTTAAAGAGAACAATTCGAAAAGCTAAACAATGTAGTGAACTGAAAACATAGCCTTATATAGTTGATACTCAGCATCTTATGGTTGTTTGAAACTCTTGTCTCCACAATAATGGATGGATGGGGGTGCCCTTTATGGAAGAAGACTGTAGCTTCCAACTCCAACCCAGAGAAAGTGCTACAGGGTGCAACTTCATATAAAGTTTTGATTTTGGCGGTTTCGTTTCTAGCTTGTAGCATCTGCAGCCACAACAACAGCCATCAGATTTTGATAAGAAAGTCAAGTGGGCCATCCTCGAACACTTTTAACGGCTCCCTTTTCTGATTCTCTCTTATGTAACACAATCTTTTGTTCAGTTGCAAGTTCAGAAAATCTTCACCAAATTGGGTTGCTGTGATGTGAGAGTATTATGAGTAAGAGTGCTTGTCAGAATGCAAGAGAGAAAATGACATATGTTCTCCACTCAGAACCATGTTGGAGTGAAAAATTGGCATGCAATAGTCCCTGGGAACAGTTGCAGCACCATTTGAAGCCACACACCGAGTCTTAATTGTAGACCCTTTTGGCAAACAACTCGTCACACTTTAGCTTGGGAATATTTATTTCGACATTGAAGATTGAAATTCCACACATAGGTGTGAACTTTCTATATATTAATTCAAACATGCTATAATCACTCACTTCTCTTTGGCTGTGGCAAAAACCACTATGTTCCCGAGTCAGAAAAATTATTCTGGTTTATGTACATGGTGGCTTCCGGATTCCAGCAATCAGAAAAAGACTTGTTTTGGAAAATTTCAGCTTAACAGCTATAGAGGAAAATGTTAATTCCTTTTACTTAATTAGTATAAGGACATTATGGATGAGTGAGGATACAATTTTCTACACAAAATGACTTCAATGGCCAGGACTAGACAGGAGAGTAGAATATTTCTACACAAAGTGACAGGCTTTGATTTTAAGAGAAAATGATGTTTGTGGTAATTGAAAATAGCTTTATATGATGGAATAAGCCATACCATCAGTGATATAGTTAAATTTATTCCCGTTCATCGATGGATTGCATAGTAAAATAAGTAAAGTTTGTATATCATACACTTTGTTTTCGCTTCTTCTGGAAAAGTGATAATAGTTTGCTGGGAATACTGAGCTGAATGGCAATTCCTAACAAAAGTATGTCTTAGATTAGAAAGAGTTGGTTTTCAGCATTTTTTTTTTATAAGACATGCTTTTAAATATTTTATAAGGGAAGAAAAGTATAGTTTTTTTTATAATGGTAACAAACAAAGGCAATTTACATTTTCCACGAATCTCTAAAAATTAATTTGACAAAAAGGAATATATTAACTGATTTAAAACAAACTAAAAAAAAAATATTAAATTGAGACTTAAAATAATACTGGAATAAAATTGAAAATAATTAATAAATATTAAAAAAAAAATTCATTAAAACCTTTTTTTTTAAAAAAACAAATAAATTTTTGGGAAGAGCTCCTGCTAACATATATCATGGTTAAAATAAAACTTTTTAAATAGTTAAAAGAACATTGTGACAAGTTACATATTTTGTTATAAATAAGTGTCAGTTGGTAAGAATAACTATCTCAATGTGAAGTTATACCGAAAATATGAAAAGAATATAAAAGAAAAATCAATTCCTTTGGTGATGAACTCTGCCCAAAGGATAGTAATTCAAGCAAAACGTAGAAAATAACATCACTCAATCTCTTCCCAAAATCCACTCCCAAATTCTAATTTTCTACCAAATTTTACCCACTATCTACATGATCCCTCAAATTGAATAACTACGGGACGCATGTCTATAAGCCTAAATGTGAAATAATCTTCGTACTTTGTGAATAAGCCTTCGGCATATAGGACACACTTTGCTCTCCCCACCGAGAATCCTGCAAAATGCATTCTAATGTGAATCTCCTGAAATTTGTATAAGTTAAAGCCTATGAAAATATTCAGCAGTGGGTACCTCTGTGCACAGTCATAGCAAGTGGCACAATGTCCACAAGGAACAAAGAAGCTGTTGCGTTGTTCATCATAACAAATGCAGCATAATTTTTCATCGTATAACTCTTCTGAAGAGCTACTATATGCTCCTGAATCTTCTTCATCGTCTTTTGCATTTGTTCCATATGACATTTGATTTGTCTCCACTCCCATCAAAGGCTCAGTTTCGGTCTGTGTTTCAACTAAATTACTTGTTCTGTATGTGACGTCGACTGCCACATGACTATGCTGCTCAGCATCATCACAGACTCCAAGCACTTTCAGAATCAGATAAACAACAATCACAATAACTCCTACACACGATAATGCGGCATCTTTAGTAACAGAAAGTGTGTTTAGTTAAACCAAAGATTTAGAACAGAAATTTTAATCATTGTACCTAGAAGTACAATGTAGGAAAACACACGGGCTACTAAAGAAATATCAACATACGATACACCATCTCCCTGTAATCAATCGATGTAACAATGTATTGTTGAATTACTCGGCGAAGGTCTCTAAAGATAAATGAGTCAGACAAGGTTACTTATGCCTTACATTGTTGGTTGCCGTAAGAATAACATAATGAGTATTAGGGAAGACAAAACTGAGCCTACAAGATCCATTTGCAGTGGAGCACATCTTCTTGGCTTTGGTGGTATCATACCCCTTTGCTGAAACATTAACTTCCACAGTCAAGATTATGTTCCTGGCATTCATGTTTAGAACCCCAATGTGGTATCTGTCATCTTCCTCAACCATGTATTCAGCTTCTTTACCTAGCATTGTCCACAAAAATCAAAATACTTAGCTAATCGTAGATTATAAGGTGTAACACTAGAGAATAATGATTGTTATAAGCTTTCCGAAAAAAAAAAACATTATTTTTTTAAAAATAAAATCATGATAAGTGGAGATCAACGTAAAATAAATAACAGTAAGTATTAATGAGTTTGGTTGACTAGTAATATGATTAAAATAATATAGTGAGAGACAACAATCATCTTTAGAATTAGTTTTTAATGTTGAGTTAAATTTTAAGACGTTAAAGTTTATCTTAAGAACTGTTAAGGCAAGCTGTTATCAAGTAACTCACATGAACAATCTTTGTTAAGAGTAGAGTAATCTCATATTAATTAATAATAGGATAGAAATAGTGTTTAAAAGTAGAAAAGAATTTTGAATTCACGATCCAAATTCTAGGAAGTGGAATGGAAGTTTCAAAATGTGGCCGATGCCTAAGTACTTATGGCACTAAGGTAGTTTTTGACCCAATTTTTTAGCTAAAACAAAGCGCAACTCTATAATCAATTACCATTTACAGTCTCTTGTAGAGAAATTGCATTGAGGAAGCTCGTTTGTTGAGCCTGTAGTAGTTCAAACTTCGTTTCTCCTGCGAAATAAGAATGATTCTTGAGACAAACCTGAAATTCATACTGAAAAGAGAAAAGCCGTGAGATTTCCCCAGGACTAACCTTTAATCACCATCCCACGTAGCTGATCCAAACTACTAGCAGTATTTGCTTCCCACCTAACACGGATGGTGGAGCCCTGATTTAACCACAAAGAAATCCCCTGAAGTTGAAAAATCAAGTTCTTCAACACATTCTCTGGATGACTGCTTTAGAACAAACCAAACCTTATAACAGTGTTACCTTGCTTTTATACGCTTCAACAAGGAAGAAATCCGACACCGTCCAATTAGTGCGGGAACTTAACTCAGGCTTCTCATTGAAGGCGTGAAGAAAGACTTGATTTTTGCCCTTGCTTGACACCTGAAGCTGCTTCACAAAAACAGAACTGGTCCTAATCAAACGGGATGAGGCAGGGCCAAGCAGGATATGAGAATCCCCGTAATACCCATAACGGAGTGTAGCTGAAACTGCAAAATAGAAACAAAGAGAGGGAAAGAAAAGGGCAATGCGTGAGAAAGAGTGAAGAAAGAAGGGAGGGAACCATAAAGAAGATGAAAAATTACATGCCACAAATCCAAATGGTGAGAGGAGTCAGCATCCAAGCATGTTGCCACCGGTGAGATTGAGATGGTGTAGTGCGCATGGGTGGGTGTAACAGAGCCATTGATTCAATTTCAAGATATCAGCATTGAGAGGAGCAGGTTGTTTCCTTGTTCCTTCTTATGAAGCTAAACGTTAGGTACGGTGTGAGTGATTGGCGGGTATTTGAATTGCAGTTACCAGGGTGCACGTTGACTGTTAGGTGCTCCTTATGATAGTTTCAATTACCTTCCAAATCAACTAATTCAATTTTGCATTTCTTTTTTTAATATTCTTCTTCAAGAGTAGACACAATCAAACACTAACTGACAGATTTAAGCAAACAGGAAACAGGAAAACACACGCGGATATGCAGATAGGGCTGACAAACCAATAATTAAGATATGATTCACAAAGAAAGAAACAAATAGAAATGTGTAAGTTAAAAGCTGAAGAAACTATAAAGGAATATATAAAAGTGAATAAAACTTGGGTTTGCAGTGATAATAAAAAATAAAAAGACTGTATTTATAAAAACAAGTAAAAAGTTGAATACAAAAAATAAAAAAGGAATAATGATTTTGTTCAGATACATGGGTCCAAAAAATGGAGCAAGGTCCCAGACATTGTATTGTGACGTCTAGAATAGGATAGGGTGCCCTTGCTGAATCTATTGACTTTCTGACTGTGGCTATGGAAATCATGTTAAAGGTGAAAAATGGTAAATGGAGAACATCCTGCGAAATTATAGAACTAAAATCCTTCTATGTCAGCCTTGGCATAATTTCCATAAGGCAATTGAACTAAGATAGGATCAGTCTTTCTATGTTTAGTAAATAAATTCATATATCTGCAATGCATATATGGAGTAATTTGTTGATTGTGAGAGTAATATAATCAATGCAACTTCAAAATAATAAAGAGAAAAAATCTAAAATCTTCATTTAAAGATTAACGCGTATAAGGGTATATGTAAGTGGGAAAATGTGAGAATGGAGTCCGAGTCGGTGAGGTTGAAAGAAAAAAGAGAAAATTGAAGAGGTGGCAATGGCTAGCTTCTGCTGTCACGTATTTTGAAATTTTTTTCCATTGCTGACGCGCAATAGTCCTCCATCTTCCATCACGCTTTAAACCACCGCAAGCTTGTTCCCTTCACCCTCTCAGCAACCCTCATTTTTTGCATTTATGACTCATAATAACCTACGTAATAAAAAAACAAAAAGTAGTTGTTATTTGCTTCTCAGCATGGACTAGTAATACAGCTTCGTGTGTATGTTTTCTGGGACAGACTCTCACTCTTCTCGTATGTATGACTACTCTACCATGTTTAATATAAGAAGAGAAAGTAAAACATGCATAAACATCATTAGTGATAACGATCTCATAAAATAGTTAAAAGTGGTGTTTATGTATCCCTTCTCTTTGTTGCATTCATTGATTATTTATATTTAACACACACCACCTCTTTCAATCCAGTTCTTGGGAGATACACGTTGCAGCACCAAGGTGGGAAAATAAACATGTTAACTCAAGATTAATAAACACTAATTACGTGTTTAATATGCTCTTCAAGTTATCTGCATATGTACACACCGCCATCTCTTAGTCTTGTGGCGTCATCTTTTATTAATGGCCAGACACAGACAAAAGACATCTTCATTTCTTCTTCTTTTTCCCTTGTTTTCTTCTCTTTTCACCGCTTTTGTTTCCGGATGTGTTTCACACGGAGTAACATGTGCTTCGGTTTCTCAATCCTCATTTATTCATTTTTATGAGGGTTTGAGTCTTTCCTTTTTCCTATATATTTATTTGGTAGGCTTTCTAAGGTGGTGAGAGAAGGGTGAAACATGGGGAGAGTCAAGCTTCAGATCAAGAAGATTGAGAACACAACAAATAGGCAAGTCACTTTCTCGAAGAGGAGGAATGGACTCATCAAGAAAGCTTACGAACTTTCTGTTCTTTGTGATGTTGATGTGGCTCTCATCATGTTTTCCCCATCTGGAAGAGCCAGTTTCTTCTCTGGCAACAAAAGGTTTGCTAATTTCTATGCTTGTGTTTAGTGGGTGGGAACTTGATTCTGTGCTGTCAAAATATCCATTCATTCATCATACGTTAACTTTGTTATATATTTTGTTGGATGAGGATCAAATGATTCAGATATTTTCATGTGTGTGCTTTTTGAAGTTACACTCTATGCAGATGGTTTGATTTTTATTCACAGGATTTTAATAGTTGGATGAAGATTCGAGACCTCAGAAATGAAATTTGAGTCTTAAATTAAATTTATCAGATGAAATATTACTCATTCTTTAATCATTATTCAACAATTTCAGTTTGGAATTAGGCCTCTTATGGGATCTGAATCCTTAACTGTCCTCTTTTAGGTTTTAAATTTGAAAAATTAGAAAAAGAAGTTAATTGGACTCAAAACACACATTTAAGATATGATTGAGATTATCTCACACCATTTATTAAAAAAAAAGTCTAACTCTCCTTTGTAATTTTTCAAGTTCTCTCATCCATATCTAATTCTTCATTTTTAATTTCCTCTAAACTTTTTCCAATATCCATTGATCTCAAGATAATCAACAACATCTGCATCTTAATTCATATGCATATATTCAAATCAACTTCATGGTTCATTCATTTTATCTATTCTATTTTAAACCTTTGTTTTCCATTGGAAAATCTAATGACTGGTTCTTTTTATAATATATGTTTTAAAGATTTGAAGAAATTCTAGAACGATATGTTAATCTTCAGGAGGGTGAACCCAGAAGGTAAGAACTCCATCAAACTTGGAGATAATTTGTGTTAATGTTTCTTGAATAATTTAGAATCTATCTGGATATAAAATTATAATACTTTTTAAGTTTTAAGAGCTTCTCTATTTCAGTAAAAAAAAAAAAACTTCTCGATTAAAAAAAAAAAGAGACTATAGTTCTAATAAAGAAGCTCTGAAAAGTATTAGTTTGTGACTAAATTTACTCTTAATATAGGTTTAACTTTTTTATTTACGTAAATGTATGTTTAACTTATTATATACTTGATACTTGGTATTTAATTTGTCCTAATGTTGCAACCTTTGATGTATCGGCCATGTGGGCTTAACCTAACTCTTGTACGTTGCCGTGAAACTCTGAAGGATGCATAATCAAGAGGTAAATTAATTTAATTAGTCTTGCATCACAAAATTTTGAACTGGGAATCGATTTTAGAAGTTTTTGGGAATATTATTCTGAAATTACAATTTGCCATTGTCTTTGTAGCACATTCAAAAGTTGCTTGTTAAGTTGAAAGAGGAAGCTAATAAAACATGTCAAGCCCCAAGGTATTTTCTATTCTTTAGCTCTTGTTTTTTGTTTGTTAGTAGATTATTTACTATAATCACAGTATACTAATAGTGACTAGGTAGCATTATTTGATTACTTACAATTTTATCGTGTTGCAATGCAGCCCAATGATTTCATCAGTTTCCCAAATGGAGGTATTTTGTTAGCAAATTAACACTGTATATAATCTTTTCCCAACTTCAATTGATGTTATGTTTTTGACTGATCCTTCAATGCAAGCTTCAGGAAGTTCGAAGAGAACTTTTTACTTGCCAGTCACAATTGAAGGAGATGGAAAAGCGACTAAGGTAGATTCCTTTGACTTTGTCATTGCTTACAATTTATGAACAATCAAATCAAAACCAAAACCAAATTCTGGTACGTTGATGAAGGAATATAGCATGTTCAGCATTGTTTCATCACACTATTTTTTTAGGATATTTGAAGGTAATGCTTCTGATATCACAACGCTGAGAGAGGCTGAATATCGTGAATATGTCCTTTGTGAAACCCTCAAACAAGTGCAATTGCGAAAGGTAAGTCTATTTGCTTAACTACAGTCATCATACTAATGAAATGAGTTAATCAATTATATGAATTGTGAAATGTCTTCAAATTAAAAGACAACTTGCCATTTTGTCTTGCAGTGTGTTTTGGAGGAGAACAATTCTCAAGCCTCTCATTCTCCACAGGTACATAAAGATATGGTTAAGCTCACTTTTTAACAGTTCCTAGTAACCATCATTTCAATGTAGTCTTAAATAATCTAACCAACAAAAAGTTTGTTCAATTTGCTGATATAATTTCATTCTACGTAAGTGAGAGATTCTGGTAATTTGCATAAACCCTAAGTCTAAACTTCATTTCTTATGTTGGATATAATTCATATATATAGAAGAAAATTGGCATAATTCACAAGCTGATGAAGTATTCATAAGAAAATAAGTTAGTTTATTAGGGTTTATAAAAAGAAAACTTGTATATGTTAGTTTATTCTAGTTTATAAAAAGAAAAATTGCAACTATGATCTGATTATTATTATTATTATTAGGTATATGCTGCAAAAACTGTAGATGTAAATGGTTTGGTCACCAGCGCCTCAAAGAACCCAGTAGATTGGTATCCACAGGGAAATCCAAATGCTCGGACTCTTAACTTTGCGAATGTTTATGACCCTGCTCTTGTCAGGTAATTTTTATTGGCATTTCAATTTGTCACACTAAATTTGCATCAAATCAATGTTTATCCCTTTTCTTTTGGAATTCAGAGATCAACAATCACATAGCATTGCTGATATGTTAACATCAACTTCGACACTTGTGCATTCTGCAAACATGGATCAGGATCAAATGAATCTGGGGAATACTTTAGTGGTTGGCATTAACAATACAATATTTCGTCCTCAGTTTGGTCAAGCTACTAACATCAATTCGTCTTCTTGGGAGCATCTTCATCCTTACTGGTGTTAGATCATCTTATAGCTTTGATTGTCCTTATATATATATGGTATTTTTATGTATTTTGTTACTTAGTTTCTCTTAAGGATAGTATAGACCCCTTGCTTTATATATATTTACTCATTACATTCTTGTAATTGAAGTTATAGCTTAATCAATGCAAACCCTAGTTCTCATTGTTCTCATCATTTCTCTCTTGCATTTTCACTTCCCTAGCCAACAGAGCAGAGCCAACAGGTTTTTAGGGGTCTGCTCCTCTTGGATTATTTATTTATTTATTATAGATTAAAAAATTAATAATATTTTTTTATGTTAATATAGATAAATAATTAAATAATCTATAAATTACTTAATTATAATAAGATAAAGAAAAATAAACAAAAGTTTATAGTAAAAAAATAATAAAGATAAAATTTAAAATGTTTTATAAATAAATGAATAAATTATCCTACTAATATAAAGAAAAAAAATAAAATTATAATAAAAGAAAGATATAAAACAAAAATAAAATAAAAATCTTCATACAATTTTGTTTACTTTATTACATTTCCTTAATAGATAAGATTTTACGTTATCTTGAAAAAAATTAGTGTAAAAAATAAGATTTTATTCTTTTTTACACTTTAAATATTAGAGGCAACGAATGAACTTTTATATTTTATTTTCTTCTATTATAATAAAAAAAGATCATAAAGATAATTTGTTTGACATTTATAAACAAATTAAGTAAAAATCTATTAATTTATAAGATAAATAAAAATATTAGAGATTATAATAAAGAAAAAATATAAAATATAGAATAATAAATAATAAATAATTTTTAATTGATGAATTATTTATTTTATTATATTTTTATTTAAAAAATAAAATTTTATCTTATCTTAAAGAGAATAGATAAAATACTTATCCTAAAAAGAATTTTTTTTTCCTATTTTTCACTTAAATAGTGAGTGTAACCTATAAATTTTTACATTTTATCATTTTCAATTCTCCTTTACACTCTTTTTAGTCTTATTTTTTCTATACAACACTTTACTAAATAAGAGATTACACGATCAAGAACACATATTCAGTATTCTTTAATGTGAGACAAATCTTGAAAATTTGAAAATTATTTTCATGTATAAGGGGATGATTAATTATTTTATTCTCACATTGATTGTTTCCACAATCACTTATTTCACAATAAAATGGAAAATAATTTTTTGAGTGATTATCTAATAGTATGTATTAAAAAATAATTAAAACATTTAGTAGACGACGTGACATAAAAAAGGATATGATTTTAATAAATGATATAATTAAGATTTCGAAATACCATATCACAAATTTTATACTTTTTAGTTGGTGGACTCAAACTCCCTCTAGATTAATGCCGGTTTTGTCCCTGCAAAATTTAAGAATGATATTAAACAAGAATAAAGTAGTTAATATTTGTTTGGTCCATAATTTATGAAAAAATCCTTACTTAAATTTAAATCTGGAAAATATAATATCACAACTTTATAATAATTAAATTTTTAAATCAAATATATCACAATATTTAGATATACTTTTTAAAAATAAACAACAAAAATTATTAACAATAGCAGGTTTCCATCTACTATAGAAAATAAAATAGCAAATATTTTAGGTTGATTTTTGTTGTTGTTCAACACGAAAATGAAAATGACAATATCACATTAAATATTTTTGGTTGACAAGTTGTGAATATTTTTTCTAGTTTCTTTATCAGATTAATCGATCAATCAAATTTCTAAAAGATATTTATTAATTACTCAATCTTTAATTAAATTTGTACTCTCCGAATTTTGGGTCGAATTATTGTAGAGCCCTTGGTCTCGCTTTTTGTTCAAGCTCTTGCACCAATATAGTTGCGAAGATGAATAATTCTTGGGCCAACTCAATTAACTTAAAAGAAAATAGGAGGGGAAAATGAAGAGTAATTTCATCCTTCTGCATATAATAACATAAGTTTATAATGAGGCTAAGAAATAAATGAATGTAGATCATATAGGGTTAGGAAGTTTATAACCACTTAAAAAGAGACACATCATTTTCTGATTATTTCTATTCATTCATCTAAAATTCTTTGAAAGTTCCTTTTATATAAATTATGTATTAAAATATATAATTTTTCAACAAATTTCGTCCAATAAAAACTGATTTTGATAATAATTAACTATAATATAATTAATCACTGAAGTAATTTAATTTTTGCAATTATCTCAAACACATTTAATGTAAAAAAAAAACAACTTCGGAGAAACATTAAAAACATAATTCATTCTTCAAAACTTAAAAATATTTTATACAAATTACTTATCCAGTATCATAAATAATTGCTTAAAACATAATGTTTATGTGTTTTCCTTTTTCAGGCCACATCAGTTTTCAACTTTCAACCTTCCTTATTAGTAAGAACAACTTCTGATCAACTGCAAACTTAACACAATGGGAAGCATGTCCTCTCAGCATCAACTGAAGCCCACCAAATGATGCACATACCTCCCTGAAGTAGGAAAAAGAACTCAGTTTGAAAATTGATCAATCTCTAGAACAAAAGCACAAACTCAAGAGGTAGAACTTTGAGACATAGTACATTTTTACTTTCATATAAAAAAATTGCAAAAATATTTTACTGCCACCGACGATGGTTCAATGTTCACCATTCTGTTATATGAAAGATATGATTCCATTAAGCAAAAAGTAAATTATATTCTAATCAAACTCCATGAAAATTGAAAATGGGTACGCTTGCAAATGTGCAATTAAACTACTCTGCCGACTAAATTTGTCATATAAAGAACGATTTGGTTAAACATCCTATATTCCTAGATGACATTTCTGAAGAGAACAAAAAGGAGAAAACACCAATATAACATGGAGAAAGTGCACATACACTTCAAACTGAGTTTTTGAAGATCCCTCATTCGTAATGCTATACAACCTTCCATGCATGATGTATTCAAACTTGTCTTGAATTGACACTGAGCCATCCTGAAGAGAGATCATTTCACTGTAAAGACAATATTCACTACTTGTGTGTGACAAATATAAATCATTGAAATTAATTTAATAGATAGCCTTCACATACTTATATAGTATTGTAATATCGTAGTTACATATTAAACAGTCATTTTGTGAATCTTTCTCCACAGTAAACTACAAAATGGAAATTTCATTTGACTTGGTGTCTTATCATTTTGAATCTACCTTAACCAGTTCATGTTGTTTAGTTAGCACCATCAAAAAGCACCTCCACATATGTGTCTGTGTGACAATGAGCCAATTTTGGCTAAGTCCACATATTATCAGGTAGACAATAAAGCCTATATTATTAGACTTGGATTATGTAAGAGGTTTAAATAACTTGTTGAGTAAAGAGAACTATGTTCATATTGTCTAAAACCACCACAGTAAAACAAGGAACTGCAAATGAATTAAGTTTACCTTAGTATTCAAAACAAGTGAAGGAGACAAAGCCATCAAGAATCTTTCTTTTTCCTTCATAGGATAAATCTCTGTATTTACATCTAGAAGCATGTACATGTCACGCTTCTCACTCCGTGCCACAATCCTTGAAACTGCAAAGAAGATAACCATGAAACTGTAAAATTTATACCCTTTAATTGAAAGAAATGTAAAGAGGAGAAAAGCACAAAGACAAGTACATATGCTTGCAAAGCTATACCACTAAAAGTTATTAAGCATATGAAATTTCATAAAAATAAGTCTAATTTTTAACAAGACTAACTGGAAACTGAAAAATTAGATAGTAGCTAAAAATTAAAAGTTAAGTTAGCTTATTTGATGTTTGTATTTAGTAAAATTATCTATTAAAAATAACTGATAATTGTACAGGACAGAAACAGACACAATTAAATTATAATTTTATATCAAATTTAGTTTGATTTTATAGATAAAAATGTATTTCGGGGGGCATTTATAATCTATCCCTCAGGGGAGCTTAAATATATTAACAAACATAGTCCTAATATTCACCTAAAGTAACAACTGAAGAATAAAATCATTGCAAATTGTATAGCATACTATTGCTAAATCTAATTAAGTTGCAGTTCTCTATCATGACCTGCCCTAACCTGAATAGCAATGTTTTCATGATCAAATTCTCCACCTGTCCCCGAATTTCATAATCATTTGTCAGCAAGTGAACATTACTCTTGGAGGCAAAGCAAAATTCTATTCTTCTTAAATTTCTGAAATGAACTCAGCTCAATATCTGGCTGGTTTATTCATACATAAAAATCCTACAAAAATAGAAGCTAACACTTTATTTATCTATCTCCTACAAAAATAGAACCTAACACTTTATTTATCTATCTGAAAACCCATTATGATTTCGGATAGTAATAATAATATCCTAACCAAAACTACTGCAAGGCTAAAATAAACAGCATAGACTCATAGTTTCTAATCATCAATGATTCACGTTGAGACAACTTTTAAGTACAAATTCATATAGCACAATTATAATGCAGTTTAATTTTAAAAAAATGAAATGATACAAATAATTAAGAGGTGAACATACCCTTGTCATACTTTTTACCATCTGGGTCGACATTCTCAACCTTGAAAATATCATCAAAAAGAAGTTCACTCATCCTCTCCTCCTTCAAAGCCAATTAGGTTCAGTTATTCAACCTCAGAGCAGCAACCTGAAACTGAGCATGATGAGATAAACACTTACTGGGAGAGCATTATACTATTTATGTATGTCTTTGAGAAAATTTAAATTATTGAGCATTAAAGAAGCTGCTATGGCATTACTGTGATATCCAACCTCTTAGCAACTCAATCACAACATTTCATGTGATGCAAATCATGATTAGACTATCCAAGGAAAACAGTAATATTTCAACAATTAGAAATTGACAAGATACCAAATATATATTTAGTCTTCCAACTTCCACACAAGATAACTAATTCCTAATTACAGTTCTGAAACCAAGGCCTTATAGTGTACTATATCACTCTCCAATTTTCTCATATCTTTGCTCTCAACAAATTGCAATAATGCAGTGAAACAGTTGTTATACAGATATAACTTGAGAAACTGAAAAAATTAGGATTAGGATTCTTGAATTGTGCTTTTGGAATTCAGATTAGGGATTTTGTTAATTCAGATCTAGGGAGAGAGAGCAAAAATTAATTCTTGATTTTGTTAGGAAACCACCCATGATTTAGTCATAGCTGTGGGCAGTTTCTCTGTTTTGCACCGTTTTGCTCTGTTTTGCACTGTTTTGCACTTCATTATATTGATGTAATTCATTTCAATCAAATAATATCAGGAAATACAGATTTAGTGAAAAATCTTTACCTATTTGTATTCACACTTACTTGCTTTGATGCACAGATTGTCAAAGACATAACAAATTTCTTATCTTTGGGTCAGGGTCGACCATGCATAAGGGTATCAAGGGATTCTACCTAAGATCAAGAAGAGGTAAAAACTCCTAACTTAGGGATGATCCTAAATTGTCATATGATCCTAAAAAATACTTGTATATGATATACATATGCATAAAGACAACATAAATACAATTTTAAAACAAACTTAAATGAAAAAAGGAAAAAAATCATATTGCGGAATGACATAACATAAGATCCAAATACTCAAAACACACAGCTCAATAGAAAAATTCAATTCAGAGTTTCTGCCATTCAAAGTATTTTTATAGAGATTGTGAGAAAAGTAAGAGAAAATAATCACAAGATAGAACAGAGAGTGAGTGTGAGACGCACAAAGAGGAGGCTGCTTACTGAGAGGCGTAATGGGAAGTGCAATCACGGGAGCGGCGGCGAAGAAGTTCAGGACAAGATTCAGAGATTTTGGAATGGGTTTTTGGGGGCTAAATATAAACCTTATACACCTTACTATTTACTTAAAATACTTTTTTATCTTTGTATATAAAAATTATTTTAGGTTTAATTATATTTATTTTATTCAATTTTAATATTTTTACTAATAAAAAAAATTGACCCTTAATATTAGATTTTAAAAATATAAAAGTGACTCTTTTAATTTTTAATCATGTGACCCAAATATATTTTTAGTTTTATTAAATTTTATTTTTTATCTGCATTTTTAAACTTTGATTGATTAATTTCTAAAATTTTAAAAATATATAATGTTAATTATTTTATTAATTTTTAAAATTATTCTTAAATATTAAATTTTAAACATAAAAATATAAAAATCATATTTTATTTAAATTTAATCTTTTAATTAATTTTTTATGGTAAAAAATTGTTATTAAATTTTAATTTTAAAAAATAATAAAATTATATATTTTCAAAATTTAAATGACTGAACTCATTAATTTTAAAATATAAAAATCCTAACAATTTCAAAATAAGAACATTATCAAAATATATATTTTTTATAAAATATTAAAACTCATCCATATTTGTTTATTATTAATTTTATATAAACAATTACGTTCTAATGTTTATGAAAATAAAATTAAAAAATCATTGAATTTTTTTATAGATATATCAAATAAAATAAAATAAATATATAAAAAAAAATTATTATTTATATTTATTAAAATAAAGCTTTTGCACCCAAATTTATCCTACCTATACATTCTCACATTAATATTTTTAAAGAAAATATATATATATATATATATAAATATTTGATCATAAAAGAAAAAAAAAAAAATATATATATATATATATATATAAACGTTGCATAAACCATTTTCAGTAATATATGACATATGACACAAAGGGACTACTAAAACTTTTACCATTATAGAGATTGAAAAAAAAAAAAAAAAAAACACAGTTAAATATAAAAAGATAAAAACATATTTATTAATAATGGAATATTTATTAAATAGACTTAGATAACATTATTGAAGTTATTAAATCCAAATCAACCACAACAACATATTAATTAATTTAGGTTAGAATTATAAAAGAATCGCGTCAAAAAAGAAGGCGCGTCTTTTCCCCATTGTGCGCCATAACAAAATTTATCTTTTTTTTCAAATTAAAAAGTACAAGTTTGAACTTCCAACCAAAGCTAACTTCTAAAATTTTTCAGACACACCAAATCATTTTCATTTTCATTTGAAAACCCGCTCTTGGTCTTGTCTTCCGATTATATATATATATATACATAAATATCTGTATTCTCTTGCTTGTTACCCAACACACCCAACTGCCTCTTCATTCATTTCTTCTTTCCCTCTGTTCCAAATTAACAACACACAAGGAACAAGATGGAGACTCGCTCTGCTGCAAAGAGAAAGGCAATTGCTGCCACCACTGTAATCGTGGAAAAACAACACCCTAAAAGACAGCGTGTTGTGCTGGGTGAGCTTTCAAATTTTCCAAATCTTATTGTCCCAGACACTCAAAATCCACGCAAAGAGAAACTACAATGTCGGAAAAATCCTAATTTAAAGAAACCATCTTCCACAAAGTCCACCCTTTCTTCATCCCAGATTGACCAGCCTTATGTTTCTGACATCTATGAGTATCTTCATGCAATGGAGGTAGTTTTCATTCTTTAATGTTGTTAACAAAGTTTTAATTTTGTCCAAACTGACAACTTGATGTTGTTGAGTGTTTGTCTCAAATTTCAAAATTCTGTATTTTCAGATGCAGAGGAAGAGAAGACCAATGGTTGACTACATTGAGAAAGTTCAGAGAGAAGTTACTGTAACCATGAGGACAATATTGGTGGATTGGTTAGTAGAGGTAGCTGAAGAGTATAAGCTTTACTCGGATACTCTTCATCTCTCGGTGTCATACATAGATAGGTTTTTATCGGTTAATCCTGTTAGTAAATCCAGACTTCAGTTACTTGGTATTTCGGCCATGCTCATTGCTGCGTAAGGCTTCAGTACCTTTAATTTACAACAGTTATTCTCTTTAATCTGCTGCAACATCTCATTTGCATTCTTTTTTAATACTCAGCAAATATGAGGAAGTTGACCCTCCCCGTGTTGATGCTTTCTGCAATATCACTGATAACACATTCCATAAGGCAGAGGTAAACATCCTTAACTAATATATTTTTTTTTTCTTATTTGACCCACCTGTATTGATACTATCCAGATCGTGTTGTGGTTTGTTACTTGTATGTTCTTTACCCCTCACTTTTCTTCCCATGGTTGCGGGTGATATAGGTTGTAAAGATGGAAGCTGACATACTGAAGTCTCTGAAGTTTGAAATGGGTAATCCTACTGTAAACACCTTTCTAAGGTAAGGATTTTATATTGTAAATGTGAATATTGATATTTAGCTTTTGTTGAAATGAAATGAAATTGAGTGGCTTTATTGTTTCAGGAGGTTTGCTGATGTTGCTTCTGAAAACCAAAAGGTAAGTTAAACAGATCTACCTATTATTTTCACTTTCTTAAAAGCTTTATTGCATTGTTTAATATATTTTTATTATTATTGCTTCAGGCTCCAAATTTACTGGTTGATTTTTTGGTCTGCTATCTTGCTGAGCTAAGTCTGTTGGACTATGATTGTTTGAGATTTTTGCCTTCTATCGTGGCAGCGTCTGCTGTATTTCTTGCCAGATTCATTACCTCGCATGAAGTGCATCCTTGGGTAAATGTTTTATGTTATAGTCTTCTTTTAAAAGAATAAGCTATTAGTTGTGTTTCAAGGCACTCAATGTTGATAACCTATTGCAGACTTCTTCCTTGTGTGAATGTTCTGGTTACAAACCAGTTGAATTGAAGGAGTGTGTCCTCATCCTGCATGACTTGTACTTGTCAAGAAAGGCAGCGTCTTTCAAAGCTGTTCGGGAGAAATACAAGCAGCACAAGGTACTTTCTTTTTTTCATTTATTTTGTTATAATATACTTCAATTCTGATTGTGACAAATTGAGTGATTTAAAATCTTCTACTGGAACAGTTCAAGTTCGTGGCAAACTTGCCTTCCCCTCCTCATGTACCAAGTTATTACTTTGAAACCCAGTGATGCAGTAGGAATTCCTTGATAAATGACTCAATTCCTTGATAAGGCTGGTGTCAACAGTGTGGTCTGGTTGGCCATTGTTTTGATGAGCCTCTTGGAAAATTGATTGGCAAGATTTGTCTTTGAATTGCAAGGGCGCCAGGATCATGTTAGATACTGATCTTCTGTTACCTTTCCTTGAACTAACATGAAAAGTTTTACCTTTAAAGATGGTCTTGGGTTAGTTAAGAAGATGTGAGATTTTCAGCTGATTTGTTACATGGAGGCCTTGAAGGAAAATTGTACACATTCATGACCTGGATACTACTGAATGAAAATTACATAGTTCATCCTAGAGAATATTCATTCTAGTTTGAGATCTTTGACATCATTGTATTTGATATAAAAGCGTAGAGATATTGGTAAATCTGCTAGTGTATTTCACAAATATAAAAATTTTAATAAAATAAAAACATTTACAATTATCTTAAGTTTTCTTTGTGACTATCTTTTAATCATTAAAATTTTTTATTTTAATTTTTTATATTTACATTGTAATAAAAATTTTAGGTATTTTTAAAAATAATTTTTGATGTAAAAGTGTGGATACATTAGTAAATTTGCGTGTGTACCACTAATATAAAAGTTTTGAAATCATTTGACAAAATAAAAACATTCATATTTACTTATAAACTTTCTGTGGTTATCTTTTATTCATTGAATTTTTTTATTTCAATTTTTTATAATAACATCATATTAAAAGTTTTAGCATTTTTAAAAAAAAAAGTTTTTCATCTAAAAGTGTTGACACATTAGCGAATCTGCAAATATATTTCACTAGTATAAAAGTTTTTAAAATGTTTGAAAATATAAAAATATTCACATTTACCTATACTTTTTCTTCGTCGTGATTATCTTTTAATTATTCAAACGATTAATTCAATTTTTAAAAATCACATCATAATAAAAATTTAATGATTTAAAAAAATAGTTTTGGATGTAAAAATGTGGACACATTGACAAATCTTCAAAATATATTCCACTAATATAAATGTTTTAAAAACGTTTGATAAAATAAAAACATTCAATTTTTCCTATAAATTTTCTTTGTGACTATTTTTTTAAACTTATTTTAGGAATTGGTGATTTTTTAAATACATATTTTTTTATGCAATAAATGTTGTTTCGAGAGGAGAAATTTTCCTAAAATTCGTTACATAACTTATTATATAAAATAAATGAGATTATAGTTTTGTTAACTATTATCATGTTACTCAATTTTATAAAAATTTCTACCTATTATTTATGTTTTTTATGTAATTTTATTTTAAATATATTTAACTTGATTGATTTTATTAAATTATAAATTTACATTCACAAAATAATTAATATAATCAAAATTAACATAACAAAAAAAGATGTTAATATCTTAAAATATAATTATTGTTTCTAAATAAATTTCATAGAAATATAGAGAAAAATTTAATCTACGTAATTATAAATTTCGAGGTGTTACAATTTTTAGATCTAAACATTATTTTATTTTATTTTATAATATTTATCATTAATTATAATTATATTACATTGTTAAATATATATATATATGTATATAATATATTAATGAAGAAAATTACAATAATAAAAAATATATTAAATCAATTATCATCTTTAATATTTCCATTTTTAACAATGATTGAACTATAATTAATGATAAAATAAAATAAAATCAATTAGAAAATATTAGAGATTGGAAAAAATAAAATAAAATCATATTGCTATATAGTTCACACATGTTTAAGCCTGTAAAATATTTTTCACTTTCAAGTTTTAACAAGTGGTTAACATATCTTTTTCATAATAATATCTATTAAATAAAGGAAATATTTAAATGATTTTAGTAAAAAAAATTACCAGAATGGAGTGTTTTTAATTGGTGGGAAAGGCGGAAGAAAAGAGCGCTGTGAAAATTTCGTTTCACCCAAAACCTGAAATTTTTAACATACTGTCCAAATTTTCATTTGAAAAAAAAAAAGCTCTTTTGTTTCCTCTGTCCATTCTACATAAACATGGCAACACTCTCTGAATCACTCCCAAAACTCAATCTTCTCAATCCGATTTAGCAACACTCAAGGAAGCAAGGATATGGAAACTCGTGCAGCAAAGAGAAAGTCAAACGCTGTTGCCTCAGTCATAGTCCAGAGACAACATCCCAAGAAGCAACGGGTTGAGTTTGCTGAACCTTCCAATTCACCAAACCTCATTCTCCCCGAAACTCTGAGTCCTCCTTACAAAGAGAATCTACAATCTTGGAAGAATCTCAATGTTAAAAAAACAAATTTCCCAAACAAGGCCCTTTCTTACTCCCAGATTGATGAATCTAATGTTTCGGACATTAATGAGTATCTTCGTGCAATGGAGGTGATTGTTTCTTTAACATTAACAAGCTCTTAATTTTGTCAAAACCAATAACGTTATTGATTTGTTCATATGTCGGGTATCTCAATTTTAAATTTGGTCGGTTTCTCAAATGCAGAGAAAGAGGAGACCAAGGGTTGACTATATTGAGAAAGTTCAGAAAGTAGTTACACCAACCATGAGAGCAATATTGGTTGATTGGTTAGTAGAAGTGGCTGAGGAGTACAAGCTTCTCCCCGACACTCTTCATCTCAGTGTGTCATACATTGATAGGTTTTTAGCAGTTGATCCTGTGATCAGGTCAAAGTTTCAGTTGTTGGGTGTTTCTTCCATGTTCATTGCTTCGTAAGCCTTCAATGCCTGTTTTTTTAATTTTGTAAAGGTTGTTTTCCTTAATTTGTTTAAGCATTATAATTGGATTCTCATCGTCTATACAGGAAGTATGAGGAAATTAATCCACCCAGTTTGAATGAGTTATGTAACATCACTGATAACACTTATGACCAGACACAGGTAAATATGTTATTCTTGCATTTTGTTCTGCTACCAAATTATGTTCTTGTTTGCTATTTGTTGGTTATTTTCACTCACTTTAGTTTCTATGGTGGTTGGTGATAATATAGGTTGTAGAGATGGAAGCTCAAATACTCAAGTCCCTAAATTTTGAAATGGGCAATCCTACTGCAATTACTTTTCTAAGGTAGGAACTTTATATTGCAAATCTGAATATCTAACCTTCCTTGAAATTAGGTAATTTAATTAATTGGGTGTAAGTATTGTGTCAGGGTTTTTTCTGGTGCTGCTGCTGAGAATCAAAAGGTAAGTTGAATTGTTCTTCTCATGCTTCTTGATTATCTCAAAAGTTTTATTGGCGTTGTTTAATGATTTTTTATTTTAATTTACAGACTCCAAATCTGAAGATTGAATTTCTGGGCTGCTATTTTGCTGAGCTAAGTTTGTTGGATTATGATTGTATAAGATTCTTGCCTTCAATTGTGGCTGCATCTGCTTTATTTCTTGCTAGATTTATTATCAAGCCTGAAGTGCACCCTTGGGTAAGTATTATATGTCATGGATAGTGATGGAATTTAATTTAAAAAGAATAAGTTATTATTTGTGCTTGAAGGCACTAAAAGTTGAGAACCTGTTGCAGAGTTCTTCCTTGTTTGAATGTTCGGGCTACAAAGCAATTGAGTTGAAAGAGTGTGTCCTGAACTTACATGACTTGTATTTGTCAAGAAAGGGTGAATGTTGCCAAGCTGTTAGGGAGAAATACAAGCAGCACAAGGTAGTTAAATTTTGCATTTCTTTTCTTATGCTTATAATGTGTTTGAATTCTGATTATGGCAAATTGAGTGACCAGAAATCTTTTACTTAACAGTTCAAATACGTGGCAAATCTGCCCTGCCCTCCAGATGTACCAGGTCACTACTTTGAAGAGCAGATTCATAATAATGATGGATAACTTAACCCAGAGATAGATGAATAATCCACAAACCTTGTGTACAATCTACAGTATACATTCCAGTAAAGTTTCAAGTTTTTGTAAACTATATTTGTGTTCTTTAACATAGATCACCATTCTTGTGGGAAATAAATATTTTTAAGTCATTTATCAATTTATATTTTTCTAATGGTATCTTATAATTAGAGATATAAACCTTTTATTATTAAAGATATAAATATATCAGTATAATGTGTATGCTTTTTTTAATATTTAAACGGAAAAATAGGTTAACTTGCTAGACTTAGTATTTTTTTTTTTAAATTCAAATTTAGTTATTTTTAAATGGATCAGATCAAATTTTAGAAATTAGATTTTCGATGGAATAATTTAACTTAATTCTTAGATGTCAAAATATATTTAATTAAAATAAATTAAATTGAACAAAAATTTAATAATTTGAATTAAATTGAGATATTCTTTTGTTAATTTGTTTAGTTATAAAAAAAAATTTTAGATTGACATTGGAAAAAGAAAGAAATAAATAAAAAGAAAGAGAAGGAAAAAGTAAAATTGTTTACATATAAGAAAAGAGAATAGAAAGAAGTAGAAAATAAAATAGTATTATTTTATTATTAATAATTTTTTAATATTTTAAAATTTTATTATTATTATTAAAAAATATATATAGTTTAATATTATTATTAATAAATTTATTAATTATTTTAAATTTATTATTATTATATAATAAAAAATAAATATTATTATTAATATTTTTAAAATTATTATTATTATAATAAAAAAAATATATAAGAAAATATATTATTTTAATATTATTAAAATAACATAAATGTTAATAATTTTATTTAATAATTATTATTATTAATGATTTATTATTTTAATATTATATTAATTTTTTATTATTATAATAATATATAAAATATATTAATATTTTAATATATATAATCTCATTCAATTAAAGAAAGAGAACTTATCAAATTTTTTCTGAAATTCGTGATTTCATATATTGATATTTGGATTTTCTTCTTATATTTTCACTTTCTCTTTTTTTTATCCGTATAAATAAACAGACGCTTAATAATAAGTTGATAGACTTTTTTTAAAATAATAATTATATTTTTTTAAATAAATAATATTATTTTATTTATATATTAAATTATTATATCTAAAATTAAAAATTAATATTATTTAAATGTAATTATTTTTAAAATAAATTAAACAATCCATTAGTCCAATATTAAATCAATCCGATTTAAAATTCATATATTTTTTTTAAAATATAGATTAATCTCTTTAAGGCTATTATTGGAGTAGTGTGATTTTTATAAGAGTTTATTTAAATTAAGGATTTTCGGAGAAATGAAAATAATTTTTATATTAAGATATTTTCAATATTTTTTTTTTTTAGATTTAAGCTATAAATTTGGAAAGCGAGAAGAATTATATCTTAGAATATTTAGGTAAAATAAATATTATTATCCAAAAATACTAATCCTCACATGAATTGTTAGAGATCTAATAAGTCCAACATTGATTCTTTCATACGGGTCAATTGGACAAATACGGTGACTAGGGTGGATATCTCGTATCCAAAAGCTTGTAGTTCGCTCCATCAATCCTTTACGATTCAAATAACTCAATTTTAGGATTCAAACAACTCAATTTTCTCCATGAACTAATTTGAGGTCAACATTGTAGTTCTATTTTTCTAAATGGTGTCAACAGTTAGTTGTACTTTCACTCCATTCTCAGCCTTCTGGATGAACCATTTAGCATGTATCGAGTTGTGTTCATCATTGTTCCATTTTTTTTAGATTCTATTGCTAGATATTCCTTAACCGCCTCTAAATCCTACTTTGTTTGAACTCATTTGATTTATATTCTCCTCTATCAATCGAAAACATTTAATAAACATTTCTACTTCTTTCTTGTCTTAAGAAATTTGAAAGAATTAATGCTCATATCATTCAAAAAATATTACATCTTTTAAAAAAAATTATCCTTTAAAAAATTACCTTTTTCAAAAAAAATTATTTAAACTGAATAAATCTAATAATTCGACTGGTTTTATTCCGGCTTTTCTAAATTTTTTACTATTTCAACTTCAATCCTTTGTTTCAGAAGGCAAAAAATAATTTTTGTATCAATTCTTTATTAAACCGGTTGAACTAACCGATCCGAACTAATTTTCAAAATCATGCTTAGATCATAAAAAGTTTTCCATTAGCATGTTCTATTGCTTATAATGGACCTTCAAATCTTGTAAAAACTACCTTATGTGGTCATCTTCTATGCTACTACAAG
Organism: Macrotyloma uniflorum; assembly: GCA_016859785.1. Classification (NCBI taxonomy): domain Eukaryota; kingdom Viridiplantae; phylum Streptophyta; class Magnoliopsida; order Fabales; family Fabaceae; genus Macrotyloma; species Macrotyloma uniflorum. The sequence continues at coordinate 2,874,076 of BDMB01000007.1, read as the reverse complement.
AATTCAAGGACTTGCTTTAATGGTTTAGACGTAGTAGATGGCCTCATACCAAACTAGTGGAATATGAAATGAATGAGAACAAAAAGCACAAAGAACTAGAATGAGTGACACTTTTATTAACTATGGCTTAAATAGCCATTCAATACACAATCACGAGTTATAAAACAGTCCGCTTAACCAAATAAATGATAATGGTAAAAAAAATAATGTTAAAACAAATACTGATAAATATCCCTAAAGAATATGACTTTTCAATAAACCAGAAATTTATTCTAAACAAAAAATTCTCTTGAATGCACTATGCAATTTTCACCTCATCCTACACCATTATTCTCTTAATACATGCTGTTGCAAGACTGTAAAAAATGTCCAGCAGTATCCATAATGATTGTGTCTTGTGTTTTTCAAGGTCTCAATAATAAGTAAGCTTTTACAACCTAAGATGTCAATTGAGCCCTTCATTTCTAAAGGTCTTCTCCATGATTGTTCAACGGAAAAGGCAATCGAACATTGGTATCATACGCGATCCTGCTGCTCTTGCAATTCAAAGACAAACATAAGCATCAAATTTCTAAACCAGGCACGTGCAAACAATGGTCAAACCAACCACACTGTTGACATGTGCCTTATCAAGCACGACTTATGAGATAACTGAGGCTTATTCATCATGAAATTCACTGTATCACTAGTCTTCAAAGTAACCATTCGGTACATAAGGAGGGGAAGGCAGGTTTGCCACGCATTTGAACTGTTCCAATAAAAGATTTCAGGTCACTCAATTTGTCTTAATGAGCATATAGGTATATATAACTAAAGAGATGCAAAAATAATCACCTTTTGCTGCTTGTACTTATCCCGTATAGCTTTGAAGGACGCTGCCTTTCTTAACAAATACAGATCATGCAAGATGAGGACACATTCTTTCAACTCAGCTGGTTTGTAACCCGAGCATTCACACAAGGAAGAAGTCTGCAATAGGTTCTTAACTTTGAGTGCCTTGAATAAAAGCTAATAATAGCTTGCTCTTTCAAAGATAAAAAAAACTAACCCATGGATGCACTTCTGGCAAGATAATAAATCTGGCAAGAAATACAACTGAAGCTGCCACAATAGAAGGCAAAAATCTCAAACAATCATAGTCCAGCAAGCTTAGTTCAGCAAGATAGCAGCCCAAAAATTCAATTTGTGAATTTGGTGTCTGAAATAATAAATAAAAGAAAAAAAATTTAGTAAACAACACAATAAAGCTTTTAAGACAATGAATAAGAATAGGCAGATCAGTTTAAGCTACCTTTTGGTTATCAGAAGCAACATCAGCAAACATCCTGAGACAATAATAATACTCAATTAATTTCATTTCAACAGAGACTAAATATTCATATTGACAATATTAAGTCCTTACCCAAGAAAGGTGTTTACAGTAGGATTTCCCATTTCAAACTTTAGGGACTTGAGTATGTCAGCTTCCATCTTAACAACCTATATATGTGTATATAATAAGTAATCAACCAAAGTGAGATGGAAAGAACAGACACATAACAAACAAGAATGCAATTTGGTACCCCAAAAAGAAAATAGCATTGTATCTTTACCTCTGCCTTGTCATAAGTGTTAGCAGTGATGCTGCAAAAATCGTCTACACCAGGTGGGTCCGTTTCCTCATATTTACTGCATATAAAAAGATGCAATTGTAAATTTTAAGCAGATTAAAAAGAACAAACATTGCAAAATTAAAAAAAGGTAGCGGCATCTTACGAAGCAATGAGCATGGAGGAAACACCCAGCAACTGAAGTCTCAATTTATGTACAGGATTAACCGACAAAAACCTATCAATATATGAAACAGATAGATGAAGAGTGTCGGGGAGAAGCTTGTACTCTTCAGCCACTTCTACTAACCAATCTACCAATATTGCTCTCATGGTTGGTGTAAGGACTTTCTGAACTTTCTCAATGTAGTCAACCATTGGTCTCCTCTTTTTCTGCATCTGAGAAACCGATCAAATTTAAAATTGAGATACCCGATAATCTCAAGGACAAAATCAAGAGTTTGTTATTGTCAAGAAATCAAGATTACCTCCATTTCATGAAGATACTCATAGAGATCAGAAACGTAAGATTCATCGATCTGGGGGAAAGAAAGGGGGTTGCTTGTGGGAGATGGCTTCTTCGCATTGGGATTCTTCCCCCGATGCAATTTCCCTTTGGGCGGATTTTGAGTTCCGGGGACAAGATTTAATAAATTGGGAAGTTCAGCCAAAGCAACTCTATGCCTTTTGGGGTGTTGTTTCTCAACCATTACTACAGTCTTTGCCTTTCTCTTTAATGAGGCACGAGTCTCCATCTTGTTCCTTGTGTGTTGTGAATTTGGAAGAGAGGGAAAGAACAGATAGATGGAAGAAGATGGAATTGGAATGCTGGGTGAGGAAGAGAGATTGTTGTCATGTTTATGTATAATGGGTAGGACCAGAGAAAGAGCGGTTTCTAAAATGAAATCCAAAAAGAATTAGTGTGTCTGAAAATTTCAAGATTTGGCGTGACTGAAAATTTCAGGATTTGGTTTTGGTTCCAAAATAAGATGTGTAATGAATTTAGGGTTTGCTCAGGAATAAGGAGATTTTTCATATGGACAGTAGGCGCGCTTTTTTTCCGCCTTCTCCTCCTTTTCTCTCTCTCTCTATATATATAATTTTTTTTAAATACTCAAATATTTTCTTTTATACTCGTTTAATGTGGAAAGTCACACATATTTTATACTTTTTAATTTTCTTATATATTGCATACTATTCATCAATTTTTTTTTATAAATAAATAATTAAATATGATTTTAATTTTTGAAATATAGTTATATTTAGTTTTGTTATTTATATTTTTTTGTTTTGTATGAAGAAAAAAATGTTTAAGTCTTAATTTTTGTATAAAACTTATATCCTTTAGTTTTTATTTTAATTCTTCTTGTACTTTTTACATTATTATAATGTAAATATGATTTAATTTTAATCCATATCGATTATTTTTTAAAGGGATAGTTTAAAATGAATAGGTATTATATACAATTAAAATGATAAATAAATATATTTAAAAAAAAATTATTAAGGACAAAAGATAAAAAGTATTACACCGAAAAATAGTTAAGTGAAATACTTTTAGAAAACAAAACCAAAATATGACTATATTATAATAATAATAATAATAATAATAATAAAATACTAAAATGTAGAAAAATATGCATATAACTACTCGTTCTACAAGTCTTTCATTTTATTTCTTCATATCTGATTGTTTTCCATATCTAATTGTTTTCCGATATTTTATATTTCAAGTACAAATTAAATTTCTGATTTTTGTACATGTTCCTATATTTCATCATTTAATTCTTGATTACTTCATTGTCAATAGGATATTTTGGATAACTGTAATAGAATTTCTTCTGAAACCTTGCAATTCTGGATACTTTATCAAACCTTACTATTTATGTAAGAAATCACTAGTGTTAGCAAGTACTTACTCTACTTCAAGAATTAATTCAAATCCTGCACCATTTTAATAATTTTGAAATAAAACACCCATCCGGTAAATAAGCCGAGCACCAAGTACAACCTGTGGTAAAGTGGAAGTATAGCAAATGACCATGTACAAAAAAACTGTAACAACTGGCACAGGAAACTAATATTAGTGTACTACCAGTATGTACCCCTATACTTTACATTCGGAACTCCAAAACACAAACTATATTGTTTGAAAAACAAGCAGCAACCTTATCACCGTCTTTGCTCCAATTAACTTCAAATATCCCACCTTTTCCTGTGTATGTTTTTACAATCTTCCCTTCTTTCACGGACCATATATGCACGTATCTGTCCATGGAGCCACTGGCCAGATACTCTCCATTAGGGCTGAATGCAACAGAATATACAGGATCCCTGAGTATTGCAACAGAAAATAACGTATTAATTAAAATGTTAAAAATATAATATGTTGGAACATTGATGATTTCTAAATTCTAAGAAACAGAAAATCATTGGTTTCTCTGTCTTTTATCTGTTTGTGCCGGTTGAAATCCAGTTATTCTATTACTTTTTAAGTTACCATTCACTTCAGTTATTGTCAGTTGTTGATTAACCTCCAAATGTATTCATAAACCTCTTTGTACTGAGATCCAGTTCATTGTTGCTCATTGAATCAATACCCTTTCCTTTCTCTCTCTGGTTTGATATATTATCAGAAGATTTTTTTTATCCTTGCTTCTGGTTTATCATTTCGCTTCTTCATTCTTTATCTACCTGCATGTGGCTGCATATTCTACAAGGAGTTGATTTTTCTAACAATTGGATAATCTTGAGTTGATTCTTATTTCTCTAACAGTTGGTAATCTAGAATTGATTATCGTTTCTCTACCAATCATGTGAGAACTAAAACTCTTCGGCACAAAGCCATGTGCTTGTACTGACTACCCAAAATAAGCTCAGTTTTCTGGATGGATCCATTTCTCCACCAGCTAAGTGATGATCAGTATATGGCATGGAAGGGAAACAATAACATGATTGTTGCTTCTTGGTTTCTGAACTCCATCTCCATAGAGATCACAGTAGGCGACATATGGAAAGACCTTGAAGAATGGTTCCATTGGTTTTTAAATATAATCAATTAGTTAGAGTTTGTTATCCAGTTAGTTGGAGTTTGTTAGTCCTTCTAACTGCTTTCTGTTGGTTGTCTTTCCTTTAATTCATTGTATATATATATACACACACCATTCAATTCACATATATAATAAAGGTAAGTCATTGTTGATCATTTAGCATTGTCTATTACTCCAAGTAGAGCTTTTCTCTTCCCGTGCTCAGTTTATCATGCTATTGTGCACTCACCTTCTTAGAAGCTTTTATAGTCTTCCTCATTGACAGAGTGGAAAAATAGAGCATATGTAGTAATTGTTTTCAATGCCAAAAATAAGGTTGAATTCGATGATGAAAGTGCTTCATCACCATCAATATCAGCCAAAATGTACTCCACATCACATTGATGCAACAACATGATGGTTTCAGAGCTTGTACAATCAATTTCTTCCTCAATTCATCAGAACATACTTTAGATGGACAAAACGTAAAAGATATGGAAGGATCTCAAAACTCTACACTTGGTGATCTTCTTTGTATCTCAGATTTACAACTCTATGCCTCTTCAATAAAGTAAGGTCACCTTTCTATAACCAAATTCTTCACAAAGTTTTGAGTGAGATGGGATGAGTTGGAGAATTTTAGACCACAATGTAGCTAGTTCTTCTCGCATGCGCAACCATTGTGGACATATTAGGCACACCGAGCATGTTTGGTATTGGAAGCACCTGGACACAAATTTTACAATGGCTCCTGAGAACCAATATTTTGTTTCTCTCATTCGCAGTATCAAGTGATGCTTCTAAACCCTTCACATATTAACCATATTGGATTTGTCTCCTCAAATCACACGCAACCGTAGTCTGCCTCAAGTAACATTGTCCACAACCATCGCCTACTTTAGGTAATCATTGTCTTGTGACTTGTTCTATTAACACACCACATAACGTCTTGGATCGGTATCAGGTGTCACCGATCATGTGTCCTTCTCCCTTTGCCACTTTATAGCTCTGATTGGTTATCTTAGTAAACATGTTCTCAGATTAGTTTCTGTTTATAGCTTAATATTTCCTATTTGTTAGCAAATGTCTATAAATCATCTCCAACTCTTCAGTTTTGTGTCATTACCTATTAATAGTATTAATAGTATCATATATTAGCATGGATAAAAATGCATCCATTCTTACATATGCATATGCATGAGAGTCTGTGTATATATTTTGCTTGTGAAGCATGCGTATTTAGTTTATTCACCTGTGGCCATTTAAACTGTAGAGTACACTCCCTAGTTCCACATCCCATAGCTTTATTGTTGAGTCAAATGAGGCACTGCTTGAAAGAACAGTAAGAGAAATTATTAGGGGAATATAAAATAAAGAGATTTTTTCTCTGTTTATTTCAAATTTATAGAACATTGATTATTTTAATGGTTTTGTTTATGTGCACCTTCAGGGACACAGAAGACAAGTAACATTTATTATGCACCTTAAGTACTTGCAGATAAAAAAAAGTATTGAGTGTTTTTTTATATTTTTAAGATATTAAATGCTTGTACTTTTCATTTAATAGTATATTTAATCCTTCACAGGTTAACAAAACCATTGTTCCAAAACAAAAGGTTTTCACAAAAATACAATTTCATATCTTACTACCATTGCTGATTTTTCCATGATAGTCAAACCATATTTACCTTGCTAACACTAACTGCTGATTGGGACTGTTGGTACCAGGGCCTGTAGGGCTCCATCGGATTGTATATATCCCCTAAAGGATCATTGCATTATTAGAGAGAGAATAAAGGGGATCAGAAAGAGAAAAGCACACACAGAAAAGTCTCTCCAAACCTTGACATGTTCCTTTAAATCATGCAAAAAGTTATCCTGCTTTAGACTCCATATCTGCATCATAGTTTCATGAAACAGTCAATTGGACGCTGACAAATACTTAAATAAACACTAATGATAGTAAAGTTTACACTTCTAGAAACAGTTTTCTAGTATGATTTTTGTCCTAAAATGAAAAAAAAAAAAAAACTTTTCCTAGAGATGCTTGTTATATATTTTTACAAATAACCTAAATTTAGTAAATATTTTTTCTCAGTTCCACCCTCAATTTTTTTCTTCACAACCCTTATCTATACTATCGATCCATTATTACCACTATAATAAATTCTTTTAAAAGAAAATTTATATCTGCAAACCACTAATGTATCTGTTCTATATAACAACTAAGTGGACCAAAGTGGTAGTTTTCTGTTGATTACTTTTGCAGTGTGATCATCGGAGCAGGAAGCCAGTAAAGAACCTGTTGGATCCCATTTAATGGCATTAACTTCGTCCTGAAACAGTAGCATTACAGAATGTTTGAGCAAAGATTATATCCATAACTGAATATGCTCACAGCTTATTACAAGTGAGCATATTATTCTATTTTGCAATGGAAAATCACCGTTTCCTTTCCATCTAAAAGTTAGTATATTAAAATAAATCCATCAGCGGACTGGTTAGGAAGAGATACCTGATGCCCTGAGAAAGTTTTGATTGGTTTATTCTCTCCAATTTTGCAAACATGTATCATTTTATCAGTGGAGCATGTAGCAAATGTAACATTGTTTCGCCAATCAACATCAAGAGTTGGGCCTGAAACAATTTGCTAATAATTAAGATTACAAGGAAAGTCATATAGAAAATCAAAAGTTTTATTCACCAGGGGACATGCAAAAAACAAACTAACCAGTGTGAAATTCAAATAGTTGTTTCCATTCACCAGTCTTTATATTCCACACAATAGCAGTCTTATCCACACTTCCACTAAGAAGATAATCCCCCTTCTTGTTCCACTTCAAAGAAAATATTGGACCTTTGTGCTTGTTTAGGGTATTATTCAACTCCCCTAATCAATCTCAAAAGCAAGAGGTCAGTTAACAGCAAAGAATACAAGGTCCAGGGTCACAAATAATGCACATGTCATGCCAAGAAATTCATATTCATAAAATAAAATATCTAACAGCTCACCATCTCTACTCCATATTCTTGCTTGGCCATCATAGGAACCAGTTGCCAATAGTGTTCCATCTCCCTTTGTAATAAAAAGCATAGCAAAAGATATTAGCTGGGGAATAAAATTGAAACACAGGTGGAAGACAAAATTCATAGTATTCTTGCTTGGCCATCATAGGAAACAGTTGCCAATAGTGTTCCACCCCCCTTTGTAATAAAAAGGATAGCAAAAGATATTAGCTGAGGAATAAAATTGAAACACAAGAAGAAGACAAAATTCATAGTATTCAACTAATGGGGGATTGCAGGACCCAGAGCAGGTAAAGTTATTTCTACAAAGATTCATAGTAACTACGCAAGCACAATAATGCTACAAAGACTTACATTCCAATCAAGTGTTGTCACATCCTTGCTTTTTTCATTAGTGCTTTCTTTAAAGTGCTGCAGCACCACAACATTTACTGGTTCATTTTGCACACCAGAGTCACAAGATCCATCAGCAATTTTCCAAATTCGAGCTGTTGAATCTCCAGATCTGGAATGGTTAATCATACACACATTGACATATTGGCAAAATTTTAACATAAATTGGATAAGAGGAAAATAAAAAGATAGCAGTTCATACTGTTTGCTAAGTGTTGATCCTGCATAAGTACCATCAGAAGCTGATCCACTTGACTATTTAGATGATTTTAATACAAAAAATATTTACTTCACTATTAATTTATAATAGAAAACAGCTTGTATTGTGGTTGTAGGCCAAATTTCACAGCCATACTCTGTGTTTCCTAAGCAGGTTTAAGCTGTAATATTATTGAACATAAATAAAATATCCTATTTTTATGCTAGAAAAGAAGAATGAAATATTGTTCAAATTCAAAACCGGATCAAAGTATTAAAATTTGAGAATTTCAATCAATTTGAAGTACAAGCCTTCTGTCAAAACTTAAAAATCAAGAGAATGCTTGTCATAACAAGCCTACTGTGTCCAACTGTCTATTGTTTTATAATTATTTCCTTTGACTTATAAACAATTAGAAACGAAATTTTAAATTCTTTGATGGCTAGACAGTATTACTATGCATCCTATTATGAAGGTGATATAGAACTTATGAAACAATGTTTCAAATTTGGAAATAACCAGCAACATGAATAGAAAAACAGAGGACGGGCAATAAAGGAAAATGAAGAAGAGCTATTATCTTCAAAATAGAATTGATTAACAGGGACAAGATACTTCTAAGAAAAAATGTGTGTTCTTTAAAAAGTGGCTTGTACTCACCCAGACGCAAGAAGTGGAGCTGATGGATTCCATGCACAGGCAAAAACCTGCCAGGAATGAAATAACTTTCAATGGGAGAAGAAAACCTATACGGAAGATAAGAAAGCAGATAAGTCCCAACCTCTGATGTATGGCCGTTCAAAATTTTTACATCATCACATGGAGTATCATCAGGCGACGACGACATGGGGCTCTGTGAAATTTCCATTGGCTCAGGCCCTATGCCATAAAAGCTTTACTTTTTCCTTTGTCTGATATGCTATATTGATAAAGATTGATAGCTAATGGGAAAAAGAACTAAATAAAACATTATACATTAATATTTTTACCTCCATGTGCTCTATTATCTAGATTTTCAACAGTAATCTTATCTTCATGTTTCTCTGTATGGTTTGGATTGGTAAGTTGTGTTTCTTTATATTCATCCTTTGGTTGCTCCTTCTCTTTCTCTAACCTTATTTTTTCCAGTCTCTGTTCATTTTCCTTTTCTTTCCTCTCCTTCTCTCTTTCCTGAACATGTTCCCTCCTTGCGTTGTCATGACTCGAGTCATTCATTATTTTATTCGGTTCGGATTTATGTTGACGTAGATTTTCCTTTTTGGCTTTTACCAAATTGTGTAGTTCATTGGGTTCCTTTGTGATAAGATCCAGAGGCTGTAGAAACGAGAAATCCTCATCCATGTCAGCATCACTCTGGAGACCTAACACAGACACCAATCAGCTTAAGGTCCTCGAGCAATGCATTCATTGTGGACATGTTAGTAATAATGACTTGAACACTGAATAACATACTACGAAGAACGAACAACAAAAATTAGAAATGCTTACACCACTCAGGTTGGCTTCCAGCTCAAGATATTGAATTCCTTTCTGTATGAAAGTAACAAGAGCACCCGGTGGAACCACATTATCATTGTTTTTGAATTTATCAATTCCTGCTTCATACCCGAACGCAAATGCAGAATGTGTAAAACCTGAAACAAAGCAGCCATCAGAAAATATATGAGAAGAAATTCAACAGGTGGGGGGAAAAACACGTTATCTTATATTTTCCTCGTTAACAAAAACTATAAGATATGTAATCATGAAATCACGGCCATTACGGATATGACACGATACTAAAATAATTACCCTAAATTCGCAAACATAACCGAATCTACTAACTTTCTACAAACCATGGTTTCGAATAATAAATTATATCAAATGAGAATTCAATAACTCCTCGTTTCAACTAGTGACAAAAGTAATGATAGAAGTTTCCGGTTTACAAAAGAGAAGCAAAGAGAATAAGAGAAAATGGAAGTTAAAATGGAAGAGTTCCTCCTCACTAACTATCCATAATAGATGTTGATATTGATGAGTTAGTAATGTGCGAGAAACAAAGCAAAAAAAAAAAAAAAAGATTAGGAAAAGGGCGAGCCTGATTCGTGGAGGTAACGGAAGACTAAGTAGTTCAATTCAGTGGAAGTGATTGAGATCATTGTGATTGTGGATCAGTTTGTTTGAGGAAATAGCTTGAGTGGCGCAAGTCCTAACTTCAGAGAAAATGCTCACAGAAGAGGTGTTGAGGTGAGGTGGTGGTGGTGGTGGGTTGGGGTTTGGCGTGATACCGGGTTGCAATCACATTTGGGCTACCATTTCTTACGGTTAAAGTTTGGGCTTTTTCGTGAATCCCATAATTTTCTTTTTAGGAAAAATATGGTTTGGTTTGTGAATTTTTTTTCTAAATTTATCATGATCCTTATATATTTATATTAATTAATTTGATATTTTATTTTTTTAATGATTTTTTATATTTAAACTTAATATTTAATTATATTTTTATATTAATAAAATATTAAATATAATATTAATCATTATTTATATCTAAATATAATATTTATTTGATATCATAAATTTTATAAAAAGACTAAATTTATATATTTGTTAAATTTGAACAGTAATAATAACTTTTTAAAATATAAGGATAAAAATCAAATTTAACAAAAAATAATATATATAATTTTTTTCTTATTTATATATATATATATATTAAAATATGTTTTATTTATGGTTGTGTTATTTATATTTTTTTAATGAACTGTGATTAAAAACTTTATTTTGGTTTATTTATTTTTTTAATAAAAATATAGGTACTATAATTATATTTTTGAAATTTGATTTGTGAAACTAAATTATTAGACTTTATTTATTACTTAATATATTAATATTTTGTTATGATAAGAAAATAATTTCAAATTAATTTATTAAGTTATGTTAGACATATATAATATATTTTTAATATAGATCAACTCGGTCGATATCCCATTGATATTCTACTTTAATCTCACTCAATAACCAACCTAATTTTACAACACTATATCTGTATTGGTGAAATAATAAAAATATAAATTTTATTATGTGTGGTAAATAATCTTTTATAATACCTTATATATAATGTTTATTTGACAGAATTCATATTATTCAAAATAATTATTTAGATTGATTTATTTTAGAATGTATAATTCTGAATAAGGTTTTTAAATAATTAAAAATAATAATAATACGTGTTGTAGAGTATCCTTTAGAATAACTTATATATAATGTTTTTACATAATTGTTTATATCACTTAAAATAATTATTTAGGTTGATCTTATTTTAAAATGTATAATTCAGAATAAGTTTAATATATTTTTCGAATAAGGCATCCTAGAACATCCTTCAGTTTTTATTATTTGGAACAAATATTTTTATCCATCAAATATAATTATGACATAAAAAGGGGGAAGAAACCCTAAAGCTTGAGTCCATTGTCCAAATATTTTTTATTTAGAAATTTCTTTTTCACTTGTTTAAAAAAATATATATCTTTTATCCGTGTTTGGTTTTAATATTTTATAATTAAATTCCAAAAGTATTTAAAACTAAATAAACGAGCATTTTTGGAAAACTATATAAACTATATAAACTACATAACAAAATACATTTGCAATCAAATAAAAAAAAATTGAATCGACCACTCTAAAACAAATGATTCATTTAAATTTAAATACGAAAGAATTAATTGGAATAAATAATTACAGCTATGAACGAAAAAATAGATGAAGGATAAGAGTTATTGTCTACATTAAAACCACAATTAAATTGTGATGATTTTTTTGATTTTAGAGGGTGAATTAATAAGTCCTTTGAATTTCGTGGTCCGAGAAAGGCAAAAGTCGCACAACTACTCTTTTCCTCACTACTCTGTCAGACAGGCCTTGCCTCCAATCCAATCCCACTCCTCTCAAAATGTCCGACCAGGAAAACGCACCCGCTCCCCAATCGGAGCAAGACTCAGTCCCGCCGCCGCAGCTGCCCGCACAAGACCAACCCCTCGACGCCGCCAAGCTCGGGCCCGCCGGCATCTCATTTACCATATGGCCTCCCACTCAGCGCACGCGCGACGCCGTCATCAACCGCCTAATCGAAACCCTATCCTCCCCCTCCGTCCTATCCAAGCGCTACGGGACAATGCCCCCCGACGAGGCCTCCGCCGCGGCGCGCCAGATCGAGGACGAGGCATTTGCCGTCGCCGGCGGCTCCTCCACCTCCGATAACGATGGGATCGAGATCCTCCAGGTTTATTCCAAGGAGATCAGCAAACGGATGCTCGACACCGTCAAGTCCAAAGCCACCACCGGCTCCACCGCTGCCGATAACGGCGTCGGCCAGACTCCTACCTCCGATGTCGCTCCTACCCCCGCCGCAGAGGGCGATTCTGCCGCTGCTGCCGAGTCTGAAACCTGATCATTCGGGATTATAGTATATTATCTTAGGGTTTCCCTTTGTTCAGGGTTTATATTTTAATAGTATTATATACTATGATGATGTTCTATCCGTAAAACTAAGTTTGTTTCTTTTGCCACCAATTTTCATCGCTTCTTATTCCCTAGAACATCTCAGTTGTTTCTTTGTTTCCTCAAAACATTGCTCTGTGTGTGTCTCTGTCTTCGGTGCATAATTATTGTTTGTTGCTAATTGTCATCTTTGTCTGTCTTCCATTGTTTTGGTACACCTACTAGTCATGAAACTGTTTGTTGATGTTTAAACTCGGTTACCTAACTGTTGCTGCATTTTCCTCCCTTGTGCATCTGAGGTTTTTTGTTTGTTAGCTTGCTTAGTGTTGTCTTATTTATACTAGTAGTGCTTTAGAATTAGATATACTACGAGAGAATGTAGTTTGTAATAACTATAACATGTGAATAACGAGTAATCAATGCTGATATTTTCTTTATAAAAAGATAAATTTCTTGGAAGCTAGAGTCCTATTGAATCGAGTTCTATATTCGTGTGACAGGATACATCAAAGCATGTGTAAAGTAGACCTGGGGTTTAAAGTGAAATGCGGTATTATTGGAACGGACAGTGGGTTGTTTGGAGATGGGAAGAGTCAACTTCCTTTGATCTAAATCTGAAAAGACTGAAGGATTTCTATCTAGTCCCAGAAAGGAAGGGCGTAGCCTTCAGCCCTTCTATAGGAATAATTAAGTTTAACTCAATGGTAATGCTTCACTACTTCGATGAAACATACTTAAAAACACTTATTTATAGTACCCCAACTACTGCAATATTCTAGAGGAGACTGAACTTATGACTAAATTTAATTGCTTTTGAATTTAGAGAATGATAATGGTCTATTATTCAAGAGAATGTAGTTCATAGGTCTGCATAACATCCTTTTATATATATATATATATATATATATTCTTACTTTGATAAGAAATATTTACTGGCTTTGGCGATTACTAATTTCCTTGGGGAACTTGACTAGTCACCTTTAGTGTACTCTTCCCTTCAAACATGAGACATTGTTCAAAGAGATTGAGTCTAGTACAAATCGGACCAACAAAAATTTAATGGAAACTATTTCATAAGCTAATATTAATTTAGTGCAGATCCCTAGACACTAAATGCAATTAATCATGTTTACATGAAGATACTAGTATTATTATTTCCATCAATTTATAAGACAGTATAACCCTAATCTTGAGATTAAACTTTTCTACACGTAGAACAATGACTCTTTAAATGACTTATTTTATAATTAATATTTCTTGTTATGCATCATTCCCCCGGTTATATTTATGTTATCTTTTTTTCAGGTGGTGCGACCATACGGTCTTGTTGATTTCATCAATAATGAATTTTATGATTGAATATACTATCTCTGCTTACTTGGTTTCAATTTTAAATTATCATTAGTTTCTCAGAAACAAGTTCTCCTTTGATTCTATTAGTTGGAGCGTCAACTTTCTTCTCTTTTTTTTTTTTTTTCACCAAGTCTGTATCTTCTAGTACCCATGTATGCTTAGCTGTATTTGTGATTTGAGCAGCTTAAAGGTTTTTATATATGCTTTAATGACTGTTTATTGAAGATGTTTATACCTTATGACATTGGAATTATGAGTCTTGAATTTAAGGTTTCCATTTGTGCTGAATGAGCAGTGGAATTTGCTGGGACATAGGACTATTCTGTGTATTCAGATTACACTTTACCTTGGTTAATATTTCATTAGGAACTTTGTATGTTTTCATGCACCAGTAGCTTAGAGTGGTCTGAACTAGAGAAGGCATATCATATTTTAATAATCTTTTATAAAGTTGCAGGGAGAGGCTATTGTCTGTATTATCTATGATGTGTGTGCTGCAATGACTGTTTATTTGTTGTATATCGAAGTTGTCTATACCATATGATGTTGCAATTATGATTCATGAATTTTGATGATGAATCTATTGAGCTCAATGATCAGAGCAATTTGCTGGGACAACATAGTACTACTATTCTTTGTATTGGGATTACAGTTTATCTTGGTTAATATTTCATTAGGAGCTTTCTATGAAGAGAGAGAGTCTATCATCTGTATTATCTATGATGTGTGCTGGTGAAGAAAAAAGTAGTTAAAAATGCAGTCTGAGTCCTGATTAAAAAAAAAAATCAAATTTGCTTGAAAAGGATATAACTGTAATGGATCATCATCCTAAACTGAACTGTTCTCTTATTAGATTACATTTATTTGACCATTTCATGTATTCTTTATTGTTTCATTATTATTTTTCCCCAATAAAACCTGACTACTACACACTCTTCACTCTTCAGCTGAAAGTGCTTCATATCTTTAATTGTTTCATTATTATTTTTCTTGGTCAATCTTTTTGAATGCCCTATCTTTCAATTTTCCTTTTCTTTTTGAATACTTACATATATTAGTTTTTTGCCTTTATTCTTGCTATTCCTTCTAGTTGCTACCCCTGCTACTTTTGAGATGTTGAACTGAAGTGTTGATTGCATATTATTTAACCGACTGATAACATGCTAGACAATTTTTTTTTCCTGCAAGTATTTATAGGAAAAAAATGAAATAATGTTATTCCAACAGATCATAATTTGCAAGTGTGATTCACATGATATATCTCATTTAACATGATTGATGTTTATGAAAAAGGCTTGATATAATTTAGATGAAAGATGTTAACCCCTCAACTGAATATATATAGAAAAGCATGTTAGGAGTTTAGTTGAACTTATAAAAATAGTTTACTAAATAATTTTTATGATTTAAATTTTTAAAAGAAAATTTCATGTGATATGAATCTATTGAATAATCAAATAATTAAACTTGGTTTGAAAAGATAAAAACTATTGAAATACTTGTCGGATTATAGTTTTTCATTAACTCAACTGGAGAAAATGCAGATAAGATGTTTTTTTTTATTTTAAAATCATTTGATTGTATGCCTTTTGAATGAATTAAAGGTTGTGAAAGGAGTTCTTATTTTTATTATATTTACTAAGCAAGAATCATTGTATAGAGAATTTCTTTATACACTTCAAAACAAAAACATACTTTGCATCTTTTTTATATTTTGGAAAGAATATTTTAGTGTAAAAAAAAAGTATTGTATACAGACGGACTCCATTATGCGTCTAGGTTTGTATTTATCTCCTATTCTTCTCAACTTCATTACCTTCACACACCTTTTGCAACTTTACAATTTTTTTTCAATAATAGGAATGTAAGAAAAAAACTAGGCTTATAAAAATTTATCTCAATTTGGTCCTCAAATTTGTTTTAATTTTGTCTTAGGCTTATATAAATGATATTCACGCACTTGATATGTTATGTCAATGTTACCAGGGCAAGATGGAAAGAAGAACCAGTGACGGAACTCTTTTACGAACCCTTGACATTTTTAATTGTCATAAAGAATTAGTTGTTATTTAGTTATTTTCAATTTGAAAAGGACTATCCATGCTCCACAGCAGTGGATCTCATGCCTCGAAACATTACTTTGCAACAAAGCGATATCAAATTCTTGAAGATGAGGTAAAAAAGTGGTAAGGCCATCATCAAAGAGATTAGAAAGAAAGAAATCACATAATTTTCAACTTCCTCTTGTTTCGTCAGCTGATGAGGTCAGAAGACATTTCAATGAGACGAAGAGGACATGAATGAGGGAAAAAATATGAAGAAGTGTTAACTTATTGGCAAGAGTGTATCAATTTAACTAATATGGTTGAAAACTCAAATGTATATATATATATATATATATAAAGAAATTAACTACCATATTAATATTAACGTATTATTAGTTTACTCAAACTCTAATTTTTTTAATGATAAAAATCTAAATTTTAATGTAAAAATATTAATTTCGATATTCTTTTTAACACAAGTAATAAAAAACGAGGGACCAAATTTATATCTGATATGAAATTTTTTTATTGTTCAACTTTAAATTTATAATTTTCAAATTATTTTTTAATACAATAAAACTTGAACAAATATATAAGATCAAACCATGTAAACAGAAAATATAAAAAACACAAAAAAAGAAATATATATATATATATATATTGAAATATAAATAAAATTAAATAAAATTAAGATTTTTTTGCTCGTTAAAAAATTTCTTTCTCCTAGTAAAATCTTTATTTTTATCTTATGGTGATGAAAAGCGAATTTTAGCTTAATATTGCAAAGCAAAAATGACCAGTTTTGTTCCACTTCTTGATTTCTTCTTAAAGCTCTCAAGATGGTGACTCCAGGGAGAATTCTTCTGCATTTCTCTCGCATAAAGGGTTCAAAACCTTCATGCGATGACCCACGACGCCAAAAAGTGAAAGATAGAAGCTTCCTTGAACATGAGCCTCCACTGCGTGTTTATCAGCAATCTATTGAGCCTTTGATATGCATATCCTCGTTTCCAAGTATAGGGAAAGTTTTGGAATCCTGCAGAACAACTATCAACTGCAGAACGAAGGTATTCATACTTCTCCTGCAATAATGGGTTGAGGACTCTAATAAACAGAGGGTTTGGCCATTTGTGATGAGCACATGCGAAACCCTGAACCTCCATGGCCATTTCTTTAGATGAAGGTACTGATCCTAAAGTCAATTAATGCGAGTTTGGAAACTGACAGAATTTGAAGTGTTTTTTTCTTCTACGAGCATATGGGTTGGTCGGCCATGTTTTTGTACGTTCTGTGTCTCCTCCATGTGATGGGTGTGTGAATCCTACATATTTGGACTTCCAACACTTTCACTACCCAACAACATTTCTTACTCCTTCAACACTCTAAGGTCCCATGCTATGCCGCTACACCTACTTTTTCATCTTTTACACCAAAATAATTCAACAAAAACTTTTATTTATACATCTTTTATTTCATATGCTTCCATATATTGCTTAATAATATAATGTTTTTGCAATGAACAGGATTTTCTTATGAGAAATTTCTTTTAATGATATGACACCATTTGATGGTCTCAAAAATCCTGTATTCACAATGCATAAAATATGAACCATATAATATTAAACAAATTTATAATCTATTTTCATGGAGAATTATATATGTTCTGTTAAATCAAAGCAACATAAAAAAATTATGCAACATTGCTTACGCCGACAAAATGAATTTCGAAAAATAAAACCAAAAAAATTGAACATGATATGATATACGTATGCTTTGACTTTCATCTTTGGTGAATTAATTACTAGTGAAGAGGAAGAGCAAATTTCGGGTACTTGTCATTACCAATTTCTTCTTTTAATATTTTTAATAAATAAAAAAAACTGTAAATTCGGGTTTAAACAGGAAAAGGGCATATTTTGCGTATTTAAATTTTGTTGGGGTTAGATGGGGCTCATAATATTAAAAAAAAAAAATGTTTATTAATGAAAAAAATCACCGTCCACAATAGCCAAAGGTTCAGTTAAAGTGCTTATTAGTTGTATTTGAATTTGAATTTGAAGTTTGCTAGTTTGACACATATTGCAAGTCCCCAAGGGTCTGTTGAGTTTATTTGTAAAAAACGTTATAAAAAATTTGGATGTATAATTTGCATAATATAACTTTTCCTTTTAAAAAAATTACAATGAGAAATTCCCAGCTAATCAATTGATTTCATCGTATTGAATGGCAAGAGAGTGTTAACAGTACAATCTCAAATCAAAACCTATATATATATCTGTTCTCCTCCCTTATGAAATATTGCGTTTGATCTTAAAATAGGAAGTCTGTGAGTAGAAAAACCAAATAATGCATTGCCTGTGTGATATTGTACATACAGAAAGGTAAGGTCAAGTTTTGAGGCAGTGGCTTTCATTCAAACATGATCTTATCTTTGACTTGAATTCAGGAGATTTGGTGAGGTATGTAACCTCGAGAGTCGACACATGACAATGCAGTGTAAACAGTGTAACTCAAAATTAAGTTCATTCATATGGTAAGGGTTATGTTAGACCAGGTTATGTCCTTTTCTATTTTCTGTCTCTTTATTTTTTTTAATTTTCATCACATTCAATCCCAATAGAAATCATGCTTATTACTATAAGTGTCTACGAATTAAGTCCACTTAACAAGGTACCAAGTCTTATTTATAATTGGATAAAAGATTTGACCTTATAAATGAGTTCATTCTATACTAAATTCAGATTAGTCAGAAAATCTAGATTGACTTTCAATTAATATCAATGATTAGACCAAGCAAAACTATCAGTAGTTGAAGCTGGATTATTGTGACCTCAGTTAGTCTTATGCCTTGTGAAAAAGCCATGCCCCTATAATTGCTGCTGACAAATACTAAGGGTGTATTTGTGAAACAGTTCGCTTAAATGTAATCCACTTTTCTTTTCTTTTTTAATCCAACAATGCTCTTGTTTTTTCTTTGGTAGCTTTGAAAAATGCAAACGAACGTTTAGTATCTCTCAAACCACAATTCAAAATGCACACTAAGATTATAACCAACATCTACCACTCCTGTTTACAATAATATAAGTTGATGATAAGAAACGTGTAGCGTTATAATATTTCTATGTTAATCCAAAGAATATAAATGATTTTTTTGGTCTAATAACTTGAAAACTCAAGATGCGTTTTGCATATACAGTCATTAAAAACATCAAACATGTATTCTGTCACGCCTTGTTTTTACAATGAGCAAACACTCTACAAAGTACAGGTTACATAAACGTATCAGATCAGTGTCTGTGGGTGAGCTTTTCTTCTAAAATAACATAACAACATCGGGGGAAAACAATGTAAATACCAAAATCGAAAGAAAAAAAGAATGTAATGGCTGAATTTAATCTAGTTAGTTAATGTCCCGGTCCTTTTTTGCTGGGTCCAGAAGCTAGTCTAAAAGCCAAGCTGCGTTTGGAAACACGAGTGGTTGAATTGTTGGAAGAAACAGCAAAGAACCCTCTCCATAGAGAAGAACCTGATCCTTTCAACTCTACAAAATCACCAGCTACTTCTGTTAACACCTTCGATCGAAGAACTCGGCTATGAACCAAGCAGAGCTGTGATGACAATACAAGCATTAGGGTAACCAAAGCAATGCAAAGGCTCTTCTTCATCTGCATCTTTGTTCACAAAACAACCCCTTTGACAAATAACAATATTCCTTATTTTCAAGGGCCTCTTGCTATTTTCTGTTTTTGGTATTTCCAGCTATTGTATGTTTTGGTCTAAACCAAGAGCCATACTTGATTTATATACAAAAAAATTTGTGGTGAGGACGGTGAAGCGCTTTCCACGTGGGCTCCTAAGAGTTGCATTCTGATTTTGACTTTTGATTGATCATGCTGTTCTATTTCTTTCCAGTGACATCATTTCAAGAATTTTGGTGGCTCCCGTGTGGGGATTATGGTTTCTCACTTGCGTATCCTTGCTTTGAATTTCTTCAACTGTTCCAAAATTTGACTTTGTAAGAAATACCAACATTCAAATTTCACCGATAAATTGCTCAAAATTGAGTAAGGTACGTAGTAGTCCATGTCTGAGCTAGCGAAGGATAATAATGAAAAACATTGACAAGGAAAGAATGCAAAATAAGGGAAAGTAGGTTAACTAGTAAAGTCTCTAACCTACGTGGGTATGCTTTTGCATGTTCATGTTCAAGCCATTAGTTTCACACGGGGTTTGACTCATGGTTGTGT
Organism: Macrotyloma uniflorum; assembly: GCA_016859785.1. Taxonomy (NCBI): domain Eukaryota; kingdom Viridiplantae; phylum Streptophyta; class Magnoliopsida; order Fabales; family Fabaceae; genus Macrotyloma; species Macrotyloma uniflorum. The sequence goes on along the minus strand of BDMB01000007.1, from coordinate 2,853,715 downwards.
TGGCAATCTTTTACGCGGTGCATGCTGAGTTCATATTTCAATTTTTAAACATTTATGTACCTTTTTTGCATGCCACACACACCAGTTAACAACTAAGAATGTGTCCTTTGAAATTTATTGTCCACCTGTCGAATAGGAAAAAAGAGTGTTCGTTTGGTTGGACTTTTCTGAGTTTAAGACGGTGGTCTATATATCAGGGACGGTATGTGGTCCAACCATAAAAAACATGCGTATACAAACGCCATGTACATATATATCCCCATTCCTTGATATAAGATTTAGGGTTGGTGAAATGGTGATTTAACATCAATTATGGGTTAGTGATAATTTAACTGATTTAGAAAAAACATGAATAGCATTTTTAAGATTAACTTTGTTTCTGAATTAGTTACTGTTAATGCAACCAAAATATTTGGAAGAAGTTTAAAGTTCAAATTTTGTTGCGATTTTATAAAAACAAACATGATAGGTAGAAAATCATGCTGAGATTCTTATCTTCTTTTTCTTTGCCCATTTCCCTGGACCCCATCTAATGCTGCATTGTCGGTTTGTTCTTCTCCATCTTCAGTTTCTAGTTCTTCGTCCACCAATAAATTTTGTTTACACCTTTCTTTACATAGAAACAAAATTTCCCGGTACCGCAATAGTTGAAAAAACAAACTAAAAAAGTGGTTAGTTGAACAATTAGGCTATTTTTTTATCATCAATAACACACTACTTAGAACTTGTTTCAACGAGTTTTCTATTAAAAACTTACAATAAAAGTTCATTTCGTTGAAATTTCCAAAATTCTTTCTGTACTATTCATCGAATTTTAATTTGAAAAAGGCCATGTCTTTTACATATTTTTCCCATACACGTTGCATGATTACAAATGCTAGAAAATTTTAACCCAATACTCCTCCCCTGCCCCCACCAAAAAAAGAGTGCAGCCACTTGCCTGTTCCTACTTAGTTTACAAAAGAGAGATTTAACATCCGAAAAGCCTTCAAATTGTTTTATTAATTATGCTATTAATGCAATAATTTAACAAATCTACATATACTGCGCCGAATTTTATTCTCATAAGATCATAATTGGATCGTTGTTAGGAGCACTTCGTTCTTAATTACTACACTTTCAATCCAAGTATGACTTTTAAAGGGCCCCAAAACATAGTTCAGTACTATATATATTCACGTCACTAAAAGGTAATGATGGGTTAGCTGGCGAAGGGAGAAAAGATCATCTAAATGTTTTCTTATTTTTAAGTTGATAAGTTAAACTGTGTTCATTTTAAAATTATTTGATGAACCAAGACTATAACTTTTTGGCTCCTGTTTTAGATTGTTCGGTTTTGTGATGCAAAATGCAATTAAGGACCAAGTCATCTTAAGTTTTAATTTACTTCTTTGTCTAATTAAACTAGAATCATAAACGATGTGACAACTTTCCAATTCATAATACACACTTGGGAGGTGCTTACTACTGCACGTGAACGAATCTCTTGCATTATCGTAAAACATATCGTATTTTTCTTATAGTGTCTATGACTTGTGGTATCCTTGTGAACCATGAAGTTGACAAAAAAGGTTGCCATAATCTCTTGTTATATTTCATTGTCTAACAGAAACGAAACTAATGAAAATGTCAACACAATATATGGTTCTGAATCCATAGACCTAGTTACTGAAATTCCTATCTATCAAATAATCAGTTAAATATTTCTGATTGCAATGCATGCAATCTCGTGAGCTCCCATTGATCAACAATTACTCTTGACTCGGACTTCTGACGTATATCATTCTCATTCACGGACTGAGAAACCACAAAAAGTGGAAAATACTCCAAAAAATGTTATGCAGAAAAGAGTTTTCAATAATCCATGTTGATATTTTAATATTGAACCAAAGATCTGATTAAATCATGTGTTCTCTTTCCATCTAATTGGGAAATTATCAACTCCCAGAAAGCCGTACCTAATCTGAGTAACAAAATAAATTAGAATATATTAATATGTATTAATTATCATCCATAATTCCATATTAATTATTCATGCAAGATAAGCAGAGAAAGTAGTATATGATGTAATGAGATGGTTGATTATTCTCCACAAAAGCTTGTTTACATTTGTTGAGATTTGAGACAACTCAACCAGCATTTAATAATTTACTTAAAACACGATCTCCTCTGAAAAATGAAAACCCCTACCATTATTCCTCATACATGATATAATGCTGGAACAAGAAGACGCAAACATAAGTAGAGAGCCAAGAGCCAAATCAAGAAATGAAGCATTGTGGCAGTCTCACGTTGTTAATTACCTTACAACATGTTCTCTCAGTTATTGCTGTGCTCCTTATCTTATTTAGCTTCTCAACATGGCATGTTGAAGGGTCGAGGCCTTTACAGCATCATGATCAGAATTCACCTGTTTCATTGGCCTTCACTCGCTTCATCATGGCTCAAGCACACTCTGGTCCTAGTCGACGTGGGATGGGTCATAAACTAATTTCGTAAAATTAATGAAGGTTTTAAGCTCTTCTGATATATACATATATATGAAGATTTTTTTCAATTCTCTTGTGCCATTTGATTATTAACTTCTTCCTCTTGTTTAGCATTTTATTTTCTCGGTTTATGTAAGCATATTGTCTTGATCAACAGAACATAGTTTTGAAAGCAACGTTTGTTTAATTAAATTGGGATATTGTTGGGGAATTGTATTGTAAGTCTTTCATTCTTGTGTCCTTTCGCAGAGAGAATTGGGCAGCACAGTGTCCATTTAAAATGTTATATTTTGTGACTCAAGGGTAAAGTGCAGACTTGGAAAATTGGTCTGTTTATTATGCCATGATCGAAGTAAAGGGAAAAAAATATATACGTGTAATGGAAGCCTTGTTTGGCAAAACTTTACATGGTGCTAGTGTTAATCGAGTAGTTGTTGATTTAGTAGTGCCTTGTTGGCCTCCATTAAAGAAAACAAAATGAAAATAAGAACGAATCTCTTTAAATTTCATATAAGAGATGTAAGCTTTAAATAAATTTAAATGGTGAGAGTTTTTACTTTCTTTTTTTTTATTATTTCTGAATTGAATTTCAATATATTTTTAAAAAACATCAATAGTTAAAAAATATCAATATGCTGCTTTAAACATCATAAGTTATCCCGGAGGGTTTGAATCTTGGACGACCCAGGCTCTAATAATTCATTACATGAATTGTAACTGTTCAAAATTTACTTGAATACTGGGTGTGGCAGTGTGGAGATTTTTTACAAGTGTTATTAGAAAATATTAAAAAACAAAATCTATAGTCAAATAAATAATAATTACAACAATAGTTATTAAAAAGTTGTTTTGTTGGGATAATAATGATTATGACACCACTTTATATGACTTTTTTCAGCGTGGGCCAATACCTGCAGAAGATTAAAATAGTTGGGCCACGTTATACGAAATGAAACAAAATGTTGTACGATCCATCCCAAGTCATAAGAAAAAAAAGAGTTTGGGGAATTGCACATTAAAAACAAAGTAACCTAGTATTTATTTGAAGTGTTTTGTGGTGACCTATAAAACAAGTTATCTATATTTTATACAAACAATATGTTGCGTCTCACTTTATTTCTGGTGCGCCGAAGGAGTGGGCGCTTCAAGAAAAAAAAAATAGAAAAACAATTTGATCTAAATAACATGACATGAGTCACTCACATTGCTGATTCGAGTTCAATTTCTAATTCTTTTAAATAAAAAATAAATAAAATTTGAGAAAAAGAAAAAACTGGTGCATGAGATGAGTATGAGAAGTATTGTGGAATGAAGGAAGTGAAGAAGATGAAGTTGGAATGAACGCGGTTGAGTAAATGCCAAAGAAGTCATTTTCAAAAGCGATTGTGTAAATATTGGTTGAAAGTTTTGTGGGGGTTAGCGAAGCATTGTTAAACCTTTGCATGAGGGTAACCACATTCCTACCAACGTGGAGTTGGTCCTAACCACATAATTTCCATTTCCTCTTCTATTTCTATTCCCCAACATAAAACAAGTTAAACACACGTCAAAATTGCCCAAGTTCCACCACTAACATAAACGGGTTACACCAAAATCTTTCTCAATTACATTCATCAATTTTGGTTTAAAACCACAGCTAAGAATTTGTGTTTTATAATATATATATATATATATATATATATAAAAGAAAAATAATTTTACTTGAAAAAATAGAATAATTTAAATTATACTTTATATAAGAGTAAATTAAAACAACCTACTTAATCTAATCTATAAAAATCAACTTAATCTAATTTATAAAAGGTTATTACGAATATAATTTACTTTCAAAATTAATTTAAAAAATAAGATTCTTATTTTATTTAATTATATAAAAAAAATTATAATATATTAATAAATGACCCAATTTAAATTTAATAATATAATATTTAAAATTTAGTATATTAATAAATAATATAATTTAAATTTAATAATCTTATTAATTAGACTCTGATATAATATAAAAAAGTAATTATAAATATAATTTATTCTCAAAGTTGATTCAATAAATAAAATTTACACCTTAATTATATATTATAATTGAATGTGTATGAATATAAAATTTTCAGAATCCAGTTCAATTTTACAAATCAAATATATTAATTCAATTGTTAGAAGTTATTCTATCATTCATTATCTATGTAGATCATGTTACCCAATGTTACCCATAATTTACCACTGATAAATTTTATCTGCATTTGGCCAAATCGTCTTAATTGTGTAAAAGTAATAATCAATGTCAATAATTCTAAAACAAGTAACTAAACTTTTGACAACTTTCCCCTCCTAAGTGAATATATTTCCCCTAAAAGTTTGATAACAAGAATGTCATGTAGTTAATAACACAATAACATAATGTCGTGAAAATAAATGTGATTAGTTTTTTATTTTACCTACACAAACAAGGTTTTGAGTCGATATATTAAATTATCCTAGTAGGGATTGGTTGCTTGTAATCATTAAAAAAAATACCAATGTTATAGTTAAAATATGATGTCTTTATCTAATGATTTTTGAGCTTGAGAGAAGGTCATTTTAAATTAACTAAAATTTTTTTTAAAAAAAATAGTTAATAAATTTTTTAAGTCGCCATGATATTAATGTGAAATGTCTACTACTAATCAATCTTCTCAAAGAATTTTAATAATATTTTAATGAAATTCGTCTCCATTATATTTTTTTCTATCTAAAACACTTAAAATTAAATACTATGTTGGTCATTTTATTATATTAACACCTGAATTTATTCTTTGCTCTAGTTTTAAGTTTAATAAAACTGTGTAAATGTTTTTCTTCATTTAAAGTTCTAAATTTGTTTCTTTATTTAAAAACCTTGAAAAATTATTTCAATTAATCTATTTCAATTTTTTTACTTAAAAATCATTATTATTATTATATATTTATGTATATTCGGGTATAAATATTTGACAGTTTCATTCGAGTTAAAAATATTTACAGCCATATAAATTTTCTCAATAAGATTTTGTATACATTAAACTCATCTAAAACGTTAATAATAAAATTAACAACTAACTACTTGAACTAAGCATTCCCCTAATTAAAATATCATATTCCATGATTTTTTTTAAGCCATAAACACAATTCCTACAAAATCTCTAGAATTTCATTAATTTTTACTTTTTTATCACACGCTAAACCATTATAAAAAATTATTTGAAATCGAGTGAGAGTTTGAAAAGTGAGAAAGAAGTAGAAATTTTGAAGAAAAGAAATGTATAGATGAGAGAAAGCATTTAGGTGAGAAATTGAATTGAATTTTGGGATAGGTTGAAACGAAAAGCATTTTTGAGATGTTAGTCTCTAGATATGGAAAAGAAAGACATTGATTAAGATGATAGAAAAGAATAGGAGAGAATAGGAGAATTATGAGAAGGTTGAATTTGAGAGAAATGAAATAGAAGGGAAAGCGCGTGTAATGAGAAGGGAAAACCCATTATTCGCGGATATTTTATAGAAGAGGTGTGGCGGGGTTGATTATGAAGAAGAAAAGGAAATTGTTTATTATTACTGGGAAGGATGACGTTTGTGGCAGTAAAAGAGATGAGTGAATGGAATGGAATGGAATGGTTAAGAAGAAGAAGATATGAGAAATGAAAGTAGTTCATTGTTCATTAGAGCATAGAGCATGGTTGGTTCATTGAGAGTTCATACCCACCCACCACCCACCACCCACCACTTTATTTTCTTTACTTTGAATTCATTAATTCATTGATTCCCCCGGTAAGAAGGCAAACAGCAACATAAAGACAAGGGCAGAAGGATGAGGACAAAATCGTCCATCACATAAAAGAATCGAAACGCATTCATTTCTCTCTTTGTCGTCTTCGAAAACCATCAAAAGCAGGTGCACCCCCCTAACCTTAACCTTTACTTCACCTGCCCCATTACCCCATCCATCATCCCTTCATCCTTTCCCCACTAAAACCCAACTCTCTCAATTCCCTCAATTCCTCAATTCCTCAATTCCGTTACCGTTATCTTCTCAACCATTTATTTCTTTCTCTCTCTCTCTCTCTCTCTCCCTCAACCCAACTCAACCCCTTTATTTATTTATTCACCCTTCCTTTCACCCTTTTCCTCTTCCTCCATCAAGCACCTAACTTTCTGCCATCGCCCGAGACAAGTCACAAAAGGGTCTTTGTGTTGGTGTTTCTGTTTCTTACCGATGAAGCGTTCATTTCCGTCGCCCAGCGCCGACCAGGTGGAGACGAAGATGAAGAAGGCGAAGGCGGTGGAGGAGGAGGAGGAGGTGGAGCGCGTGGAGGGGTTAGGACGTTTCGACGACAACCTGCTGTTTGAGGTGTTGAAGCACGTGGATGACCGTACGCTTGCGATGGCGGGGTGCGTGAACAAGCAGTGGCACAAGACGGCGCAGGACGAGAGGCTTTGGGAACTGATCTGCACGAAGCAGTGGGCGAACACCGGGTGCGGGGAGCAACAGTTACGATCGGTGGTCCTCGCCCTCGGTGGCTTCCGTCGCCTCCATGCGCTTTATCTATTCCCTCTCTCCAAGCCTCAGACATCTTCTTCCTCTTCCTCCTCGTCCTCGCCCTGGGGCCCCACCATCCCCCAGGTGATTCGATCGAAGCCCCTTCGTTTGGGCAAAGACGAGGTGCACCTCTCTCTTTCGCTTCTCTCTATTCGCTACTACGAGAAGATGAATTTCAATAACCGAACCAGATGAGATGATTCCTCATTATTCCATCATCCATAATCCATAATCCATTCTATGTGTTGTTTTTTTCTAAACCTAATTTCGGCTTTCTTCTTTTAATTTGTGCGATTTTTAGATTTCAGTTGCCAGATCTGCTTTTAATTCAGGCAATTAGTTTAAGCTGGATGTGTTTTGTAACCTGTATGTATGTACTTTGATTTGATAAATAATATAATATAATGATATATATGAATATTGGGATGTATGTGCATCTCCACCATGTTGTTATTATTATGATGATGTTTTTAATTTCTCGTTTTGGGGGTTGGGAGAATAGCTTGGGGTTTGGATCTGAGGGGGAAAAAGGGGATTCGGGAGTGTACTGAATAAGAAATCAAGAAATGGGGTGTAGTGGATGGAATTGCCGAAAGGAGTGGAAGGAGTGATTGGCGGTCCTGAGAGTGTTTTTTTTCCGAATGTGCACAAGGAGACAGAGGCTGAGGTCTTATTGTTCTGTAATAAATGTCTGCTACTGCCTATGTTTTCTGGCTCTTAGTTCGGCCCAATGGGTAAATGACACACGAATGAGTTTGCACTTCTAATGCATCTGCAAAAGCCAAATTTTTTTCTCGAGGGCCGATATTTGTCGCAACGGGGAACCATATTATTTGTTTCCTTCACTGTACATTTTTTTATGCTCTAGTAATATTGTAGTATCATCTCAACACAGACACTCTCTTGGACCGAAATCTTGTTTTTTCTTCCACTTTTACTAATTCTTCTTTTCATTCTTACAAGAAAGGAAGGCCATTAATATTACACTGTTACCAAAAACTCGGCTAGTAAACATGTAAATCAGTATTCAGAATTTGGGAAGGTCAAGAATCTAAATGGTGAAAACCGGTTTTGTTGTGTCAAACTTTGGTCAACTAGATAATAATACTATCAGGAACAACCATATTCCTTTCTCATTTAGGCATGACCATCAGAGGCATTTCAGTGTCTTATACAGGTTAACAAATATATTTTCGATTCGGGTAAAATGTCAAACAGTAAGAATGACATTTCGGCTTCGGCTTTGTTTGGTTCTCATTAAAAAAAAATTGTAGCACATGATATGAAGGGAAAATATGTGAAAGGCTTAAATGTTGGGTCAAACATCATTTAGATTCTATTGTAATTGAAAGTGGAAATAGTAGATGAACACAAAATTATAGACTGTCAACCCAACAGATAACCCCGACACACTTGTCCAAAGATAAATGTTTGTAGAAGTGTGTGCAAAAATTATTAGATAATGTTGCAGTCACTTTTCTGATGACCTAGTAATTATTAATTAGTTTAAATTAAAAATTAACTGATTAAAATGTCAAACAATATATATATTTTTTTTTAAGTTAAAAGCACGTCAACAAATTTTCAAACAACTCTGTTAAATGAGTCTCATAGGAAACAGTTTAGTAAAATGTTATAAACATTTCCTAAAATTACATTAATTCACAACATTTTAAAACAAATTTTATAATTGGACCTATTTTTTTTACCAAACTACATAAATGCAATCAAACAAAACTTCAAACAACCCTCACCATACATGCAGCATGCATTTAATATTTTAAAATAAAATATACTTTAATATAAAATATTAATAATTTGTTGGGTTATTATAATATTTATACACCCTTTTAATACATCTGTACAGATAAATTAGACTATATAAATTTACAAATCATTGTTATAATTTTATTTTTTAAAACTTTTTATTGTAAAAAAAAGTGAAGTGGACTGACATTCTCGCAACACTACCACATTTGATATGAACAACACAGATAAACTTATTGTACATTATTTTTCTAATAAAATTATCTATTAAATAATATTTTATTAATTTCATGGAGATTAAACAAATGTTTATAGAGGAAAAAAAAAGTCAATAACCACTTGTACTATATCATATTTTTCTGAAACAAATATTTTATTTAATATCTAAATATAAAATTTGTTTCTATGAGTGATTATATTAACAATTATTTATTAATATAATTTTTGCATTAACTCTCAGCATATATTAATTGTTTTTCTTCAAACACCAAAGTGTTTTGGCAAATTGGGATCTGCCAAACAGTTAAACAAATTATAGGGTCTTCTTAGCAATGCTTCTCGTGGCCCATTTGTTTTTGCAAAATAATATATATCCAGTTCTCTACTTTCGCAACAAACTACTAAAAAACAAATAGAAAAGAATTCAAAATTATTTTAATCTTCCTATTTAGTGCAGTTAAAATAGGTACAATTTTATGTATCAAATTGCTTAAAAAAAAATGATAAATTTTGTAATGGATAAAAAAAAAGGTTTATAGAATCTCATTCACCTGAGTTAAATTTGTAAGGCTTTAATTTAAGTTCATTTGCTTCTTTATTTTATGCTTTTTATAATATATTAAATAATAAAAAAAATATTAAATTTAAACATGTTATCTGTCTTTTAAATGTGAATTAAATTTATTTATTATTTTTAAATTTTATTATAGGTTATATCTTGATAGAGGTTAAAGAATTAAATTACCATCAAATTATAAAATGTGTTAATTTTAAATAAAAAAATCATATTTTAATTATAAATTATTATTTTTTTCTAGTGTAGATGAAACCATTTATTTATTATACAAATTTATATATTTTTAGTTAATTAATGACTAAAAAAATTATATAAATACAATTATTTACAGTTAATTATACTGTACTTATAGTATTATGCAAATTAGTGTGGTAGTTTTCCATTATGATATTATATAATTTATATATGGATATGAAAAAAAATTTAAATTACAGTATGACAGTAACTATAAAAAAATGAAATTCATAATAAGTTCATTTATTTAACAGTTATTTATTATGAATAATTCTATAATAATTATGTTAAAAAAAATCATATAACAAAATTTATGTAAATAATTAAAATTAAACAATAAAATATTAATTTAATTTGATTTATATTTTATACTAAATTAAAATAAATCAAATTAAAATATATATAATTTTATGTTTTGTTTCAATTTTTTTAATAAAAAATAAAATTAAACTCAATAAAAATTATTTATAGTTTATATGGTAATTTATTTTGATTTTATAATAAAATCTTACTACATGTTTATTAATTAAAAGTATTTACTTATTTTGATAAAAGAGTTTAGAAAAAATAAAATAAAAAATAATTATATTTTTAGATAATTTTTATTTTTATTTCTTATATTTAAAAATATTTATTTTAGTCTCTCAAATAAAATAAATTTAATTCTCAAACATTAAATGTAAGGAACTAAAATAAAATTTTTAAAATTATTTTTAATATTTCAAATTCAATATTTAAAAATTAAAATAATATTTTATAAAAACAAGTTTGTTAATTTAATGAAATGAAAATGAGTTATTGTAAATTTTAATAACTAAAAACATAATTAAAAAAATTACATAAAAATGATAACGTTGTTCTTTACTCATATTACTCATATTTCAATTTCATCTTATGATAAATACATTTAATAGGGGTTAAAGTATGGAAGTAAAAATTTAAATTTAATTAGTTTAACATGACCTAAAATATGTATAATACTAAAGGTTTATCCTAAAATAAACCCTTTTCAAATTATAAAGACAAAAGATAAAAACAAATTTAAATAGAAAGTTATAAAAATATATTTAAACCAAATTATGGTAGAAAATATGCATTAATTATTTAGGCTTTGAATGTTAGCAATCAAACATAAAATATCTATGGCTTAAATAAATGAGAGAATGAATGCATTTAAAGTAAATTGTGATTAATTTTAGGTTAACAGCAGTAAAACATTGATTTCATTTCCATTCAGATAAAGTGTCCCCTAGTTGACCCAACAGAGAAGAAAATAAGAAGAGACATCTTGATTGGTTTTGGGTTTAAGGAGGGGAAAGAAAGAAAGATAGAAAGAAAGAAGCAAATTGATTATTTATTTTCTTTGGGAAGGGAAGAAGAAAGAAAGAAAATCATTGAATCGATCACAAGAGGAAGTAGTGAAAATGGGGATTTCCAAGACAAGCACTGAGGGTACCGATAATTCCAATAGCAATAGCAATAGCAATAGCAATAGCAGCAGCAGCACTCAGACTGAAACTGACAACCATATCTCCCTTCCTGCTCCCTTTGCCGAAGGAGAGAAGCTCATAGCCACCCACTCTAATATTCTCTACGAAGTCAAGGTTTCCTTTTATATTTTTTCTCTTTTACCCCAAATTCCAAAGTTATCATTTTTGAAACCGAAATATTTGTCTTGTTTGAAAGGTTAGGGAAATTGAGTACCACAACACTGAAGGCTGGCAGTTCCTCGTTCATTATCTCGTAATCATCTTAACTTTTCTCTCCTTTTAATGTTCCCTTAACATTTTCTTTAATCTTATTTGTTCTCTTAAATTGTTCTTTTTTTCTTCTTTTTTATTTTCAGGGTTGGAAGAAAAGGTCAGCATGTATATTATATATAAATGGTTGTCTTGTTCAATGTTCTGTTGAGAGCTTCTGGTTTAGTTTTCTAGTGTTTATTTTTTGCTGCAGTTGGGATGAATGGGTTGGCATGGATCGTTTGATGAAACACACTGAGGAAAATCTGCGCAAAAAACATGTCCTTAATAAGAAGCATGGCAATGATAAGAATGTGAAAGTCTCACGTGGTCCTCTGGCTAAATCCAAGAATACTAACGGTCAGACATTTCTTTTCTGCACTTTTATTGCTTCAATCCCAATGACTTGCTGTGTTTCTTGTCTGTAGTGGATGTTGTGACTGTCCGAAAGCCGTATTAATTAGAAGCATAGCACTAGAATTAGATTATGCATGTGCTGTTCTCAACTGGAGATAGAGGTTGATGTTGTCGGACTTGCCATTTAGGAATCCTACCAAAAGGTTCACCGTAGTTTTCTTGATGTGCAGTATGAGATGCAGATGACTCTGTGTTTTGTGTATGCTGAGGGAGAAATTATTAGGTTGTTTTGGAAAACCACTTGTTCATGGTCCCAACTAATGTTTGTATATATTCAAATTTTATAATTTATGAGAAAGAATTAATAACACTTGATTATAAGTCATGTAAAGATTAACGAGAACTTTAATAATACTCTGTTGTTGAGGTTTTTTTTTTTTTTTTTTTTAAGTTTATGCATTTTTTTTTTTGTAGGATTAGAAGTATTCTTGAATGATGCTCTCTAATTCGTCTCTACAGAGGCATTTCTATACTCAGTAATCAATTGCATAGTAAGAAACAATTTGTTGAAGATCTTCACCATGTTCAGGACCTGGGAGCCTCTAACTTTTGGCTGTGGGGAATTGGGGATTAACTGAAATTACTTACGAGTATTTGGGGGTTGTCCTGAAACTTTTTTTCAATCTATATACATTTTTTCACACACCCACACACCCATATATATAATATATATATATACACACATATATTATGTGCTTTATCTCCAACTTAACTTTTTATAGTATTCTAGTTCAGTGGTTGATCCAAAAGAAAAATTCTACAACGAGGAAACATACTATTTCTCTTTGAATTGTTTTTTTATGTCAATATATGTTGAAAACAGGGAGTTTTTGCTTAAGTAGGAGTAATATTATCTGCATCAATTTTCGCAAGAGAGTAGAGGAATATGACTTGGAATTAAAATTGGAAGATGTCACACCACAAGTTTCTTAGATTAAATTTTTGCTGATCAATACTACAAAATGATGGAAAAATTAATAAAGATGTCATACAGGATACACATGGGATGATTAAAATGTAGAAATGACATTGTTGGTTATTTGTGATTGCAAAGTACCTACCAAATTCAAAGAAATCTTTATTATACTGCTGTACAAAGAGTATACTTTATGGCAGTGAATGTTGGGCCTTAAAAGAACTACAAGATAAACATGTGGGAGTGGAAGAAATGAGAATCTTAAAATGGATCTAGAGCCACAAAAGACAAAACAGGATACAAAATGATTGTATACGAGGAGAGATTGTTGTAGCACCAATAGAGGAAAAGATGATAGAAAATTGGTTAAGGTAGTTTGGACACATACAAACATGGTCATGAGATACCAGTGAGAAAAGTAGATTGTATGGTTTGGAGTCTTCTGAAGAGGAAAGGGATACCAAGGACATGGAGGAAGTCTTCAAGTGGAATATCATGATAAATAATATATCTGAAACTTTGGTCTTCAACTGATTTGAATGAGATCTTATCATTCATTTAGTTGACCTTATGTTAGTGAGATAAGGCTTTGTTATCGTTGTTGTTGTAGTATTAGTCATTATACCCTATAATGATGAGTGAGTTAATAAATGGCATAGAAGAACGAGGAGCTTATTGCTTATGTATTACAGCATACTGAGGAATCTTTGGAGAATCACTCCAGAAAAGCTAATTGTTGTGGCTGGAGAGCTCAAGACATTGTAAGCCCCACTTTGGAATCCCACACTTCCAATGTGAATCTCAAGTTCCATGCCTATATTCTAACACTTACACTTTGTACTATTACTAATTAGAATAAATAATTTGGACCTTTTTTCAATACACTACAAGCAGCTTCAAAGCAGTCTATATCTAAGAATTTGTGAATACTAATTCTCTTGAATTTTCATTAATAGTTACCACTGCCACTTTATTTAATGGGGTCCTTTCCAAAATAACATAATATATATTATTTGTCTAATTAGCTAATATGTAAAGTTCAATGACATATCTTTAACAATATTGCATTCCATGAGGAATTTCTAAACATACAGTGGGGCCAATGACAAAAAATCATTGTGCTTGGTAGGAGCCCCACACTCAACGTAGATGCCATGTACAATGCCTTGTGTCTGTGCTAAGTTCTTCTCTTTACTGAAAAGTTGGCTGTCATTTGGTCAAGAAGATATATGATCTAATACTCAATGCGTCCCTTTCTTTAATTTAGTTGTTCTTGTAGCTTATGCTGTAAATTAAAAGGGGTTTATGGTTTATGATATGACCTCATGCAAATATGTAAAAATCAACTTTTACTTAGTTTGTGTTCCTAATATTTCTGAGATGTTTTTGGGAAAAAATGAAATGCAGTTTCAAGAGGCAGGAAACGAAGGAATGAATCTGTTATCAAGGTACTCTCACATTGTAAATTTCAATTTATATAAGGCACTTGTCATATATCCACTCTTGAAAGTTCACGTAAGGCGTCTACATCAATATAAACTGTTAGTCAAATTAGTTGGACAGTTCATGTGTAAATATTGCAAACTTTTTTTACTGATATTTTGTCCCGTGGGGGGAGGTAAGGGGATGGTTCTTCACAATTCTATTTTGGCCTAAAATTATCGATTTAGTTGATTTTATTGCTTGATTATTTGTAGCTAAAACCTGCTGTTGATCCTGACAAACTTGTCAGCGTTCAAATTCCTCCAACATTGAAGAAACAGTTAGTTGATGATTGCGAGTTAATTACCCATCTTGGCAAGGTAGCGATATTTTCTTCAATATATTAATATAATTTATGACAATTGTTCAGTGCCTCATTTACTTTTGGAGCAAGTTGTTATGCATATATTATTATTAGTTACAGAACACAGTTTTACTTTTCTAGAAGTCATTTTCAAATTGTTGAATTTATGTTTTTTCCTATGCAGCTCGTTAAACTTCCTCGTTCTCCTAATGTGAAAGACATATTGAAAAATTATTTTGATTACAGATTGAAGAAATGTGGCTCGTAAGTTTATGCTGACACACCCCTCCATTTTTTAAGCTTGATGTTGAAATTCTTTTTTCTATATTGGGAAGTGAAGTGTGCGTCAAATTATTTCAAACAATTAAGCAGTTAGAACGGGAACATGGAGCCAGCAATTATTTTAACTGAATTTACTATTATTTAGAATAAATCCCTGCCTCATAATCTTTTCACTAATCATTTATACTTCTTTTTAAGTATTGTTTGGAATAAAATTTTGTTTTTTGGCCCGGTCAATGCATATTCAAGTAGAAAGTTTCACTTTGATTAGTCTTTCGGCAATCTCCTTCTTAAGTTCTGTAATTATTTAGCTTCTTGAGTTTCATTACTACTCCAGCTCTCTGTTTTTGGTACAGCTACATTCTTTATATTTTTTCCTCATGGTTCTTATTGCTACTGTTTGAAACAGGATGGCTGATTCAGTTGAAGAAATTATGAAAGGATTGTGTTGTTACTTTGATAAAGCACTGCCAGTGATGCTCTTGTACAAGATCGAGCGCCGACAGTACCAAGAAGCTTGTCCAGCCAATGTCTTTCCTTCTGCTATATATGGTGCTGAGCATTTGTTACGCCTCTTTGGTACGCTTGATCGTCTGCCACCAGACGAACTTACTATATGACGGGTTTCAAGTTTAGCTTATTGTTGCATCAAGTTGTAATGGAAATACAGATGGTGGTGTGGAGTGGACAGCAAAATGCTGGCCGTTTTGGTTCAGCCCTACACGAGTTTATTATGTGCTTATGTTTCTGTCAAATTTGCATCTTGTAGATCTTTGCCATTATTATGTCTTTCAACAATATTCTAATTAAAATTGCCTTTTTTGAATTTTGAAGTTAAGTTGCCCGAGTTATTGTTCCATGCTAGTATTGAAGAGGAGACATTGATAGAGCTTCACGCACAGTTGCTTGACTTTCTCAGGTTCCAAAGTTCTCCTCGTAGTTTTATGTTATAATTAGTCTTTGGTGATGAATTTAAATGGGAAAATAACTCTGTTGACAATTGAAATTTTACAAACAAATTTTAATGCATAGCTATCCACTTTATGTTGCAGGTTCTTGCAAAAAAATCAGAGTACATTTTTCCCTTCTACTTATCATGTTGCTGAAGATATTGAGAACAGCTCCAACAAATAAGGTGACTAGGCTTGTGGGCAACAATTGATTTTGCTTTGTACATAGTTTCACAGAGCTGCTGGTGGTATAGAATGCTTGTCACAATTGCACTTTACCTTTCTTCTTTTTGTCAATATGATGTGAAAAGATTTGCCGAGTGTAAACTTAGTTTTGGGAACTCGCTTTTTCAGAGGGTACGGCGAGTGTACCAATTATGGAAGGAAAATGCTAACTGACCCTTAATTCTAAACACCAGTTGTTGATTTTCTGAATTTTGTTTCAAATTTAATGTTTTCCAAATAATGCCTGTCGTTTCACAGTTCAAACAACGCTCTTAAAAAAACAAATTCTACTTTCTTAACTTCCTACTGCAGCCCCAACATGATGAACTTTATGCTGACAAATTAGGTTATTGTGAAAAGTGGGTACTTGTAAAATGACTGAGACTCCAATGTTTTAACTAAGGATATCAAATAAAATGATAAAGTTGGTTAAGTCAAACATTTCTTTTGACACAGGGATATCAGACTAGAATATGTTAATAAATATTCATAAGATAAAATATTTTTAAAATAATATTATAAATGTTAATTAATATGGTTCTATGTTACTAAGAATTTTTTTTGCTAAAAAATTTCTAATAATTATGTTTTAAAAATGCTTAATCATAATATCTTATTTTACTTATCATATTATTTTTGTGATGATGATAATCAATAACCATTTAAAAATAATTTGCTAATGAATTATTGGAAAATGAGAAAAATAAATACAGTTGTCATTACTTTGGAAATGATTTTTTTCGAACTTTCACATATTTCAATAATAGATTTATTTCACCAAAAGTTACATGCAACATATCTGATTTTTTGCATTTAGGAATGCACAAAAAATACTATTAAGAGAAAATAAAATTGAAAAAAAGGGGCCTTGGCCCCAGGGATCAAAGTTGATCCGTCTCTGGATATAGTCTACAATAGAATAAACTTCGTGCATGATATTCATTACAAGGTTTCTGCACATGTGGTGGTGACTATGCCTGTGATACAATGAAAAACAATTTTTTAAGATGTATTATGGTTATTATAATTGACTCATAATCACCAGAAATATTCTTAGTAACATAGAAACATATTAATTATTATTATTATTATAATAATAATAATCAACATCATGAGTCACATACATATTGTGAATAAATTTATTTTTTGATTAGGTATAAAATCTTTATAGTTACTTGATATTTTTAATTTGAACTATTAAGTATTTTAATTGTAATCATATATAACTTTTAATCTTAATACGTGTTGACATAAATAAGTGTTTCCGTTAAAGTCATTTATATAACTTTTGATAGAAATGAAGTTATTTTGAGTAATTTATTAAATAACTTTATATTGAATTTTGATCATCCAAAAACTTAAGCTAGAATGCTTTATATTTAATTGTGTTAATCCAAAAAAAAAACAAATAGAAGCTTTTATTGAACAGGCCAAATACCTTTTTCTTTAAAAAAATAAAATTATTTCATATTTTAATTTAATTAACTTTGTGAAATACAACTTACAAGATTATATAGTTCTAAATGTTTGATTTATCTAAAATTTGCTATATATTACCATCAAGATGATGTTAAATTATTTAATGGTTAAATTAATAAAAATTATTATATAAAGAGGGACTTACCAGCAATTTTGGGGGTGATGAGATTCCAGCTGCAAGCACCTTGTTCTCTTCTCAAGTGTCCATTCTCCTCTTTTCGCTTTGTCTTTCTCACGTAATGGAATACTCTCAAATTTTCTACATTGATTTTTTGGTATCAAAAGTTTTATCAATTAAAATTTATGGTTGGCATAATCATTAAAATAATTTTTATCAAAAGTCAATAAATTTAAATAATTTATGATTTGAATAAGAGTACAAATATAGACTATTCATTGTAATTATTATATATTCCCTTGCGATTAAGTTATGATTATATTTATGAGAACATTTTAGAATACTAGATTTCTTGATGGTTGACTTGAAAACGAAGGCAGTGATATGTACGAGAAAAATAATAAAGCGTTAAACATGATGATTTATTTATTTATTTTGTATGATTCAATTCAGTTTCGTATACGATTGTCCTGACTATAAAAATTATAATATCATCAGCCTTGGATTATATTCCTTTTCTTAATTAAGAATAAATTTTCTCAATATATTTAAATCATCTGAGAATTGTTTTAAAGGTAGAATATAGTTTTGAAGTTCGTCTTTTTATACTATTAGTTTACATCACATCAAAATTTATTTTAGTAGCCATTGTTTTGTTCTTTTAACGACAACATAAATGTGTTGTGTTTACACTTTATAGGTCTTTGATCGTGTGAGAACTTTGCATGACAAGATGCCCACTGATGAAAACCAACGAAAATATTTTTATATATTTTGTATTTTTATATATTTTAATAGAATCTAAATAATTATTGGACTTAGAGGTATCAATATTATTGAAATATTTGTTTAATAGTAATGTTTAGCATGTTAGGCTTATATATATATAAAAAAGATAACAATAGTTGCGCAGCCTGCTACAAAACGTCCCTGTCACACAGTCTGCGCAGGGAAGTAGAATCAAACCAATGCCAAAACCAGGAAGCAACTATTTATATATAAACGTAAATGAATGTCAACTGATGAAAGGGACTAGTAATTCTAATAAAATGAAACGAACATCTATACACAACATTGCAAGCAGACATACTATGTATATATATGGAGGATGATGAAAGTGAATTATTACAAGTAGAATCCTACTATGGCCCTAACTAGTGCTAGTTTTCACTCAATTATCACCATGTGGTTGATCCTTCTCTCTCTTGTTATGTCTCTGCATCTTTCATCTTCAGAAGTAGAAACCGTGCATCAAGGTTCTTCCCTCTCAGTGGAGGATCCCAAAGATGTCATGATCTCACCAAACGCCATGTTCTGTGCGGGTTTCTATGCCGTTGGTCAAAATGCATATTCCTTCGCAGTTTGGTTTTCCCAGCCCTATGGCCAAACCAAAAACGCAACCGTCGTATGGATGGCGAACCGTGACCAACCTGTAAACGGCAAGGGCTCGAAGCTTTCCCTTCTTCGCAACGGCAACCTCGCGTTAAGCGACGCTGACGACTCCCACGTTTGGTCCACAAACACTGTTTCAGTGTCCTCCTCTGTGCAACTGTTTCTGGACAACACTGGCAACCTTCTTCTGCGTGAAACCGAGGGTGGTCGTGTCGTTTTGTGGCAAAGCTTTGATTTTCCTACGGACACGCTTTTGCCTCAACAAGTGCTCACGAGATATGCAAAATTGGTCTCTTCTAGAAGCGAGACTAACAAGTCGTCCGGTTTCTACACCTTGTTCTTCGACAACGACAACATTCTTCGTCTTCTTTACGATGGTCCTGAAGTTTCAGGCCTTTACTGGCCAGATCCATGGTTGGCCACTTGGAACGCTGGACGTTCCACTTACAACAACAGTAGAGTTGCGGTAATGGACACACTCGGCAATTTTAGTTCTTCAGATGAGTTCACTTTTATGACATCTGATTATGGCACTGTAATCCAAAGAAGGTTAATGCTTGATCATGATGGAAACATTCGTGTTTATAGTCGCAGAGATGGCGGAGAGAAATGGTCTGTTACGTGGCAAGCCAAATCAAGACCGTGTAGCATTCATGGTATTTGTGGCCCTAACAGTTTATGCTCTTACCATCAAAATTCTAGTGTGAAGTGCTCTTGCCTTCCTGGGTATAAGTTGAAGATTGATGGGGATTGGTCTTATGGGTGTGAACCCAAATTCTCTATGCTCTGCAACAAAACCGAGTCTCGGTTTTTGTATATAAGCAACGTGGAGTTATATGGCTATGACTATGGGATTATGACAAATTACACGCTCCATCAGTGTCAGGAGTTGTGCCTTCAATTATGCAACTGTAAGGGCATCCAGTATACATATGTCTTTGGCAGTGGCACTTATACTTGTTACCCGAAGTTGCAGTTGCGGAATGCGTATCGGACACCGTATTTTAACGCTGATTTGTACTTGAAACTACCAGCAAACAGCTCATATTTTTATGAAGGATCCACACATGGGCACAGTCTTGACTGTCCTTCGAATATTTCGAGGACGATGCAGCTTGAGAGAGCATATGACATGAGTCATGAAAGCAGATACGTTAAGTTCTTGTTTTGGTTTGTAGGGGGAGTGGGGGTATTTGAGGTTTTCTGCATATTTGTGATTTGGATTTTTGTTGTGAGAACAAGGGAGCGAAAATATTCTGGTGTAGATGGACGAGTATATAATTTGGCCATGAATGGTTTCAGAAAGTTCAGTTATTCTGAGCTGAAACAAGCCACCAAAGGGTTTCGTGATGAGATAGGAAGGGGTGCAGGAGGGGTTGTATTCAAAGGTGTGTTGTTGGATCAACGAGTCGCGGCAGTGAAGAGACTCAAGGATGCTAATCAAGGAGAAGAAGATTTCCTCGCAGAAGTAAGCAGCATTGGAAGGCTTAACCACATGAACTTGATTAAGATGTGGGGGTATTGTGCTGAAGGAAAACATAGACTACTGGTGTATGAGTTCATGGAGCATGGGTCTCTAGCACAAAATATGGAGTCCAATGCATTGGACTGGACCAGAAGGTTTGACATAGCGTTAGGTACAGCAAGAGGATTGGCTTATATTCACGAGGAGTGTTTGGAGTGGATTTTGCACTGTGATGTGAAGCCTCAAAACATACTTCTAGATTCTAACTATAACCCAAAGATAGCGGATTTTGGGCTGTCCAAGCTACGAAACAGAAATGATACAGTACATACTCTAGTTTTTCACGGATACGAGGAACAAGAGGTTACATGGCTCCTGAGTGGGTCTTTAACCCACGAATCACGTCCAAAGTTGATGTTTATAGCTATGGAATTGTTGTTTTGGAAATGGTGACCGGAAAGAGTGCAACAAAGGATGTTGATGGCACTGATAATGGAGTGGAGAAGCAGCATCTCAGCATGGTCCCGTGGCTTAAAGAGAAACAGAAAAATGGATGTGGTTGGGTTAGTGAAATCTTGGACCCCAATGTAGAAGGAGTTTATGAGGAGGATAAGATGGAAGCTTTGGTTACGGTGGCTCTGCAATGCGTAGAAGAAGAAAAGGACAAGAGACCCACCATGAGTCAAGTAGTAGAGATGCTTCAGAAATGTAGTCGCGAAAATGATAATCGGTGATCATCACAAAAATGAGTGTCATGTCATAAATTATCGTATCCATGGTTCCATCGTTTGTTCAGTGTACACAGAAAACTAAGTGATTTGAACGAGATGTATCATGGTTAGGGGATTATGTGTTTCGCTCCTAGTACCTATCCACTTATTTTATTTTACTTTCTATTTTTTATCATTGTTTTTAATCTTCAATCTTAAGTTGTGTAGATGCATGCCATGATATGTCCTTTTTTTCTTTGCAACTCAAATGTGATGTCCAAGTATGCTTCCATGATTGTTCTTGTACAAAGTACAATGCAAAAATTCCCTCTTTAGAAGCTTAAGCAGGAACCTAAAACAGCGAATAACTGCTCACAACAACATTCTCAAATCAAAGTGGATCATCAATTGTAGATTAGAGTGTCAATCATTAACAAACAAATCAGGAAAAACTAAGGATGCAATTAAGGCCCATTTCATTGTGCATTGAACTTTTGCACCAGGTACTGAAGAGCTTAAGGCCCAAATAACTCTGAAATCAAAAGCCCATAGCCCAAATAAATCCTTATTATAAGAATAGATGCTATACACTCTATTAATTTTGAAAATTTAACAAGATAACTTTAATATAAAAAACATAATAATTATCATTGCATTACGAAAATTTACTTTATGTTTAACATAAACTTATTCCAGTTTATGAAAAATTTATCGAAATCATATAGAAAGAATTTCTTAATTAACTAAAATTTATTATTAAAAAAACTAAATATAAGCTTTTACTTAATATTTTTTATATTTTATCATTTACTGAATTTTACGTAGTAATTTTTATTAAATAATAAAGAATTGATTTAAAAATTGTAAGAAAATAATGTTCTTCTCTGTTATGTTTAAGTATAATAACCTAAGTCACTTTGCTTACAAGAAGAAAAAAGAAAAGAAAAGAGGAAGGAGTGATGTACTGTGTGGCACGTGGTAGCAGAAGATATAAAAACCATACACAGTTTGACAAAAAAAAGAAATAGCAACTTGTCGTAAAACTCCAAGAAAGAAAAAAACGAATAATGGATGAATGTGCAGCGTTGCATGTCAACGAAAACCAAAAAATCTTGACCAACCTCACTAATTGAATGAAGCATAAAATAAGTTCCATTTGCCAAGTTGCTTTAGGCCATAAGCTCATACTACACCAGATATGTCTTGATTAATAAAATGTTTATACTAAATTAAATTATCAAAACATACTATTATCCAAATTAAATTATATTATTATCCAAATCAAATAATTGCAAATGGATATTATATTGGATGCGTGACTCCAATGGACGACCATATGAATGAGGTAGAAAACCAAATAGATAATGAAAAAGATTTGCATTGCTCATTTGTATGTTATTAATATTACAAACTCTCACAGCTGTGTAAAATTGACCCAAATTTGGCAGTGGATGGTTTTAGTTTTGAGTGCTCATGGTTTCCATGAGTCATATCACACTCAGATTTGTCGTTGGAACCCAGATTTGACGAATAATTGTGAGAACTCAACTGTTACAGATAAGAGTCGGAACTCGGATTTGTCATCAAGTGTTGGATCAAGTGTTGGAGTAATGTTTTCCTCACATAATTCTTGTCTTTACATTTAATAAGAATAAACGGGAAAATGAAAGATAATGAATCTGAATCCCAGACAAATTGCAATATATTTACGCATAAAGTCTAGTTTACACTTGAACTCGTGTAAAAAATATTATACCAAGTGATTGATGTATAAAAAAGTGAGTTAAGGATATAATTTGCGAAAAAATATTACCCTTATAAGACGTTAAGTAAAAGGAAGTAAAATAAAAATGATGTAAGAAAATACAAGAGTCTAGATGAATAAAAAATCAAGAAAATAAAAAATCTTTCCCCACTATTACAACTCTGTATGAAGTTTCGTTTCTAATAAGTCCATTTTTTTCTTGTCAGATTAAGGAGATTTAGAGATTTACGCAAAGGTTTTTCTTTATTTTATTTGCTTACTGTTGCCTGTTTTCATCTTTATCTCTAATCCTCATTTCATAAACTCTCTATTTTTCTCCCATATTAACCATGTTGACCTTCGTTAAAGAAATAATCATCCTTATTCTTTACAAACAAAGTTTTATTACGAAGTAAAGTTTAAGAGCTGTTCTATTTCAAACATAAAAATCTCACAAGTTCAAATAAGAGATAAACAAAAAAGAAATATGTTTTTAATTTTTGTAAATCGATGAATTTAGATCTTGGTCTATAAATAATTTTCTTTATTTTTTATCACTTTAAAATTGAAAAATATCGCCTTTGATCATCAATATTATATAACAGTAATTATTATTTATGTATTAAATAAGAGATTAAATAATTATTTCAAGTGACGTACGTTAATAATGATTTATAATATAATATTGGCACGTATGATTTCAAAATGTATGAAAAAAATCTTAAAATTTGTATAATAAATACTATTTATTTATCGTAAAATGAATATTAACAAATATTTAAAATTTTGACGAGATAAAAATCAAAGAAAAATTGTCTATTAAGACTACGCATAATTTATTTTTATTAGCATAAAGAGTTGTATTTCTATTAGGTTGAATTATTTATTTGATCTGATAGTTACATATTATAATTTTTAATTTCTATAATTGAGAATATGTTATTTTAAATTTTTTAAATCTTTACATGAAATCTATTACATATTATTTTAATTATTGAAACTAAAATATAGATTTTCATAACTGCAGAAGTCAACGAATAACTAAACCTAGATAACATTTGTAAGAACCAGTGACAACGCAGTATAAATAAAACTTTATTTTTTTGAATACATTCTTTACTGGGAAAAATATGAAGCATTAGAGTAGGCATGGAGCCGAAAAGAAGCAAAAAAGGAGAATAAAAAACTAACGAGGGAGGAGTTTATTTTCATGGGACTGAAGCATCTCTGCAACGTGGCTCATGGATGGTCTTTCGTTCATGTCATCTTGCACGCACTGCAAAGCCACTTTAACCAAAGCCTCTACTTGTGAAGCGTCGTAGTTTCCTTCCAAGCTGGTATCAATTATCTCCTCGATCCAAAACGAAGGTGTGGGTGAATGCTTGATCTTGTCCCTTATCCACGTCACCAGCCGATGCTGTTCTATGCCCCTACTGTTCTCAAGACTGTGGATTTCCATAGGGCTTCTTCCACTCACCATTTCCAACACCACAATCCCGTAGCTATAAACATCCACCTTAGCAGTAATGCGAAGATTGTAAACCCACTCTGGAGCCATGTACCCTCGAGTCCCTCTTATTCGTGAAAAACTAGAATTCC
Source organism: Macrotyloma uniflorum (assembly GCA_016859785.1). NCBI lineage: Eukaryota > Viridiplantae > Streptophyta > Magnoliopsida > Fabales > Fabaceae > Macrotyloma > Macrotyloma uniflorum. The sequence continues at coordinate 2,829,058 of BDMB01000007.1, read as the reverse complement.
CACGCTCGTCTCTGTTTAAAAGCTTTGACAACCCAAAATCTGCTACCTTGGGTTGGAAATCTGAGTCAAGGAGAATATTTTGAGGCTTCACATCGCAATGCAAAATCCACTCCAAACACTCTTCGTGTAAGTAAGCCAAACCTTTCGCTGTGCCCACAGCGACGTTGAACCTTTTCTTCCAATCAAGTGCATTAGTAAAGAGATTGTCCGCTAAGGATCCATGTTCCATGTACTCGTACACCAAAAGCCTGTGCTTCCCTTCAACGCAATACCCCCACATGTCAATCAAATTCATGTGGTTCAGCATGCCAATTGTGCTCATTTCAGCCAAAAATTCAGCTTCTCCTTGGGTAGCTTCGTTTAAGCGTTTAATTGCTGCAACACGGTTATCACACAGTGTCCCTTTGTAAACAACCCCTCCTGCTCCTCGTCCAACCTCTTCTTTGAATCCTTTTGTTGCGGTTTTTAGCTCTGCGTAGGTGAACTTTTGAAACACTGGCAGAAAGAAGGTGTCGTTGTTGATCCAGCGTGTCAGGGTGCTTGCTGGTCCTGAACAAGAAGAACCACACGAGAAAAATGGTGGAAAACTCGAACACCCCGAACCCGACAGCAAACCAAACCAAGAAACTCAACGTGGAGTTTTTTCCTGGCAATTGATATAACCTCTTCAACGGTTGAGACAAACCAACGGGGCAATTCAAAGGGGAATGCTTAAGAGTCTTCGTAGACGAGCGCAAAATCGCATTCGGCAACTTTAGATAAATCTCTCCATCGAAATTAGGAGTATCCCGTCCGTTGAATGCCATCGTTTTCGGGTAACAATTGTAAGTAGAAACGTCGTTGAACTTGAACTGAACACCTACACATTTATCACAAAGTGCCAGACATAGATTCTGGCATTCCTTTAAGCTCGAAACTTTTGTCACGTTCCAGTCATAGCCATACCATTCCGAGGTTGGTAGATGGAGAAAACCCAAAGACTCACCGCTGTTGCAAGAAAAATCAGAAGGAGGAAACTCAGGCTCACACCCTTGAGTCCAGTCATTAGGATCCTTAATCTTAAACCCTTTCAAGCAATAGCAAGTCCTTCCAATAACAGGATCGTGACTGCACATGCTGTTAGGTCCACAAATGCCATGAACGGTACACGGTTGGGGAATGACTTGCCAAGTCATCCCCCACGACTTACTCTCCTCGTTGAAGCTATACAAACGCAAGTTACCATCAGAATCCATCTTGAGTCTTCTATACACTTTTTTGGGATAATCAGTGGAGCGGAACTGAAACCCATCAGAGGAAGTGAAGATTCCAAAGGAATCTAAAAAAGCGGTCTTGGTTACATTGTAGGTGGATCTACCTATGTCAATTGGAAGCTGCCACGAGGCTGGCCAGTACACGCTGGAAAAAGTGGTACCTTTGTAGAGTAAGCGAAGAACGTTGTCGTTGTCGAAGTAAAGTTTGTAGAATCCCGAGGAATAGTTCGTTGCACTTCTCGAAGAAACGAGGCTCGCTCGCTCCGTCAGTGGTTGCAATGGAAGAAGGGTGTCCGTTGGGGAATCGAAGCTTTGCCAAATGACGGTGCCTTTGGAAGTGAGGAGAACGAGGTTTCCGTTGTTTCTTAGCTTTAGATGAAGTTGGGAAGAGAAGAGAGTGGCGGTTGACCAGATAACGGTTCCTCCGGCATCCGTCAAAACGAGGTTGTCGTTTTTCCAGAGTGAGAGGAAGGATCCTTTGCCGTTTACGGGTTCGTCACGGTTGGCCATCCATAAAACGGTGGGTTGTTTGGAGCGCGTGAAACAAACGGAGAAGCAGAAGGCGTTCTCACCAACTTGGAAGAAGCTAGCAGAAAAATCACCATTGGACGAAACGAGGGTGTCGCTTTGTTTCTCTACTGAAAGTGACGAACCTTCTTGAAGTGTATCCGTCGCTGCAAATGAAGTTGATATGAAGAGAAGAAGGAGAAAGATTCTGATATGCATTGCTCTACACAGTATAAAGTGCAGTGCATGAATGAATTGATGCAGATTCCAAACCTGATTCGTATTTAAATACATCTATATTTTTTTTTTCCTTGTTTTTTTTTTTTTTGTTGACTTTGTCAAAATAGTTCATCATGTAATAATACCAAATTTTATTTTTTTAATTATTATTCTTTTTTTTCCAAATTCCAAATGCAGCCCCACTTGACAAAGCTTACCTAATATAATTTGTTTTTGTGAATAAAAAAAGTTTAACCAGTATGGTAAATATAAAAGATTGCTATATTTTTAATTAAAATAATGTATAATATGACTTTTAAGAATTATTATCAATACGATTTGTAATTATATCAAAATATAAAAACAATTTACACTATTAGTGCTGGTCTTAATGAATAAATAAATAAACATTTTCTAAAGGATCATTGATTCAACACATCTTAATGAGACAAAGATAGAGTTCTGAAGCTTTTCTAACTTTACGTTTTAACTTCAGCACTAGCCAACAACGACAACTCAAAGGACATCTACCCTAAACTCAAATGACCAACATCAAATGTAATTGTTAGTGGGTCAAAAATTTTCTAGAAATCGGATGCTGTACGTTTTAAATTTTTCTAGAAATCCATAATGCTGTCAAAATTTCCACACCAATCAAATTTTGTCCATTTTTGTTATAAGTTTAGAGAGTTGAATATCCAGAATTTATCAAAGTCAGTTTTTGTTTTTGAAAAGGAAAAAGAGGTGCTCCATTAACAGGCCAATTTAACCCGTGATTAATTAATCAACGACTATTGATGTGATAAAAAGATTTATTAATCCATGCATGCATGTCAACCCGAATGATCACGTAGCAGTTACCAACCTATCTAATTAATAATTTTTCTTAACGAAGCACACTCTAAAATGTTTTTCAAACATTAATCATCACTGGCCAACCAGAAGAGAACGTTGGTTACACGACAAGACAAGCAGAGGTGAATGAATGCTTTTCTAAGTGGAAAAATGGTATACACACCGATTAGTTGAAAATTGAAATGTTGAATAGACTTGAAAGTGGACTTTCGTAACTTCAATTTTAAACATGCGTCACAGGGTGTAGTGTGTAACGTATATTTAAACCTTCCCCTTTTTTTAATAATAACATTTTCGCATTTTTATTTAAATAATTTCAAATTTAACTATGAATAAAAATATCTTATATAAATCGCCATATTTTGAGTAGTACTTTACTTTAAAACCTTTTTCAATCCTTATGTTAGTTACGTACATCACCTTCCGCCCAAAATACTTAAACCACAGGCCCATAAAATGCACTGGGCAAAGCCCAGCCCAATAATCAAAGACGAAAAAATAAATAATGAAAGTTAGAGTCAATAGTGTAATTCTACACCATTTTGTGCTATCAGTGTAACTTTCTTTTGAGAGTGGTGATGTCATACACAATATCATCCAGAACCATCACAAAGTTAAACATAATTAATGCACCAATCTGCTAGTTTCTTTTCCCATACACATCTATGATTCTATAAATAGAAGTACCCATCTCATATAAAAATAATCTTAAATAAACTAAAATTTTGTGAGTTAAAATTCTCGTTGGAAGACTAATTCTCTTTACTTTATTCTTATCTTAAGATTTTTTTTAATTAATGAACTTATCCTTTTTATAATTAAATAGATGGCTTGTGTTATATTCTTTAAATTCTTTTTCATCCTTTTCAATTCTACTCTATCTTTTTTTTTTCTCATGGCTAAAACTTTAACCATAAGTGGTGTTGATTTTTTCTAGTTAAAACACACACAAAAATTTATATGATTTCCTCGCACAATTTTTTAAACATTCTTAAATTGATTGGTTATACACAGTTTGAATTTTTGGACACATTCTTAAATTTTTTTATATTGTTTTGGACTGGTTAAGAATCATAAATGTCTTTATTAAAGAACAAATAATCTAATGTTTGAATAAATATGTGTGATAAATTAAGAAAAACAATATTTCGTAATATGAAAACATGAATTCATCTGAATTTTTCTAAAAAAACAATTAATAATATATAACAACTAAAATTGTAATTAATGCTTTTAAAGTTTATATTAGTCTCACTATCTCCTTCCGAAAATAATTACAATTTAAATTTAATATTTTAGTGAATTTATTTTAATAAAATTATTATTATTATTATTATTACATGACGTGTTTATTATCATTATTCAAAAAACTTTAAACTGTATTTTGGATTGGAATGGATAGAGTAAAAAAAAAAGAGTATTTATCAAAGTGTTGTAACAATTATCGTTTCATTGAGCACTTTATGATTTTAAAATCACCCAAGAAAAAAAATAAAAATAAAAATATTATCTTTCATCAATCCAGATAAAACAAATGTTGTGATTTTTTTTTTTACTTTTAGGATAAAAAATATAATTTAAACGAATAAAATAAATAAAAAAATATTCTAAAATTTCAGCTAATTCATCCTTTTCTTCACTTAATTTTAATTTAATTTAATTTTGTGATCCTTAATTTAATTTTTGTTATGTGGATATATAATTTTACTCAGTGCAGAGATTTCCTTAATCGATCCTATCCATTCCCATTCTCTTCAAAACTGCGTTTCTAATGGCATTATTCTGCATACAAACACCGCTACGTTCCAATCCAGACATGTAATTCCTCACTTCAACTCGTATCATCTTGCATCACTCTCAAAAACTCTGCGCTGTACAACTGCTCCCAACCGAGCCTCATCTCTTCGGCCCGCTCGCAAATGGGCTCCTCATTCGGACCTGGACTAGACCCAGGCCCATTGTTAGCCCCATCGCACGAATTGGATCCAGGTAGAGACAGACTCAGTGAAGTGGCCAGATCAGTTGCGGAAGAAGACGCAGTTTCCGTAAGCAGGGTAGAGGGCACGAGGTTCAGCCTTACGCTCCCCGCAAGAGGGTGATAAATAGGGGTCGGAGACGTAGCGGGTAAATCCGACTCGCTTAATTCGGAACCGGATGGGCTACCCGAACCGGTGGCTTGTCTTTTCAGAGGCTGAGGGTCGGAAGGAGGTTCGGAACATTTCCTCTTTAGGGTGGAATTCCAATGGTTCTTGATGGCGTTGTCGGTGCGGCCTTTGAGGCAGCGAGCGATGGTGGCCCACTTGTTCCCGTACCTGGCGTGCGCCTTCACTATGGTTTTGTCTTCCTCCGCCGTGAAAGGGAGATGCTGGACGTCGGGCGACAGCTGATTGCACCAGCGCAACCGGCAGGATTTCCCAGAGCGACCCGGAATGGATTTGCTTATGATGGACCAGTTTCTGGCCCCGTAAGTCTTAACCAACCTCCGCAAAGCTTCGTCCTCTAGGGGACTCCATGGCCCTTTTATCCGATCCATGGGCGAAGAGATGAAATTAATAATTTTTGAAGTGTAAATTAGTATAAATGGGAAGAAGAAGGGGTGGAAAGAGGTTAGGAGGGTGTGGGGGAAGGGAATATAAATATAGAGAGAAAGGGAACATAAGAATGAGTTGGAGAACAGGTGGAGATTAGCGGTTACAGCAGTTAGTATGTGTACCCCATTCACGCTCCCATTATGGCTGCGCTTGACTCCCCCAACAAATTTACATACAAATCAACCCTCTCTCACCTTTTTCTGTCAACCCTAATTTCTCCTCCGCCTTTCTCCCCAACCCAACTAACCAATAACTTAACACTCTAAATACCACACCATTCTACTTTTTCTTTCTACATTAAACAAACTACTAATATAACAATTAAGCCATCACAGTTGACATTTCAACTGATAAATCTCAACCGTTTAACATTACCGGAAAATAGAAAAAAAAAAAAAAAGTTATGAATCTTATAGTAACAGTTAAAGATTAATCAGAACTACCCTATATTTCTTGTTGACGGTGGGTTGTTTTCAAGATTTGATGAGAAAAACATTTTTTATTTTTTTATTTTGACCTGTTTTTGGAAATAAGTTCAGAAACGGCCATAGATAGTTTATATAAAATTTATAAAGGCTTGTACTTTTGATCTATATTTAATAAAATCCGTCATTTTTGTTTTTATTTTTTCACGTAATTTTAGTTTCTTCACTTTTCATCATCCATGATTTTATTTAATTTTCAGTTCAATTAATTATAATAATTTTACTTAAAAATAGCACAAATAAAGATTAAAAAAACACATTATGCCTACAATGTTTTTACAGAACTGAAAATTGTAAGAACTGCATAACTTTACAAGATATAATTTTAAAGTGATTTAATATATCTTTAAAATTGAAAACTGAACAAAGGTATATTTTATTTTATTTTACATATATTCTAAAATACTCTTATCTAGTTTTCACAGTTCCACATTATTAATAGAAGTATAATTATTATATATTAAGTAAAAAATTTCTGCTTTTAACATTTTTTCCATATTAAATATTATTGAAGTGTCCCTTATAGTTATACTTTAATTTAGTTTTTCTTCTATCTTATTGTTTATTTTCTCTCTCAAATTAAACAAAGCAGACACGTGGGATAATTGGGTCATTCCTCCCATCTAAAACTCTTTATTTTACTAATTAATCAACGATATTGATGATATTTATGTAGAAGCAAGTCCAATCTAAATCTGGATTCAGATAATTGCATGCGAATTTAAATCTAACCCACAATAAGATAACATTCATCAACAAACACTCCAAAGGTTATTATATATCGTTAGAGGTAGTTTTATTTCATCTCATTTTATTAATGCTTTTTAGTTTTTTTTGTTATATCATTTATCGTATTAATTTTTTTTTTCTTTCTTTTTTACACTTGTATATTTCAAATTTGGGGTATCCGTTAAATCTATGCCCCAAACACTCTGGGCTATGACAATCCATCGCAGGTCACTTGGGCCTGAAAAAGAATATTGTTAACCTCGTATACTATCATTACATTCCTGTTTCCGCGAATCTCGCAACCAAATGAAACTTCCTCGTCACGCACAGTTGGTCAAAAATCATATATAAACGCTTAGTCCACAATTAAGGGATGCATCCGACACTTTTTTTTATTATTATTTTCACGCGCCAACCTGTACCCAGAAAAAGAAAAATCAAATAAAAAAACAATAATTTGGTGTCACGTGGTTATTTAATCATTTATATAATTCTAAATTATATTATAGTAACAAGTGACAGATGAAGTGTGAAAAGCAATTGGGAAACATTATGTATATATATAATTACAAAGGTGGAGAAAGAGGTTCTGTATCAAAGAATATGCCTTCCTTGCTATTGTTAATGTTCTTGATTCAAGCATGGCCAGTGGAGCCACAAGGCTACGATAAGAACATATTCATATTAGCGGGTCAGAGCAACATGGCGGGTCGGGGCGGCGTGGTCAACGACACGGCCACGGGAGTGACAAAATGGGACGGCGTCGTTCCACCCGAGTCCCAACCGAACCCCTCCATTTTGAAGCTGGACGCGCACCTAACGTGGGTGGAGGCGCGTGAACCACTCCACGCGGACATCGATTTTAAGAAGACGAACGGGGTGGGTCCAGGAATGGTTTTCGCGAACAGGGTGTTGGAAAAACACCCAGAACTTGGTCTAATTGGTTTGGTCCCTTGCGCCATCGGAGGGACCAACATAAGCGAGTGGGAACGAGGAAAAGAGCTTTACAATGAGATGATAAAGCGTGCGAAGGCGTCGCTGCGTGACGGTGGGTCCATTCGTGGTTTGCTTTGGTATCAAGGAGAAGCCGATACGGTTAATCTACACGATGCACAATTGTACCAATCAAGACTCCATAAGTTCTTCTCGGATGTTCGTGACCATCTACAGTCTCCTCTGCTTCCTATAATCCAGGTATATTCTTCTCCTTCTTCTTTTTTCCATTATTTCTTCTAACCATTATTTTCATTCAATTTTGGTAGATTTGGTTTCATTTCGCCTTCTGTTAGTTGATTACTTGTTTTCAAACAAAGTTGTTGGTGTTGATATATATATTTTCATCCACTTGCATTTAATTCGGAGTGAAGCAATACCCTCCGAGGTTTAGTTTATGTCGGGACAAATAGAAAAACTGAACTGCCCCTAGACAACAATAGTTTTTTATAGGCAAGTAATTGGGATAGAGGAATATTCCATTTCTAGATAACTTTGGATACCAGCTATATTTTGTACTAGATTTGAAATCTTGGATATCCTTATAATATTTTTTTCTTATTTATCTTTCTTTTTTGTAAATATTGATGTTTAATTATAGTGTCTGTATGTCTAATGTTATCATTATAAATTGTTTAACGACTCTTTCCAATCTTTGATGAACATTTATTTAGGTAATATATAAATTCAGAAATCCAACATTTTCAAGTGTTTTCTTTGGGTTTCCTTTAATAACATTAGAAGCTAAAAAAAAATTGGATTATAAATTGATAGACATATTTTACCATGTTTAATAATATTTTTTTACATGTTTTTTCATTTCATTTTTATATGTTTATTTTAACAGTAAATAAAATACCTACTTTTATTTTAAGATAGAAATATAAGAAAATAATATGATTTTCATCCTGCAACCTATGTTTATTGGTGAAGCAGTATGTACTTAATAGGTAGACTTTTGGGGTCGTTGTAACAAATCTCTATATATAATCATAAATTTAATTGCTGATATTTTAGTTAACAATTTTTTTTTTTTTAAATACGAAATTTACTTTTAAGAAATAAAAGAATTTCCTTTAAACACGTTCCTTGGACTATTTTCATTATTTAATAGAGGGAAGATATATGTTTTCCTTTTAGGACTTAACTACACATAGAACATCTGCAAATATGCACAATTTCGATAATTTTAATTTTATGCACCTTTGATATAAATTGATTTGATAATTTTAAATGATGTACCAATACATCATTAAACTGTTTTACACATTAAAATAAAATTCGGATTTTATCAGTTTTTTTTTTTTTTAAATTCAAAATGTAAAATATGACTTTTCTAGATTTATAATTCCATTATTCCTGTTGAACCAGATTAAGGTTGCTTTCGCAAAATATAGTAAATGGTTGTCTATTGGACTATTCCTGTCAATCCAAAATGTAAATAATATTAATCTTGTTACGGTGGGTGCAATGTAATTATCTTCACATCTAATTATTAGAGTAGAAGATGAGTTCAAACCTATATTGAGTAAATATGAGAAAGACCTATAATCTTACCTTGTAAGATGATAAAGATCCATAAATTTATAATCTTAAAATTTTAGATTAAAAATAAAATTATATTTTTTTATATAATTATTATTTACTATCTATTAGTATATATTTTTTATATAAAAATCCAAGAAACAACATGTGAATGTGATTTGTTCTTTCACTTTCGTTCCTCCATTAATGTTTGGTCCAATAATTTTGTGTCTGATTTTGTAGGTAGCTTTGGCATCTGGATCAGGCCCTTACATAGAGATAGTAAGAGAAGCTCAGCTGGGCATTGACCTCCTCAACCTGAGAACTGTGGACGCTCATGGTTTGCCTCTTCAGCCCGATGAGCTACACCTCTCGACTCCGGCCCAGGTCCATCTTGGGCAGATGATGGCTGATGCATTTAATCAGTTCGTACCCTCTTCAAACATAAATTACAGTCTAAGCCCAATTCGTGATGAGGCCACCAGGCTTCATAATTGTGCCTTTTATGTTTATATGCTCCCCTTGTTCATGCTCATAATACTACTATTCACAAATATGAACAGATTCATATAGCACCATTCTTTTATCATTACCATTTTCACCCATAATACTTATAACACAATCTTGTAATTAGACTTCAAAGTCTGCAAGAAAATTCCACCATATCAATCATTCAAATTGAAATATGAGTACTTACTTTACTCTAAAAAGTTGCCGTTACTGTCATAATAAATTATACATCATACAAACCAATTAATTTCTAAATCAATATATATGTCCATATTTCAACATGTATAATATAAGAGTTTGGATTTTAGTGTGGTTAACACTGTTGAACCAATTGTCTTAATGTTTACAGGTTTACTACAATCTAATCTGCTCCAAAAAGTTGATAAGAGGAGGGTGAATCCTGAGAGATGTAAAGATTTGTTTTCAAACGATGTCATCAATTGGATTATCAAAGAGAGGCATGCAACTGGGGTACAAAGGTGTTGAAGACGAATATAAAATATGATAATTATCCTATATTTAGAAAACGAGTAAAGAAGACTTGTTTAAATTAAGTGAATTAGCTTGATAGTTTGTTTGTAAATTAAAAATTGTAATAATTTGATATGGGGCAGTTGATTGTTGATGAAAGAAGAAGAAATCTGCACTGACTCTGAAACGATAACTATAAAAGGGAAAAGTGGTGGCCAAACACCAACTCGGCATGAAAGGTCTAAGAAATCATATATTTATATATTTTGAATTTGAATTTGAATTTGAACTTGAATTTAAAGGATGACAATTTCTTCAAGTAAAATATAGACAGCTGGAGAAGATACATGTCCACCATGGGATACACCTTATAATTAACAAAAACAAGTTATTTTGTGAGCTGTACCAAAGTTTGGCTTTTACACCTTATGATATCTGGATAAACATCATATTTATTTTAATGTTTATTTTATTTTATAAAAATTATTTTATTAAATACTACATTTGAAACATTATCTCTTTAACTGAAGATAATGCCGCTGCTAATTTATAAGCTCAAATTGGAGGTTTAGCTTAGGTAGGTAGGAGATTGGCTTGACCAATCAAATATTAAATAATTTAATATCTGAGATAAAACACATTAAACCAATAAAATTCAATTATATTTGGTTTAAGACTTAAAGTGAGATAGATGTCCCTTCCTTCCTCCCAAATAAATAAAAATATATTCTAAAAAAATTAATTTAAAAATAAAAATATCTTAAATTGAAATATTAAAAATATATTTAAATCTAATAATTAATAATATAAGTATTTTTTTGTCAATACTAGATTAATAAACCCATTGAAGACATTCCATCAATAAATTAAGAATACAGAAGATAATTAACAATTAATTAATACACCTGAAATTGACTTCACGTTCCTTTAAATTAAGAATAAACAAATTGACTCATTTATTTTTTTATACAAAAGATCATTGGAGTATTTAGGGATTTTTTTTAATGTAACTTTTAATTTTTAATATAATTGGTTTAAATTCCATTCATATTTTTTTTTTCTATAATAGAAAAAATAATATAATTATTCTATTTTAATATATCTTAATTTTAAATTTAAAATCTAACTACACAAACCAATAAAAACATTAATTTTTATAATTAATAATAAATTTATTAATCTTTTTCCAATAATATATTTATCTTTTAACATTTTCTCTTACAATAATTAAAAAAATATTTTAAATATCTTTAAATATTTTTTTTTTATTTTTTTATTTTAAGAAATAATTTAGTAACAATTTATTACTATGAATTATTTAATAATTTCACAAATCAGCATGAGATTTCTATATTTTAACAAATAAAATCTGAGGTTTCAGTATTTAGAATTTAAGAAAATTGGTCGATTCGTCAACAAATAATTCAGTATGTACATTCAGAAATTTGGTTGGTTTGTCGGATAAGGGAACACAAAATCATGTGTTATTGGAAACGTGTTGTTTGGCATCTCTATCACCCAAAAAAATACGAAATAGCTAATTCTAACAGTTTTAGAACTTAGAACATTCATATAAAAAAGAAAAAAATTGAGAGAAAGAAAACGAACAAGAGTGTGGCACTGACAGAATCCCCATCAAGAATTAACATTTATTTATGATTTTCTAGTCCAAGATTCCTACCTCCATGAATCCCTCATGGCAGTGCAACGAAGATAAAAAAGATTTCTCATTAGATATTGAAAATTGAAAATAAAGATATGATTTTGAATAAGAATGATGAAGAGGTTGAAATATTTTCATATTTTTTACTTGATGATAATTGATCAGATAAATGATGTTTGTAATTGATTTAGGAAAAAAATGTTATTTTTTTTTTATTTTTCACATTTAATATTTAGTCAATTGTATATTTTAATGTAGTAAAATAAAAGATTAAAACTTTTAATTTTTTACGAAGGTGGAAATATATGTAGTTTTATAAAAAAATGTTGTCTATAAAAAAATATTTGAAAATTTTCATTTTTTTAACGTATTATATCTGTGTTTTTATTTTTAAGGATTATGTATTTATGTTTTTATTATATCTTATTTATTATATATTTATAAATTAATAATAATAATAAATGATATATATTATAATTTATTTTAATTTACAATCCGAAGTTGCATTGCATAGTTAACATCTATTTATGATTTTTCTACTCCCAGATTCCGACCTCCATGAATCCATCCTGGGTGGCGCAGCCCCTGAACATGGCGTTACAGTTGAAGCCAAAAGCGACGTCACCAGTATTTGAGACGGCGATGAGCCCTGCCTTGCCTTCATCCAGGCGGTGCTTGATCACGAAGTCCACAGCCTGCTGAAGTCGGAGGCCCTTGTATTCCATCACTGCTGCCACCTCACGCGCAAGCGTGCCACGTATGATAGCCTCCCCTTCCCCCGTGCACGAAACCCCACACACCTCACACGCGTAAGTCCCTGCACCTATCAGAGGTGAGTCACCGATTCTTCCACTCATCTTGTTCATCAAACCCCCTGTCGACGTCGCAGCCGCACACCTCCCCTCCTTGTCAACCACCACGCACCCCACCGTCTCCGGCGCGTACACGCTTATTGGCATTCCATTCATCTGCAACGGACTCTCAACCTTCACACCGCAGCTATCGTATCCAGCGGTCGGAATCCGATAATCAAACTGCGTCATCAACAAAATAAAATCGTTCCTTAATACAATACAAATGTAAGCATCCATTGTTTTTTATTGAATAAAAAAAAAAAAAATGTGTGCATACCAGGATTGTCTTTGCCTCCTTTGCTAGTTTTAACATACCGACATTTTCAGGAGTGATGAAGTATTCGTTCTCCACAACCTCCACACCCTAAAAACCAGGCAATAATTTCAGTTATTATGTTACAATATATAAATTTGCGCCGAAATAAAATGAACATGTGTGTAGATATTTCAGATGAGGTGGCGCCAGCAAGGCTGTGACATTTCTTATTTTGTATGCGGAAAAAAAGGAAGCATGAATCGGGAATGGAAATGAATTAGTAGAACCTGTTGTCTGGCGAATTCTTCAGCGCCGTTAAAGGCGAGATAGGAATGTGGAGACTTTTCCATGACGAGGCGAGCGAGCGAGATGGGGTTTTTGACGGTGGTGAGGCCCGAAACGGCGCCGCATCGTCTCGTGGAACCGTCCATGATGCTTGCCTCCATTTCCACTGTTCCCTTTTCTGTCAGTGCGGATCCTCTACCAGAGTTAAACAGGGGATCCGTTTCCAGTTCCCGTACCTGCACTCACAATATTAAATCACGCCAATAAACACCAATTCACAGCATAAACAAATAAATAAACAATCTCAATCTTCAGGCAATAGATATATTTATCATTATTAAGGGTTCAATAAAACGGTCCCGGAGAGCAATTTTGATTGCAACGTTAAGATTTTAGACACTTCACAACTATGACCGAACCTCTACGCCATTTCAAGAACTTGATTATTATTACTGTTCATTCCATGGGTTCTGCGTTTTCGTGTCTTCAGTGAAAGAGTACATGCATGGAGAACTAGGCATACAGGAAGAACTCTCCGGATGACGTTTTTGATAAAATTAAAATCTTTCTGCGTTTTTACAGAGAGAAAAGAATTACGTACGACAAGTTCGACGACGTCGAGGGCGGAAGCATTGGAACGAAGGGCAGAGATGCCAAGATTGAGACATCGAGTAAGGAGTTGTTTGGCTTGCTCCTGTCGCTGTGGCGGGAGATTAGGGTCCACACCAGCGCCACCATGAACCGCTATAGCCCACCCCCCCATGATATTGTTTCTCTCTGCTATGCTATGCACTTGTTTATTGTTTTGTTTTGTGTGTGGAGAGCGAGAACTGGGTTGGTGTTTTTATAGGAAAATTCGGACTTGAAAATATTATGCGGCGTAATTGAATGTGGGTTAGGGTCGCGGGAGGGGAAGTGTGGTACGCGGTCGTTTCGGCTGCATGAAGCTTGTTGTCCCTCACTGACTTGGACAAATCAGATTCCTTATTAACTACGAAGGAAGGAGGGAAAGAAGGAAGGAATTAGGGTGGGTTTTTTTTAATGTATTGTAGGTGAAAAATTTTAAAATTATCAAAATAGGAAAATTGTGTTCAAAGCACATGATAAAGAGAAATGTTGTGCTTCAAAGTAATATTAGTGATTGTAGTAGCCATATTTGACTAGAAACTCATTTGAGTTTCTTACGGCTATCTGAGAATGTAAAAGAAACATGGAGGTGAAGGTGAGAAGAAGGAGTGGTGAAGAAATGGAGGATGAATAGGAGGAGGATACGTAGTGTATGCATGTGAAATTAGGAGGTCTGATGTTGTCAATGGATGCATGTGCCATGTTTTTTGCTACATCACCATAATATTTTTGTTACATAATTATATATGAATAAATTATAAATAAATATTTATATGTAATTTCACTTTATCATCTTTATTTTTAATTAAGTTTAGTGTATTTATTATCATAATTTTTTTATACAATAAATTATATTGATTAATGAGATGAAGGGATAAGATTAATCTACTTATGATATTATATTAATGTGGTGAGATATAAACTGTATTTTCTATAAATAGAGTATTTTAATTTTATTTAATTTTCTAAAAAATAATTATTTAATTAGTAAAAAATAATTAATATAGTTTTAAAATTTATAGATAACATATAAATGAATAAAAATTTATCAATAAAAGTGACTATTAAAAAGAAATATAAAAAAATATCTTTTTAGAGAAGATACTTTATCATATAAATGAAGTAAGAGAAAATGATAGGAAGATATATAATTACTTTATTTTAACTACTATATAAAAACTGAAATATTGCGAAAATGCTTTACAGTTTTATTGGAGAATCAAATCCCCTAGGTATCTACCTAACAAAAAAATTAGGGACTAAATTACCTTTCCTAAATAACATATTATCCAAAAGCCAAACGAGCTTTTTTTTTATGACTTTTTTCAGTTATGCAAAAGACAATGTAAATCATTTTTATAGTATTACTAATTATTAATAATAAATTGAAAAATATGATAAATTAATTGATTTTTGTAAGAAATTGACCCTAAAAATTTTTCATCAATAGTTCATAAAAATGAATTTTTTAATTTTTTTTGGAAGAATTTTGTTTGTGTTTGTTTATCGGTTTTCGAAATTATTTATTTATTACTTTTTAAATTTAAAATTATATTAATTATTATTTTATTAATTATATTTTATGTATTTTTCAATTTTAAATTATATATATTTATGGTGTTAAACAGGAAAAGAAAAAAAATTATTAGAATCAAGAAAAATTATTATATTCATTGTTTTATACAAAATAATCTTAAAAGTATAAATAAAAATAAATAGAAAAAATATTTATTTAATATTTTTATTAATCTCAACTTTGTCGCGTGTGGACATGGATTGTTCTAAATAATAAAACGGAGTACTTTTTATCATCAAATAACATTTAAAAATATCAAAAAAGGATAATGAGCCTAACAAAAAGGCTAAAACTTATATAAATACTATTTACATAAATTATTCAGACTAAAACTTAGCATATTTAAAATTAATTTTCACTTATTATTTTAATAACTATTTTAAGATATTCATTCATAATATTTTGATTTAATTAATCATTTTACAGTGAAACACGGGCCAAAATGTTCAACTTAAACTTTTCTTCATTCTATTTTATTTATCACTGCATGGATCCAGTATTTCCTAGAAATCTTGCAGTAACAATATTTTTATTCAAACGAGGGAATCTGGAGCACCGTTGTTCTCTATAAGTCTAAATATTAAAGACTACAAACTATAAATTTAAATATTAAAGACTAAAAAATAATATATGTAAAGACTAAAAGAAATTGAAATAAGTAATGTTTAAAAATAAAGATAAAATTTATACAATTATAATGAGTAAATATATAATTAAATTTAAAAAAAAAAGAAAAAAAGATAGTAGTATTTCAGAGGTATACTTGAAAGCAAGAATATCATAATTGGTTAAAGTAAATTATAAGAAGTTTCGAATTTGTTATTTCTAAAATGAATAGGAAAAAGTTGTGGCGGCGATTTAAAGTGGGTAGGATCGGTGACTAATTAACACGATAGCTCATAACTAATGGGTTATGCACCTGCTTAGTTGTTAACTGCCTAAACCCTAAAATTAAAAGAAAAGAAAGAAAATATCAAGTTGGATTCTGAATTTATTTGGGAATAATTATGATTATAATACTTCATAATGGAAAAGATAAGGATTGTGATTGGCTACATAAGATGATGACTAATGATTCCATAGATATACATACATCTATGGACCCACCCAATAACAAACATATCTTTTCTTCTTTACTTTTTAATCTCCAATTTCCACAAATATTTCATTTTCATCCAAATTTTCTATAAATTAACAGCTACGTAGGAATATTTTTAATTTCTTAAAAAAACATTAATATTCTTTTATCATCTTTTTTTACTATAATACATGTGATTCATGCACCTATTTAATACCCGTTTTATTACTTTATCGAATTTAGTTGCCATGTCACTAATTAGATTTTGTTTCTTTAATGAGATTTACAGAGATTTTCTTTGATTCTCATAAAATCATCAAATAATAGTCTTAGTTCACTCTTTATTTTTAAAAAAAATCTGATTTTCATTCAATAATAAATAATAATTTTTAAAAATATGCCAAATAATGTTAAATTGAAAAATAATATTCTTCCTTCAATATTTACAAATTGAAAAATACTTATAAAACTGTTTTCCTTCTTAAATATTTTTATTACATGTTGAAATTGGATGTTAAATTTATCATTATTGGTTGAAAAAATTAAATGATATTGAATTAATATAAAATTTTAGATATATATATATATATAAATCTCTTTTAAAAAATCATATAACATGTGTTTGGCATTGAGTAGTATCAAATTTGAATCTATAAAAAAAACCAAACGTGCTCGAAGGAAATTGACTAGCACTTCCCAACTTTTGGGGTAGGCTACTTTTTTGAGGTAGGCCACTAACAGAAGGGTGACAGCGATTAATTTTTTATTTTTTATTTTTTGTCATGATAAAATCTCGTGTTTTGTATTGAGAAAGTTAAAAAATATAACCAAACTTGAAGGTCATATTGTGAATATTGGCTAGACAACTTGGAACTTTGTCGTGAATGTTGCGATGCATAGGGAGGGTTGCAGGACTCAGATTGATGGAGATGTGAGATAGGAAAATCGGAAAATCGGAAAATTGGATTCATCCAAGGCTAGAAACTGATGCGAAATTGGTGCGTCGGAAACAACTGAGACATGGAGATGTGGAATATGAGAAAGTGATATTTGTGAGTAGCGTTTTATGGGTGGGTTTGAGGGAATGAGTAAAGTGTGAAGATGGGAAGAATAGAAAAAGGTAGAAAAAGGTAGGGGTTATGTATGGAAAAATAGATATTTTTATTCAAAAAAATTATTTAAAAAAGTTAAGTTGATTCATTTTTATTTTTTTATTAAGTTGTTATTTTATTTTGGAGAAGTCGTACTTCATAATACTATTTTATATTTTTTAATTTTTTTTTTCTGAAAATACACTAAAGTCATGTAATTAAATATGACTTCATTTTTTTTTAAATAATTAAAGAAATTGTGTTATTTAATACGATTTTATTTTATTTTATTTAATAATTAAATAAATTTTGTTATCAGCATGATTTCACTTTTTTTAAATTTTTTTTTTAAGAAATTATACTATCAACCACAACTTTATTTTTTTTTTAAAAAAATTAATTAAAATTGGAATTGTGGTTATTTTTTTTAAAATATATAAAATATCTATGTTAAATTCATTTTGTATTATTTTATTTTTAATTAATTTATTTTCAATTTTTTCCAATAATTAATTAAATAGATTAATCATAATTAAAAATAATGAATTAACAAAATTCAAATCCTAATTAAATAAATACAAAAATAGAAGTAAATTTTAAAAAAAAATTACAAAGTGAAGTTGTGTTATCAAACACGACTTCTTTATTAAAAAAAAGTAAAATCATAATTGATAGTACGATTTTTTCAAATTTTTTTTTAAAAAGGTGAAGTCGTGTTTGATAACACGACTTTTTGTGTATTTTCAAAAAAAAAAAAATTAAAAACTACAAAATCATATTATGAAGCACGACTTCTACATAATAAAGTCATACTTTAAAAGCACGATTTAATAAAATAAAATAAAAATAAATCAACTTAATTCTTTTAAATAATTTTTGAATAAAAATAATCATTTTACTTACAAACGAAAAAGTTAGAGAATGATGATAACATGGTGAAAAAGGTGATTGAAGAAAATGATTCAACATGAAAAGTCGGGTTATGAAACTTATTAGTTATTTAATAACTAATAAAACCCATAATTAATTATGGGACTAATATCGTATATATTTTTTTATTATTCTTCGCGTTTAAATTGCAGCAACTCTCTCTTTGGTGAAAAATGGTCGTGATGATGTTGAAGAATGAAATGGACCACGCCACTTTTGCTAGTTACTCTTTGGTTGATCTCAAAATTGTCTTCAAAATCATCTGCAGATTCAAATCGATCTCATTGTCAATTGATATACCATTAAAGCCATACCTTTAATGGTATGGCTTCCTTGGTTCTTCTTTTCTAAGAATGTAATATGTGAAGCCCTTGCGAAACACCCCAAGCCTCAGTACTATGATTTATCATCAGGTTTCCTTTCCACTTCCTGTTTATGGCGTGCTTCTCACCTTCTGTTTCTTTTCTTTCCTTTTTCCTAACACGTATCTTTAGTTGAAAACAATCTCATTCAAGATACCATTAGAGTATTAAATTGGACATTTTTCCTTGCTCAAATTCAAATCTTAATTACATTATTGGAAGACTAGTTATTTCCATTAGTCCAACCATCATGATCTGCTTGCCTTCTTCTTGATACTGTTAACCCACCAATACTTGACTTTATGGGACTGGTACGTTGTACAGATTCAAAATGGTTTCATTATTGCATAAGCTCTGGCAAACTGCAAAAGAAAATGTTGTCCCAGTTCCACGTTGGTTTTGTGATGCTTATTTATCTTAAGAGTTGGAACAACCTAGGTAGAGAATCTTGGAGCCTCCATAGTTCAAGAATTGTAGTTAGGTGTTTAAACTTAAATTCATTATAGTAAAAGTTATATATTTTCTAATATGAACTATGGAAAATGATTTTAGAAAATGAATACTAGGTCAAATGGGTTCAACGTTTATAATATTACAATAACAATGGGGAATTAACATCATGTATGACTTGTGCCTTTCTTGTAAAAACATTCAGTCTAGACTAAAATATCTGTTATTACTTTGAACTTGAAGGAATGAAGGAATATGGATAGTAAGAAGAATATGGATCATTAGTTAGGTGTCTCAAATAATTAGTAGAGGAACAAACTCAATTAAATCATGCTTAAACCTAACCACGTATTTTTCATGCGACATTCGTAACTTAACACAGAGTTAGGCACTGTCTTAATGAGTTAGGCACTGTCTTAATTTATGGCACGTTGACAATCAGTTGAAACCTTTGAAAACAAAGATGTTTTACCAAGATGTTGACTTTACAAGGTTCGAATTGAAAAGAACGTGAACGGTAAAGCAGTATCTATTCACTGAGGTATTTGCTTCGCACGTCTAAAATAGTGCTTCCATTTTAATGGCCAATAAAACTGATTCTGAGGGGAATTTCGACGTATGTTGAGATCTTTTTTTGTGTTTGAACGTCTTAGCGCATCACATCACACCAATTTGTACAACGAGAATCAGGTGTTGTTTTTCCCTGATTGATATTCGTTTGAATTTCTTCTTTTTTTCTTCTTTTTTTTTTTCATGTGGACCATTAACTTTTCATATTCTAATTCTGCATTAACTTGTTGATAAAGAATCATTATGGTTAGCTTAGTGGTAGATTTAGGTATGCACAATATTATCGTATTTCACAATATTTTTCAATAGAGAGAGAAAAACCTTGGTAGCAAAGATTCATAGACATATATGAATTTCCAAAAAACAAATAAATTCATTGACATATCTATCCTTTTTTTAGAGGTATTTCAAAAATTAATTATTTCATAAATATAAATAAAATATATTAAAATTTGTTCATCGTCTTAAATAAATAAATAAACATTTAAAATTTCTTAAATGGTCCTTATTTTAAATATCATTAATTGGTTATTTCTATTGATATTTTTCTCTACCTTTATTCTATTTCAAATCTATCTTTATATCCAATATATTAGCATCTGTTTATACAAAGCATTATTACATGAAAATGTTTTAAAAACTTGTAGGAAAAATGTAGCGTAGTTAAACATAATTTAATTAGAGATTAAGGAAAGGTTTGAAATATATTAATGGTTATTGATTTTATAAAGGGACTTCTACTAAGGAATAATAAAAGTTTCTGAAATGTAACTTGTAGGGATGGCGAATATTATGTCAAGAACTTTACCATCTTTTATAAAATCAGTTTCGGGAATAAATGTGTCGATCATGGAAACTGATTTAGTAATATTTAAGATAAATTAGTCAAATAAAAAAATAAATAGTGTTTTCTAATTAATTTTAACTCAAATTAAATTAGTTTATTTTAGCTTAACTATGATATTATTAAATATATATTTCTATTAATTTATGTTTTAAAAAAATTGCATCTTTACAGACTATTTGTTATTTTAAGTTATTTTTATATAATTAAAATGTGCAATAAGTAAATATTTCTAATATATAAATCATATATTTAGAATAAAATATATAAATAAGTTATTTTGAATATTTTAGCATATATAAATTATATTTCGGATTTAAAATAAATATTTAAATTATTATATTCTAATTTTAACCATCCATTTCTTAAAAAAAAAAGCAGTTCAAAATTTATTTTATGCAACGTATGGTAGATAGAGAATGATATATATAGTTTGATATGATTAAGAAAATATCTTCTAATAAGTGGTGGAGATAATGTGTGAAAGGCACTTTAAGAGAGAAAAGATGTTTGATTGAGAGAGAAGGAATCTTACTAATTACTCATATTTATTTCAAAATATAGATATATATTTAAATATATTTATTTATTACGAATTTTAATTATTACATAATTTAAATATTTAAACATATTTATTTCTTACCAATTTGAATTATATAAAAACATTTATAATGTAGACTAAAACACTGTTAATCATTAAACACACAAAGAACCGCCAGGCCTGAATTTACTTCCCCTAACTCCACTCCAAAGCAGGCCATGTTAATTGGGCTTTAGTGGGCCTAGGGTCCAACTCAATTACTCAATACAAAGTCCAGAACCAACCAGGCACAGCTCAATAAGGAGCCAGAAAAACAAAAGGAGATGATAGCTCTGGTTCAAGGATTTACCTCTACTAAAATATAGCAGTAACAACAAAAGGCACGGTTTGAAGTTTGAACCCAACAACTCAATCATTTTCTTAAGAAATGGTCTAAAATATATTTTTCATCTATTTATTAATTTCTCATCTTTTAAAAGATGTATTTAGTCTTTTACACGTTAAATTTAACTCAATGTTCTTCTTTCAAATTAATATTTTTATATTTTTTGAGATTATTTTTTACTTATTCAAAACATGAAATACTTTTATTAAATTTTACGGGTAAGAAAGAAACTATGGAAGTCATCTAATATTTAAACAAAAAAAGGTAACAAATAAAACTGTATTAACAGTGAGTTCCCATAGTAAAACCTACTTTTCCTACGATGTTGAATATGATGAAGGTCATTTTCTTGTCCAATATTAATAGGTTTCATAATTTCATGTTTTGAATAGGTTGAAAATGAGTTGAAAATTGTATCTCAAAAATAAAAATAGTCATTCTTTCAAAAGAACATACATTTGAAAATTTGAAAAGAACATCGAATGATTTTCCATTATTTTTAAAGTGCAGTTTGTAGATATTAAAAATGAATTTTAAATTTAATGTATGTTTACTAAATTGGTTCATAAGATAAGTTTTGCACTAATTTAATATACTATAATTTGATTTTATTTTTAATTGATATGTAATTTTTAACACTCACCTCACATTGAGACCTCAGTATGTTTAATAAATTTGTTAGAATAAGCTTTGATACCATATAGATGTGAATTTTAGATTTAACTCATCTTGTAAAACCGGCTAAATGATGGTGAGTTAGGCTAATAATAACTTTTTACATAATATCAAAACCTATCATAATAAGATTATTAAACCTATCGGGTTACCCATTAATATGTAAACTCATGTTCGAGTTGAGAGATCTTTATGCGAGGAATGAGATGTTGAAGATACGGTATTATCGTTTAAAGATAAAACAAAATTAAAATATATTAAATAGATGCAAATCTTACTTTATAAACTAATTTTAAGAATAAATTAGACGTATAAATATTTTTACACGTGGAAGTGAAATATGTGAGAGGGCGTGGATTGGAATATTGTGTGATAAGTGTATTGGCAAAAATGTGTAAAGGTTGAGAATGGGATAATGAGGAGTAATGGGTGTGGTTAGAGATAGAGCCAAATTGCAATGAATGTTGATTCACATATTGCTTATCTTTCTCTGCAGAAACATGCATAGACTGTAGTTAGTTGCTGGGAAAGGCCAATTGTTCATGATTAGGGTGGCGTTGGCCAAATCCATGGCGACGCATGTAACGTTTACTTATGTCACTTTCGTTTTCAACAAGACAAAACTTTCTTTAGCAAATAGACAATGCCATTCAACCAACACTGCACTCTACACCTGCCCTCGATGTTAACTCTTTAACTAGCACTCTCTTTTCCTCTATACATCTTTCTTAAATTCAAAACATTTAAAAAAACAAAAATTGGTTTTAGAGTAAAACTATTTAAAAGGACAAGGAAACGTGCATGCTTGATTTTATAACATTTTAAAAATGTTAATTAGTGATAAACGATTTTAAATCATGTAAGTATCACACAGTTAATTCGAAATAGTCTTGAGAAAATTCTCAATATAGTCACCTAAAAATTAGGGTTTGATTGCTTAAGTACTCTAAAAAGAGTTGTAATTCAACCAGTCCCTTAAAATAATTCTTTGAACATCATCCAATTACATTCTTTGAATTTATTTGATATTTACCAATTTCTTATCATAAACGTGTAATTTTTTTTTTCTGCCCCATGTTTTCTCAAATTCTATGGCATGAGTTTGCTTCCATTTTTTTTCTTAAATTAAATTGAGACCCTCACACTGAAAGACCATGATTGGTTTGAAGTATTATAGTTATAAAGATATCACGTGGAATATGCTTGTTTTGCAGAGTTTTTGTGTGTGCAGCTCTTCAAATTAAAATCACACTGTTATATCCTTTTCAAGTCACGGTTTTTCAAATATAATAAATTATACGTAGTTCATAATAAATTATACGGATTTAATTTTTTTTTTATCAAGTTAGAAAAATCATTCTAAAATAATCTATTATAGTAATATTTAATAAAATTATTTTACAGACTAAAATGGTAATTTTGTTTATATACCCAATTAATTCACATAACTTTTAAATCAGTTTTTGTATTTTATTTTTGATTATTTTCTACTTCAAAAAAATGAGGGAAGTGGGTGATGTGTTTATATTTAGACGTGTTTATTTAGATTAACTGTCACTGTTTGTCACATTCACCTCTTCGTATGTAAAAAGTAGAAAGGAAAGAGGAAAAGAAGATGAAGACGAAGACGAAGACGAATTTGACCTAGACAACATGCATGTACTCATTGATTTAAGATAATTTGGGTTATCTATTTAAATATATATATATATATTAATTTATAATTTTAAAATATTTTTTTAACTTTTTATAATATATTTTTAAAATAAATTATTTCTTTAATACTTATATAATTGAATAATTTAATATTTTAAAAATATATATTTAAATAATAAAATAAATAAAAAAATTAAATAATGATTATACTATTATTGTTTAATAATTTTAATTAGATTTAGTTGAATTAGAATTTAGATTCAATATTTAAAATTCTTAATCTAATACGGAAGAAATTAGATTAAATTGGATTAAATTAAATTTTATTTAATAAAAAAAATCAACCAATTAAAATAGGATGGCGTAACCAGATTATGAATAAAAAACATTATTATAAAAGATATTTAACCACTACTTATCCAGTTGAACGTAGGAAGATGAGATAATATAATGAAAAGTTTATAAATAAAAGACATGCGACATGGAAGAGGAAGAGAGTAAATGGTGAGTTAAATTCTGGAAATGAGGGTAGAAGAATTGAATGTAGGTAAGTTTTGTTATTGTTGTTATAGTTTGACTTAGGTGACGTGACATTCTTTTTCTTTGAAAGAAGTTTTTGTTTGGGGAATTATCTTGAATGTGGAGCAATAACTTAAGGTAGATTGTTTGTTGGTGGAAGAGAAAAGCAATGAAATGTGTGTAGGTAAAGGGAAGAACATGGGAATGTCCTTTATTTTTTACATGGGAGTCTTACCTGGATGATAGTTGGATAATATTGGGATTACAACGACCTAAAGGCTGCATCGCCCTGAGAATTTGGGAGACTTTTTTTATTTTGCCTGAAAAGCATCTACTAGTCTATTCTTTTGCGTTTTGTTTCGAGGATAAGAAAATGAGAAGTGAGAGAATGATAATTGGGCCACGTTGACCTGAGTGGACCAAATTGAGGATCCTGATTACCCAATGTGGCATAAGGTGTTCCAAAAAAATATTAAAATGAGTAAATGATGGTAGAAGATGTGGATCCCTTCCACGCAAAGACAATAGGAGAAGATGGCAGATCTAGTTAATGCAGAACTGTACTCAGTTGCAGCAGTGTTTGGCATTACCCTGCTTCAGATAGAGACACCTTCCAACAGACAACACCATACACCACCACCCATTCCATTCCCATTCCCATTCTTATCCCGTGCCCCATGTGAACTACCCTTACAAACCATACCTATTCCTATTTATTCAAAAACAAAAATCATTTCACATTTCTTATTTTCTCTTTTCCTTTCCTCTCTCAATTTCCTTTCCAGACAGAAGAGCATTGAGGGGTCCTTCACCATTATAACAGTCACGCACGGAATGTGTATCTCCTGCTAACTTGACAATTCGAATTGTCTCTCCCCTTCAATTTTCTACAATTTCTACTATAAGCAAGCATATAGGGCCCCCGGATTCTTTCTTCTGCTATTCAATGTTTTTCACCTTCTCATTTATAATAATCATATTTCACACACTTTTCAATTAAAAGGATCTTCTACACTTCCTCGGATCGGATCAATTATTTCCCCCCTCTTCAATCATATTGTTTCGAACTTCAACGGTGAAATCAGAAAACAGTGAATTTTGACTGTAGAACCATTTTTAAAGTGTAGGGTCCAAATTCCCTGGACCCCCCTTCTTCCCTGAGAAATTGAGAAAGACAGAAAATAAAATATGAGAAGATATTAACAACAATAAAAACAAAGGAAATGGTGAGTGGAAACTACCGATTCTAGATCTCATATTAATAAAGATAGGTCATAGAAAGTGGTTGAAAAGCCTGTGTGCACGGCATGACTTATACGAATCAATAACATGGCCATGGCCATGGCCGTCCAATTGGAGAGGTAAAGGTTGAATTATGAGTGACCCTAAGCCTGTGTTGATGCTTACGGCAAATAATTTGATAAGCAAAGTGATTTTTAATCCAAGTGATTGAGCAAGTAATAGAACTCGGTCTCTGGGTTTAGGTATGAAGACTCTGTGTTTACTCCTGATGTAACAAGTGAAATAAGATTATCTACAATCATAGTCTATTTAAATGCATATTTATTTGGTCCCCTCCATTTAATATGTGGGTTATATGATTCAAAAGTTCAGTTATAAATGGGACAGGTGAAGATTAATTATATGTTAAAATATTATTATTTTTATTATTTAATTAACAATATATAGTATTGTTTAAAGATAATAATGACTCGTCTTTATAATTTATCAAAATTGTTTTACCTTTTAATTCTTTTCACAATTATCTCCTACTTTCTTGCGTACCTTTCACTTTCTTTCTTTTTCTTTTTACTTTTGGAACGTGAGATATTCTCTGACCAAAAGTCAAAGATAATGTTTTCGAAATACTAAAATTCGTTCATTTATTTAAAATATGTTATTATTAATACATGAGAAATTGTAGATAGTTAAAAAGTGTCTCTCATTCTCCCAGTTTACATTTACTACTTAGTGTTTGAATACTATATAATAACCCTCATTTAGTATTTCAATATTTTTTAACATTAAAAGTTAAAGATATTACTTTTTGTATTGGAAAAAAAAAATTTCAATCTTATGTTTTTTATTTCAAATTTATCTTTAATTTTTATATATTTAAATTGATAAATTTAATTATATAATTTTTTAAAATATATGATTTTAATATTTTTTATTTAAATTTAATATATAATGATAATTTTTTACCATCACAAAATTAATATTAAACCTAAATTTACATAATTTTAGTCATTCTTTATAATAAATTTAATATTTAATAATAATTTTTTCTAATCATAAAATTAAAAAAGAAAGATTATATATATATATATATATATATATAAGTACTGGTTAGTTAATTTTAAAATAAAAAACTAAAATCAAGTTTGATAAAAAATAGATAAACTAAAATTATATTTATAAAAATTTATATTTCTTTAATTGATGCATAATCTATCATAAATTTTTATTAATATGATGTTAGAAATTTTTCAATTTTTATCTTTCTTTAAAGTTTTATTAGCCATTTTCTAATTTATTTAAAAAAAATTTAAAATTTTCTAAGTTCGCTGAGTAGGTTAGATTGACCCGTACAAAAAAATGTTATGAATTTATTTTACTAAACACGACTCGATTAAATTGATTTAGGGGGTTGGATTATTACATGTAATAATCAAACACGTGCATAATTTAATTTCTTAAGTTTAAAGAAGATAAATTTAGTTAACATATTGGTTTGTGAGAAACTTGTGAATAAAAAAATTGTAATTAATAGAAAAAAATTCTACAAAATTCATTAGTCAAGTTTCATAATGGTGAGAAATCTTGATGAATAATCTTAAATGTAATTATGAAAAAGAGAGAATCAAATTTACGTAATAAATATAAAATATAAAAATCTAATTCAAAATAAAGAAGTTAAAAATGAAAAGAAAATAGTAAAAATATTTTAATATAATAATAATAATAATAATAATAAATTTTAATTTGAATTTTTTAATTTAATACATCAAAATATTTTTTTATAATAAATATTAACAATATAGAAAGAAAGATTAAGAAGTTTAATATATAAATGATTTTCCATGAGATTAAAACTTAACTAATAAATTATTTATTTTTTACTTAAATAACAATAATTTTATTTTTAAACAAATAAATTTGGTCCTTCTTTTTTAATAAAAGAAAATTGTCCTTAAAAATTTATTTATCAGGAAAAAGATGAGGATATTTCTCATGTTTTTCTTCAATTTTCACGTGAAATCAATTGACTTGATATGTTATAACACTTTTATCATACTGATGGCTGATCTTGAAAATATTTATGTCACCATTGATAGTAAGAATCAAGCTTTATTATTATTATATTTTTTTAGGAGTTACTATCATTTCAAAAAATTTCTACTGATAGGAAGAGGTAAGACCTTCATGAATGATAGTAAACATGATAAGAAGAAATAAAAGTTTGAAAATTAGAACTATTTAAAATGAAAGAGTTTAAGTTGTGACGTTTGGACACGGATGATAAAAAATATTTCGTTATGATGTTGTATTAAATAAAATCGATATGATAAATAAATATAGGATTTATATATTAAAAAGTAGAAATTTATGAATAATATGATATGTTTGAAAAATTTGTTAAAATATATATATATATTTTTTTTACAAGTAAATTTTAAGTTTAATTTATTTTTATAAAATTAATTTAATGAAATAAAATTTATATTTTATACATATTAAAATTATATTAGATCTTCATTAATTTAAATTTAATATAAATCAAATACCTAAAATACATAATACAATTTAGATGAAAGATATTCCAATAATAACTATTATATGATCACTTATGAATATATCATAATATATATCCTTACAATACATAACATACATAATGATTACGTTCATAGCAAATCTAAATAAAACGTACTAGTAAGCTCTAAGATATATCAAAATATCACTTAAAAAAAATTTGCTTTATGGTGGAACTAGAGATAATAGAGAACAACTACTATTGTAAGTTTGGTAGAGTTTGATTATATTAATTTAGTAGATTTAAGAAAATCTTTAGCACAATTTGTATTCATTATTTTTTTACACGGAATTAGATTTAAGAATTCTTATATATTGATTTATTTAAAAATTATTATTAGATTTTCTTTTAGTACTTTTCATTTTTCTATCTTTTTTATGTTATTCTGTTTGTAAGTTAAGTAGTAGTTGGTTGGTCATATTAATTAGGCTTAAATATTACTTTTATTTTAAATCTAATACTAGAGTTTGTATCTATGTGAAAAGGAAGATTCATAAACTTAATACAAGGTATTGTTGTGAAGAGATGGACAAATCATTAGTTTAATCAAATCACGTTTCATAAGTTTTGTTTGTTCTTTTTGTTTTTGCTCGTTCTTATTCAACAAGAAACTCATATCTATGTGTGAAATCTGATCACGACTCAACACATGATGGAATGTAGAAGTAGTGGAGTGTTTTTGTTGGTGGAATTGAAAAGGTTTTGTTTCTTCTCAATGTTATTTCAACAACACTCAATCTCCCTTAAAAAAAAACTGAAAGCAGCACATATATAGAGAAAGGGAATAAAGTCAAGCAATGGTCCCCTTTAATAAGGTAGGGAAAGCACATGCAGGGGCTTTCATGGCTGTCTTTTGCGTGCTATGAACAAGACAGAAGCAAGATCCACAGCAACAACAAAATTGTTAAACTCTAATCACTTGTTCTTGAATCACAATTTATTATCTAGTTGAATATCATGGTATTGTATATTTTTTGCACACTAACTGATCCAAGTGAAACAACAAGGTTTCAAAGACGGCCAGTTTATAATTATTTTTTTTTCATCCAAGATGCTTCTCTGCTGCAAATAGTAAACATTATCTTTAGCAATTTTAAAAAAAATGCAAATACCATTCAATTCTAGAGGAATTAATGATGTAAAAATGCCATACTTTTCTTCTTGCTCCTACGTAACAGAAGTATTAACATTATGAGGGTTGAGATCTGAGAAAACAAGTGATTGATTTGCCTTCATTGACTTGGTCTTGTTTTATTAGATGATTTGCGGTGCTTCCGAGAAAGGATGGATATTGGAAACAAATTTTGCACTTTGAGCTTCAAAAATCGAAAATCCATTGACAAACCTACCAAGAAATGCTTTCTTTATACGTGGTGAAAGTAAAAGAATATTGGCACGCCTTTCTTTTCCCTGTAGTTTCTTTTGCTTGTTAAACAAATAAATGCACAATGCTAATTCACCCACTCAACATAAAATACTTGTTTTCTTTTCCACTTTTAGTTTTAGAAAAAATAGACAAACAACAATACATGCAACTGCTATACTTCCCACGATGTCACAAACGTCTCAATCTCTCGAAGGATATCCGACAAACTAATCTTTTCGAAATTGATCTCATTAGGTTTAACATTACCAAAAATCTTTTAAAATGTCAAGCTGATTTGATTTTAGTTTTGAAATACATAAATAATCAACATCCACGTCTACTGAAGAAAAATGATTTCATTAATAATAATATTTGGCTTGAATCGGTCAGCAGAAGCACCAAGATACCGAAATACTACAATGGGGAAGACAAGGGTCCGCTTTGGCTTTTGCTATGACAAAAAGACAGAAGGAAAAGAGAAAATTTAGAAAATTGAGAAGAATTGAAGCATGAAAAAATGAAAAAGAAAGTGATATAGAACATAAAAGGATGGTGTTACAGCTGGATGGCTCATTCTATGATTACTTTTTACTATAATTTCTATACAAACGGAAACTGAACTCAACCCAACAAGGTCAACACAACACCCCCAATAAATAATAATCAATCATTCACTCATCTGCATTTCATTTCAATATCTATGGGTGGCCGACAATGTGTTTCTCTCTTCACCTCCAAAACAAAAATTCATTCCCTTAAATCTTTCAACGCAGTTCTCATTGTTTCACATTCTCCAAACAAATGTTTTTTCATTTCCAATTCAAACTGCTTCATTAAATATGATATTAATACTTCTAATATTTCATTGCATTAAAAAGATAACCAATACAGATAAAGATAAACTTGTTTAAGAATTTGAACTTTGAATGTGTATATACGAGCAGATTTCCTGGGATAAGAAAAATGAGAATAAATACACTTTAGTCCATTGATATCTGATGATGTTGTTCTTGACATATATTAGTATTATTATTAATAATATTAAGTAATTATATAAAATTGGTCCTCATAAAATGCCAACAATCTCTGCTTCCAGTCCTAAAGTACACCTTCAAGGATGTGAGGTTGCGTGGAAGGTCTAAATCTAATTCCCATTAATAAATGAGAGTGGTGAAAGGAAGTAGTGCTAGGCAGAGATGGTTGGCAATTTAACTTTGTGGTCAAAAAGAGAAAGAGAAAGAGAAAGATACGCAGTTATTAAAGCAGGGAAAGACTATATATGTTTCCATAAGAGGGAAGGGTAGTTGAAATTAATGGCGAACTAGCTGCACAGAAAATCTTCCTTTATCGCTTTACTTCACTCCTACTCTTCTTCGACAAAGGTTCCGGTGAAGAAGACACTGAAGCAGCAGTAGCAGCCACTGCCCACGAGTCATTCGAGCTATCACAGCTAAACGACATCTCTATCACCCCGTTTGGACTTCCTGGAACGCTTCCAAACTTCCGTTTCATGCATTGCTTCCCCTGCTTATCCTGCCCAGACCACAATTCCAACAGCTTGCAACACTCATTCACCTTCTCCTGTACACATACATTCCACATTTTCATTACTTATTATTCATACACATCTCTAAATCAAACACAAAACCGAATTAAAACAAACACCATCCACCAACCTTGTCGAATCCCACAATACCGAAGACTTCCCTCTGGTATTCATCTTCTAAACATGGCTCCACGCTTTTCACCACGTGTATCATCGTAGCACTTGCCAATTCAGACGGTAGATAACTCATAAACCTCCAATCTGCAATGTTGGAAGAAAAAAATTAAATACAAACATGATTAAGGAAAACAACTCACGTTACAAGAAATCAATGAATTGTTGATGAACTTTAGCCACGAAAATTGCTTCTTTTCATATTCATAAAAATTATAGGTAATTCTTTTTTCTAAAACGTTTACAATTAGTTTCCTTGCGGAACCACAAAGACGTAACGAAATTACCTCCAAGGACAGAGACTAGAACGCCTTCGCACTTCCTGAGGAACTCCCAGCAGAGATGATCCTTCAATCCAAGTTTTCTTGTGATGTAATCAAGAAAGGAGAGAGGGGTTGGCGGGTTCATCTTCCATCCAAGAGTGGAAAGGACCAAAATCTCCATCCTTTTAATCGTTTTGGCTTCGAACAAGTATCTACTCTCCTCCACCTACACAATTCAGAGAACAATCAGAATCAAGATACGAATAACTACCTAAAATGCAAGAATTTTGTTTGTTGGTAATTAAGAGAGCGAAGAAAGAAAGATACTTGTAGGTCTAGGAGAAGGGGAACTTGAGTCTCCTCCACTTTGGCAGCGAGGGAGAGGCAAGTGACAGCAGCGAGATGTGTCATCCAGGGCTTGTCATTCTGAAAGCGGAAGGTGGAGAGGAAGCGGTCAAAGTAGTTGACGGCAAGAAGAGCTGTGAGAGCAGAGAAGGAGTAGTGAGCGTTCACTTTGAGCATCCACTCCAGGCCTTCTCTGCGAGCACACTCGAAGGCAGGGTTGGTCGGGAGGGAAGTGGTTAGAAGAGGGTTGTGTTGTTCTTTCCTCAGCAGCGATGTCAACTCTTGTTCGTCACAAAACATGTCGCTTTCGAACAGCATTAGAGGGGACAGAGGGGAGTTTATTATGGTGTTTTCATTATTAGTATTATGAGCGCTTAGGTAATCATCCTCTGCTTGGTCAAATTCATATTCCCCAACGTGTTCTTCCCAATGCTCCTCGGAGCAGTATAGGGTGTCGAGAAGGGATTTGAGGTTGGTGTCATGAGCATGATGATTATGATGATGGTGGTGGTGGTTAGCCATCTTGGACGATGGATCTTTCATGGGATGGAGAGAAGTGAGATAATGAAATGGGGAGGTGGAGAAAGAGGGATCTCCATTGTCTGAAGAGGAATGAATTGGGGAAGAAGAGTGAGTGAGTGAATGAATGTGAGCAGTGACAATAAACGAGAGAGAGTGTGTTATTGTTATTTATTCCCCAAACGGAAGCAGTGTTATTTTTTTTCTTGGGAGTGTCTGACGGTAGCTCCAGACCCGGATCAAAGATGGGCCATGCACCACAATTACTCGACACGTGACAATTGTACCCTACAATTTAATGGATCCCCCCTCTTTCACCCCGTTAATCCTAAACACTCTCTTCTGTTATGTTATGTCTTACTATTTACTAACTATCAATTATTTTATCGAATGTTTAGAGGTACTGTACAATCCAATCAGAACCATCACTACTTTTTTTTACTTTTTTTCTCTTCTCATAATTTATTATATAAAAATAAAATAATCATTAGTAATATAGTAAAAATGTAATTTACAAGCGAATACCTACTAAATTTTCTGTTTCGCAGATTAGAAAGAAATGAGTATTTAATTATAATGAATCCAATCCGTATTAAATCAAATATAAGATGTGTTAAGTTTTACACACAAATATGTGGGTTTATTTAATCACCCAATTTACTCTTACGTTACATATACGTCATATATAGATTGTATTTATAGCTTGAATATTTATGAAGTAGGCATAAAATGTTAATTAATCTAAAATAATAATATATGATTTAATTTTAAGTTGGTAAAAAAGAGAGAGAAAGAAAGAAAGTGGCGCGCGCGGGAATTAAAAGAAACAGAGTGGGCTACACGTGAAAAGAAGATGTTTGAAGTTCTCTCTCTTTCTGATATCTGATTTGAGACAGAATGGCAAAGCCTCCTCGATGGTCCTGCTGCATCCTTTCATCCTTTCATTTCACAATTAAAAGAAAAAAAAAAAAAAGAATTGTTTTGGGTGCATTAAACCATGTTTGCAAAATGAGCTGTCATATCTGAATGGCCAATATTTTATGTATCTGTTTTTGTTCTGCATTCATTCATTTACTGCAACTCAACTCCTTCCTATGTTTATCGCTTCAAGAGATGTAGGGATACATCCTCTTCTACATTCTTGTATAATAAACAAATTCACCAATAAACTAATCATAAAATCATCACCTTCCTCATAAACAACATTCAAACCAATCTTCTCAATTTTAAATCTCCAATCTGTCTATTCACATCAGTGTAGAGATGTAATGCATTTTAAGATCAGAAGACAACGATGAAGAATAGAGATTCTCTATATATTTCGGGAATATCAATTCATTTAGAATAATTAGTATAATAACTTAAAATCCCAGTTTTCATGGCAAATTAATTCATCATTTTGTAGTCTAAAAATAATTTGTAGAAGCGTCACTCTAACTCACCGTAACAGAAGCTTTTTCCACAAACATAGGCTAATTTTAATATTCATAATATTCTTACAATAGGCATTCAATTTGACATAGATATGCAATATAGGTTTTTCTTATTATCATTCAATCTTCCTTGCATCTTTTGAATTGATGTGTTTATTAAAACGCGTAATTTTTTAAATTAAATATCTTAATATTTATTTGACTTTTTTTTATCTTTTAATTCATCTCAAATCATTAATATTTTGTTTAGATTACATACTTAAAAATTGAAATAAAAGAATAAAAATAAAATTATTTAAAATTAAAAAAGTAAAAAATTAATAAATAAATGAAAAATTTATAATTGATTTGATTTATTTGAAAGAATAAAAAATATATAATAATTAGATAAATCATAATGAATAAATGTTTAATATTAAAATTATAAAATAAAAAATCATATCAATCAATATTTATTATTTTTTTAAAATTTGAAAAAGTATTTATAAATTATTTAAAATTAATTACAAATTATATAAATTTATTTATAAATAATTTTTAATAGGTAATAATTTTTTTTAACATATAAAATCCTTCTAATTATTTTTTAAATATTTTAATATAGTATACATATTTGAATATTTTTATTTTTTTATTAATCAATAACTATAATGTATAGAAACAAACCCAAAGATAATATAAACAAAATTTCTCTTCAAGTTAACTTTTCTTACAATCTCTTGCAAGTAAATAAAAAAAATAGAATAGTGGATTCTGTTCAAAATTTCCCACGTTTCTTTATAAATGAAATAAGCTAACTAACAAATTAAGATAAATATATGCATTTACTTTCACTAAGAAATTTTTTTGAAATTTTTGAAAATTAAGTTATAGTAATGAAGATCACTTGAAGATTTGAAAATAAATTATTTTTACAATTATATATATATATATATATATAAATCAATTTTAACAAATTTATTTGTTTTAAAAATTTATTAAGTAAAGTTATATCTTATTTATATATTACATTTAGATATGATGTTTAATTCATATAAAATTTTAAAAAATAGTTAAAAAATGTATTATATATTTTAAAGTATTCTTAAAATATTATATAAATGGGTTATTATGATTTATAACTTTAGATCTTTAAAAAAAAATTTTAAATTTAGTTTTAGAACTTAACTTAAATACAAACGTATTACTTTAGAACTTATTATTAATTAACCTTTAAAAATACAGCTTAGTATTAAATGAATCGATAACATGTTAATGACAAAATAGTGTTATAAAATTTAACAATAATAAAACATAATAATAACATTTTTTAGAAAACTAAATAGATACGAATTTATAGAAATAAAAAGTTAAAATAATGGATTGATGAAGAGAACTTGAAGTTGTTGTTTGCATGAGTATGCAATCCTATTATCAAGTGTGCAGAGTGGATCTATCTCAGAAGTCGAAAGAAGATTTTAGAAAGAGACTTAAATACAAACCCTTTGGCATTGGTGAAATTTCTCATTTAATTTGTGATTCGTGAGTATCATTCCCTGTGTTTCAGATACCCAAAACTATCACACAATGTGACAATTACGGAAGATACACTTCCCAACATAATTTACTACTAATATATAACACAACACAAGGACAACTCAGTTCTTCTTTTTGTCGTACGATAAAGAGATGTCTCTGGAATTGCCCCATCACAATAAATTGTTCGAACAGAGGAGCGAACCGTAGGAGTAGGACTGAATCAGAGCTAGCTACGTAAAAATGATAATAATAATAAAATTCCATGTATGTCTTTGGAGA
Source organism: Macrotyloma uniflorum (assembly GCA_016859785.1). Classification (NCBI taxonomy): domain Eukaryota; kingdom Viridiplantae; phylum Streptophyta; class Magnoliopsida; order Fabales; family Fabaceae; genus Macrotyloma; species Macrotyloma uniflorum. Next base: position 2,793,302 of record BDMB01000007.1, on the reverse strand, counting down.
GAAAATTAGTACAAGTGGTTATTGCTGTAACTAAACTAACTGAGACATACGCGTGTAGGGGGGTTAATTTTTCTGTGATGATGTGTTGCTTTCTTTCTTTTATTTTCTTTTCTATTCTTTTGTTTTGCATCTTTGTTTTGAAATTCTTCTACTACTATACAACCTCTTTTGTAGGCTCGATCTCCGAGGAGAAACGAAGTTGGGTGGAGTGGGGGGCAGATAAAGAGAAAGAGAGAAAAAATGCAGAGAAAAAAGGTGTAGCTAGGTAAATATAAATATAGTGATTAGTGATTAGTGTGATTAGTGATAGTGCGAGCTGGTGAGAAGAGACAGAATCAGTGTGAAGGGAAGTGAAAGTTGATGGTAGATATGGTGGTGGTTGTGGAATGTGGAAGCTAGTTGTGGTTTCCAGCACACCACTAACGCAACAAGCAACCTTTTTCTCACTGATCTTTACTCTTGTGCACCAAACTATAGTACGAAATGTCATCACTTTCTCACTGTTTAAGTATGGTTGATTAATTAATTGATTCATTCATTTGCGCCAAAGCAATCTTCATTTTTCCAATTAAAGCTTTGTCATGACAAGATCATTATGAGTTTTCTTTTCTTTTCTTTTCTAACTTTCTCCTCAAAGTAGTGTGCTAGTCTATGTATGATTTCTTTCTAAGACAAAAACAGCGACAAGCACTTTATACTGGTCAAACTCAGACATGTCCACTCCCTGAAGGATCAGAGAGTCGCTGGCTGATGTTGATTTCTTCTTCCATTTGAATTGCAGAGCAGGAAAATAAAGGAACAAACCCTTTATTGGGACTCATGAACCCTTTCTACAGATCCTACTATTACACCTACATTTCTATTCCACCAGGATCATATTCATACCCAGGGAAAAATGGAACGAATATCTTACTCTCGCGTGCATCTTTTGGATCTTTATGCTATTTAAGATATAAATCATTTTTAAATCAATTTTTCTAAACCCTCCTCTTACAAGATTCTCATACCATCACTTTCTTTTTTCTTTCTAGTGCTAAATACTGATTTTGTTTTATATTCGTACATCCTGAAAATTGTTAATGCTTCATTCATCAAATTGGTTTCTAAATGAACAAATTAATTCACAAAATTACAATATTTGGTTAATTTGTTTCTTCTTCACTGTATTTAAAGTCATTCAACTTATTTAAATTATATACAAAATATATTATACATATGGTTATTGCACTTATTTTATTCTCCTAAATGTATGTTTATATTTGTATAACAAAATATTAAAAGTTTAGATGATAGATTTTTTTACTAATTATTTTATTTTAATTATGCAGATTTTAAATTAGACAAACAAAGTTGTCATGATCTTAAAGAAAATCTCACCTTCGCCATTATTAATTATAAGGGTATAACAATTTTTTATTCATATTTCCTTTCTTTATTTTCTTGATTCTTTCTTCCCTTCTTTTAAATAAAATCAAATCAAGGGATTCTTTCTTTTCTTTTCTTTTTCAAAAAAGAAAAATTAAAAACCCCATTTTAGTCGTAGTTAAAAAAAAGTAATCTATATGAATAAATTCGATAATTTTATATTTTTGAGTATTAAAATTCAGTATGACCATAGCTTTTCCATTTTCTTATGCTCAAGGTGCATTATTGCTCTGGACAATTAATCATATAACAAGTTATCATTTCCCCATTTTCTCTAGGTACTTACATCTCTAGTTTAATAATTAATTTAACAGACAGAATAATGCCCTGCTTTTAATTATTAAAAGGTACTCGCTCAATTATTTCCACGTGAAGGATTTTTAAAAGATTTTTTTTATATTTAATTATTGTTTTTAAAGTTCAAAATAATATTAATTATTTTTTAACAATTATAGCTTTAGTTTTTATTGTAATGTAGAAATGAATAAAAAATGCTAGAATATCTCCAATTCTTTCATATAAATAATTTACCTAATTTTAAACAATTCAATAATTTTTACTCCAGTAAATGTTTCAATTAAAAAAACATATACTGAATGAAATAAAGGCATGAGGAAATGAAAATGGTTATTTTGGGGTAAAATAATTGTTTGAATTTATTGATGTACTAAGAAAAGAATAGTGTGTGAGTGTGTGGGTGATGAAAGATGTGCCAGAAGGATCTCCATCCAGCTGGGTGAAGGGTGAAGAGTGAAGAGTGAAGAGTGAAGAGAGAAGAGGGTCCCAACACAGAGTCAGAGCTTAATCATATTGTTTTTCCAGTAATCATAAAATACCACAACACTAAATAATTGCTGCTAAGGTAACATAACTACCATGAATCAACACACATATAATATAATGTTCCAGGGGTTGACCTTCTTTTTTATCCCCTCTTTTCACTTTTCAACGTAACATAAATTCCATTATATATAAAAGCTGATTATTGATGTTAAAGATTGTCTGTCATACACAATGGTGACAAAATTTTTAGGTCCATCTAACAAGGACTTTGTAACCTTGTTTCATGGTTATCTTTTATTATTCACAGTTGGATATATAATGAAAGGTAAACAAATAACTAAGATAGATTGAAATTGACGGGTTATGGTGGTTAATGATTATGTTAAAAGTGTAAAAAAAAATGTTATTTATTTACTCATGACATAACAGCAGGTTTGAAAACGAAGGTTTTTGGTAATTAACATCATAGGTATAAGTTAATTTGATTTCTCTCCTCTACTGTACAGTTCCTGCACCTGTAAATAACATTATGATTATTAAAGTATTTAAGAATATTATTTAATGAGATTATATCATATATTTATAAGGATAAGATGTATACAGGAAAAAAATACATGAAGAGAAAACAGATTGATTATAAACATATTGATTTTCTTAATGATGCCATGTTACTGTTATGTTTATAAGTAGGAGTTTTTTCATTTTAAATATTATTCAAGTTAATTTGAGTAACTTACTATTTTCATCTACAATAATGTGTTGTTACATTAGACTGTCAAACAGTGATCTACTCGCTTAATTTTGGTAAGAAATGAGAAATGCTATTAATCTCGAAAACCCCTTTTTACTGAAGGGAGAAAGGGAAATACTATCATACAAGCTGAAGTGCTGAACCACGTGGTTTCTAATCTGAGACATTAAGGAGTTTTTGGTTCAAAATTTCTATTTCTAAAAATAGGTTTTGAAGATGAAAAAAAAAAGTTACTTTTGATAATTTATGGATAAAGATGGCGTGTGCAGTATTTCTATATTAACCATGGGAATGGAAATAGTAGCAGTATACTTGTATCTATCAGTTTGCACATTCACATTGGGTGGCTTTTATTTTATTTTGCAACGGCAATTAGATCCTTCAACGCTAACAAATCCAACTCTTACCTACCATTTATATATGACACGACAATATATCTTGATAACGGTTGTGGTCTGCAGCATAATCATTTTCAAACATTCATATAAAATATATTGCCTTTTTTTTTCACGAACTTCCTCTATAATTTCTTTTTTTTTTGTTATAAGTTAAAATTATTTTAGACATAAATTAATATATAGAATTCTTTTTAATAATTTTTCTAATTTATATTTTTATTTTTATTCAAACTAATTTTAATTTATAAAAGAATATTATTTTTTCTTAAAATTTCTTTGAAAAAATTTGTCTAAAAATAATCATAGTGTACGTAGATCGATGTTTAATTTTCAAATACTTTCCTTTGGATTTAGATTATGATTTTTGTTAATGATATGTAATTTTAGGTACCTCCTTCATATTTGATTTGAACCCTTTTTATAAGTTCAGTTATTATTTTTGTATTTGATCAATGTGTTGAGTGAATTTACATCTTTAAATCAAGGTATTGTGAAATTAATATCATATTGGTTCTTGAAAGTATTCCTTCTAAAGTACTGTTAATAGATCTAATGCTCATATTAAAATATATATATAAAAAAAAAAAAATCTAAGCGAAACATCCCTATATTATGTGTTAAATATTTTATAAAGTGAAGAATACTCTTTTTTTGTGTCATAACCCCAACCTCCCTCCACCATTTCAGCCTCCTACACTGCAAATCTACCAAAATACCCAGTCACTTCTTCACTGGACCCCACCTCTCTGACCCTAGTAAGTTAATCGATAAGTTGTTTTTCTATCATTGCTAGCAATATTTGGAGCATGGGAGATATACGTGACAAAGAGGTTAATAGTTTGATCGGAGACAGTAGGGGCTATGTTATTTCCTATTATTGGTGCTTAAGTTCAAATTCTTGTTATGGGTTAGAATCTAATCTCCCTTTTGAGTTTGTAGGCATCGGTTCTAGGCCCCTGGTGATTTCATCCCAATAATAAGTTTTCCACACTGTTTCGGTTTGATTATATTCTTAAATGGAAAAAGGATAAAGATTTACATGCTTCTAAATGATTTTTTTTTTTTTATTTCACATAAAGAATGAATTACTATTTCTTTTAAGTGGAGAATATGGAAGACTCGCCCCTCACACACAACCCGTTAATTTGCCTTAGTTCATCAATAAAAGAAGGACCCAGCATCTAGATTTATAAAGCAATTCCCCTGGGTAAAATGTTATTAACGGTCATACTGCTAGAAAGGAAGTTTCTTCGAGTGTTTGACTTATTATCAAAACTAACATAATTGTCTTGGGATTTAGAGCATATTCAGCTAAAAATCTAAAGGCAGGGCAGACATAGTTTCTTTCCGTTTTGACTTGTGCAGAGTCCTACTGAACCTAGTTGAGCTTGACCCGTGTTGAGTATTGACTTGTACATGTCCGATCTCAACCACTCCTAAATGGCCCGTGACTAATATAGCTGGACACAGGACACCTCAATCAAAATCCATAATCCTGAATTGGTACAAAGTACAATCCTAGGCTTCCCCCTCATTTTACAAAATTTCCGGGATTCGGATGTTTTTTACCTCGTTATGGTGATTATCTGAATCTCTGGGAATGAATCCAAATTCCTGTTGAAAGCATCCTCCAAAAATGGGTTAAAATTCAATGCCGAAGCCCACGCAACAATAAAAATATGCTCAGACTATAAAATGACATTGAATTCTAGTAAATTTCTTATAATATTAGAGGTGGTTAAACAACAAAATTCCATTCCTTACCGCCAACCAGACAATCTGTTACCTACCACCAATTTCCATCGCGAATGACATGTTCTACAAGACTGACAAGTCAACAAAGTGAAGCTCACTTCAATAATTTTCTCTGTTTCTTTCATAATAAGCTGGATATCCCAATCAATGACTATCCACTACCATTGACAATATAGGTAGGCCACTGAGCAATGAGGGAGGAAAGCAGAAGTAAAAAGCAACGAGCACACCAAAGTAATCAAATTCCACTATATATACATCAACCACTCCCACGCTTAAAATGTTGTCGAATAAACCTTTCCGCATGAGTAGGGTACTTATCTCTAATGTATTCTCGAAGGCACTTCTGATAGGAGAAATCGATCCAGCCACCATCAGTTCTTACAACAAAAAGACATCTTGATTGTCGATATTGGGGATGACGATCAACCTACAACAAAATAAGTCACATATCCATATCCTGCACTGCCCGTCTGCTTTGGAGTGTAACCAGAGCAGATCATTGACAAGAAAATCCAAATAATAATGGTTGAAGTTCTAGTCTTGAGGTCGGATCTTGTAAATTTTAATAAAAATAAGAAATGTATTTAAAAAACATAGAGTTGATAATTTAAAAATAAACAGAGATAAAGGACTTCATGGACAACTGATTAGATTAATGGCCTTATTAATCAAATTTTAACTGGCAAGGAGAGGGTTTGGACTTCAGAATCGATTATCAAATCAATCACATGAGTAAATTGTAAAGGATAAAGTGAAATCCAAACATGAAGTCTTATATTCCACAATAACGTGTTTTGGAAGACAAACTTTCAGGAATCATTTAAGCAAGAACGATTTTAGAATAAACATGACTCGATCAAAATTAAGATAACCAAGCCAATAAGGGAATAAAAGTATATATATCTTTTACTAAAATGTAAATGAGAATATCGAAAATTTCACAAAGATCCACGCAAATATACCTAACGTATTATCTATGAGAGGTGCTATAGGTAAGTACATTTTGATCTAGCTGAGGTGTTAACTAGATAGTAATAGAAGATCCTTCGAAATACGTTAACATTGGAAAAGAAAGAAAGAAAAATGAAAAATCTTAACACCTTACGAAGCACAAAACTGACAGAACTGCATGGTGAATAAAAGATCCTTTTGTAATTTTAAATTTTTAACTTAATTTTCACTTTGTTTTGATTTCTCAACGTTGTCCACATAGTTATACTAATTATAAATTACTCCGTGTCAGTTTTACAATGTGCTGCATGAAAACACCAAGTTTTTTGCTGGAAAGAAATCAAATTCATATATGAGGAACCCCTTTTTCTCAATGATTTTGCTAACAATGTTAATATATTGCACAATGCCACCATAATCAAAAGAGAATCTCTTTAATAACAAGGTGAAAAAGGGAGTTGAAACAATTTGAAAACTGAAAGGACTAAACTTTGCAATTGAATTGGGCAATTGTTTAAAGAGATTAAAAGTACAATTAACCTTAATATTTTATTTGGGATAAAGGGGCCGAAGCTTATGCCAACACCTTTCTGACATAACTTCTACATTAATTTGAAGATTTATCAAAAAGACACGATTTACAACTTTTAAATATACAGTATTAGTTCATGGAACTAATCAATAGACTGCAAAAAGGAGTTAACTAGCATTTTGCATATTGAAGTTTTGGCCGAGTGATGAAGAAGAAGAAATCAAGCAACCATTTAAGTCGGGTCACCAAATTGTTCTACATGAATGGAGGGCCAAGTTATCAATTATTTAAGAATTCTATTCATAATTTCAGCTTTTAGACATTTAGTTTAATCAAGACAAGAAATAAAATTTATCAAAGACAAAAGATATGGGAAGTATAACTGTAGTAGTGATGTAGGGAGTTTCTTAGACCTTTCAATTTGTTATTGGCAATTAAATGTAGATTTTGCTCTATTGGTTTTTATCTCTTTAGGGTTAGCGATAAATCTCAGAAACATTTTAGGAGTATTTGAGGATAAATATTAGTATTAAGAGTCCTGCTAGATGATTGTTTAGCTTTTATAGAGATATGACATTTTTGTCTTAAATTTTCTTGATTTTTCAAGATCCCATGTTACTCCAGGATTTCTAAGTGAAGACCTCTTCTCACCGGGCAAAATCTGTTTAAGCTTGCCATTGCCAGGTGAATTTCTCCTTCACCTGGTGTATTCCCGGATAGTTGCCTCTAATGCCCGGCGATGATCCGATACTTTTTATGTGATAAAATCACTCAGAGATCACTTTTCTTTGCTAAGCAATGACAGTTAAATATAACAATATCAAAAAACGATTCAAAACTGAATTTCGAAATTTTTGTACTGGAAGTTACTCCAAATTACAATACTCCCACTTCTAGTCGAGCCTCATCCTAGGACTAACTCTTCCAGCGATCATGATCCTTTTTCTCATCTCTATTTTCCTTGTTTTTGTTCATTTTATTATGTATTTTGTTATGATATGAGTTAGTTATAGGAAATGCTAAACACCTCGAAGAACAATTACAGAAACAAGAGATAAAGAAGCAGGAGACCCAGCAGAAGAAGAGTCCCAAGAACTTTATTGAATACTGAATGAAGAATACCAGATTGAATCAGAATACATCCCTCCTTCTGGCCAAAAACCAGTTACCATTATATCTAACCTTTGTTAACAGACGAATCAACTAACAATTAACAGACTTCACTAACTTTTTCTTTCAACGGAATTAACTAATTCCAGTCACCGTTTTAACTACTCTTATTTAGATGCGCTGATTTATTTCATATCATATTTCTAGCTTTCCCTAGGTTAAGTAAGGATGAATTCCCGCGTGGACATAAGAAGAAAGTTTGTCTAATAGAATATGACTCGAGCATTGATGAAAACCTTATTCAACAATCTCAAGAGGAATTGTGCCCTTTTCTGATCTTATCCTCATCTGGGCATGTCTGACTAGTGTAATTAGTCCCTTCCCTTGCTTTACAGGTATAATTGAGTTACTCTTGTAGAATTTAGATCAATTTCATTCAATCTGTTTCTTTCTAATTTTGCAATTAATGTTTTTCTTTGATGATCACCATTGAATTGATACTTTGGCTTTGAATTGCAAAGGAATTGATTCATTGGATATAAGACTAGTTTTGTATTAGGAACTATATATGTTTCAGATATCTGGGATTAGAACGTAATTGTGCACATTCTTATGAGTACTTGAACTTGTTTCTCTTTAATTGTGTTTTATATAAGGAAGTAGGATTCTAATAGAAGATAAAAGGCTTTCACGAAACAATTGGATTCTACCTATTCTAGTGCATTTGAATGATAACAGAAAGAATTGGCGGTAATCAAAAGAATAATGAGATTAGATAAAATGAAGGTAGAAGGACTTCCATGCCTAACTGCTCAACTATTCACTTCATATTGCGTGTTTCCTAATGTCCTGCATTGCATTCATTGTACTACATTGTCATATTTGCTAACAAATACCCCTGCTGCTATTCCAGAAGATTTTTAGACAACCTATTTTAGCCAACATAGCCGAATTAAGAGTATATTTTGGATTCTCCACCCACCTCCCTTTGCTAACAAATAACCCTGCTATTGCAGGGGATTTTTCACTTTGCTCATCTCTTTCATCACACAACCAAAATTTACACCATCATTAACGGCGTAGTGGAGTAACAAACTAAATAGCCCTGGAATGAAAATATATAATAAAGGAACAATGTACTAATTTACTAAACCAGCATGAAGAGCCAAAATTCAATTAGGTCTTTTTTTGGCAGAAAAAAAACTTTAGGGGAAGACGCCCTATTTTAAGGTCAAGAGATTACTCAGCAAAGACTTACAGTGGTACTTACAAATGACCTTTCAATGAAAGACAATAAAAAAGGATGAACCCAGGACCTTCTAGTGGACTGTGGACATTGTTCAATATAAGCAGTTCAGTGAATCCTTATTGGCAGTTTTAGAGAACGTTAAATGCGTTTCAATATCTTACAGAAGTAAACCAGATGTCTACCTGCCTGGTCAGGCTTGAAATAACCATGGTTTTACCGCTTTATGCAGATTCTAACTGCGCACAGCAACCACTATGCTCAAACTAAAGCTCTAATAAAGTGGCATCCTTTTCTTTTCTTCTGCATAAATGCAAGACAGAAGTGCTATGAGCACTATCTAATTCGACACAGGTGGAATGTGAACATTTTAGGATGCACCATTCTTGAACTCAAAGTAATTCACAAAAGAGGTAAGCCATCCATCATAATACACCTAATCCTGGCAAAACAATCGTAGGGGTACCAATATATATTATATCATAATCCGAATATAGCTCAAAATATCACATAAAAGTGATCCTTGCTTAGAGTGATGTCACATAACTCGTGACAAATACACCCCCTCCTAAGGAAAAAAGAAAAAATAATCCACATGGGTGTAGTAGAAGAACTCAAGACACCAAACATTATGAAAGTGTTAGAAATCCCCATTAAATATGTGTAAATTAAAATTCAGGTTACAATGTATTTATTTAAATACGAAAGGGGTGAGAAACATTCGTCTTGCCATTTGCCAAATAGATACAGGTACAGCAAAAATGATTGGAATATTTTGTAAGTATTTTTTTAACCCGTTACAAGTTACAAGCACTTAGCACAACTACAGTCAGAAGTTCCAAACTAATAAAATAAGAAACAGTAAAAGCACCAATGTAATGACACAATCACATCACAGCACACAGAAAGTAGCATTGCTATCACAAAACGACGACGTACGCAACAAACATATTATTCACACTGATCGCTTACCATAATGGATTCAAGACCGCACCCAATCTTATCTTCAGATTGTGGATGGTATGCAAGAAGCTTCTCAACAATGGTTTTCTCGTCCTCCACATTCAATCGCGCTCCATCCATGTACCTGCAGTGTGTGGAACACATAATAAATTAACAAATAAATAAATAAATTCCACAGAGATATTTGTAGAAATTAAATTGAGAAGCGACCTTCGGGAGTGGAGAATGTCCTTGGCGAGCATAAGAACAGGCTCAATGTCACTCAGAATCTCCTCTTCTTTGTCCTTCCATTTTCTATAATCGGGGTCTTCCTCCCACCGCGACTGACTTGACGGGAACTGAGCTTTCGGCGCAAAGGAGCTGTTGCTAATGCTGCCGGAGTTTGTTTTCTCGTCCGCTTCGTCCGACGGTAGGCTGGAAGCGGCGCTGCACCACGGCCGGTGACGCACCGCGACAGCTCCGGCGGTGAAGCGTTGGTAGTTATGGAAGCAAACGCGCAGGAGGAGAGCCTGTCTGAGAAGAAGAGGAGAGGCCATGGATTATGGTTCATGGTGATATGGGGATTGGTGCTCATAATCTCGTAACGGGTCACAGTCAAGGTCCATGATGGACCCCGACCCAACACAGTGGGTTCCCGGCCCACTTGTTAATGGAATCTATCATCCATTTACTCTTTATCAAATCATAAATAAATTATATTACTACGCTACTCTGTTTTCTATCAAATAAAAATAAAAGTAGTTTCATTTGAGAAATTAAAAATAAATAAATAAATATATATATATATATATATATCAAATATTATAAATGATATAGAATTACATAAATATTAGTTTTTTTTTTTTTTATAAAAAACAGACTGATAAATTTAATAAATATTCTTTTATGTACAATTGATCTATAAAATTAGAATTTAGGACATTGGGTAGACTAAAACATTTAGCTTTTGTGACTTTCGGTATTGACTTTCTACAAAATTAGAAGTATTAGTGATGGGTTTGGTTTAATTTTTATTTATTAAATAATTATATAAATCAATTATCAAAATTAATTCTAGTTTGATTTAGTTGGATTTTAAGATAATATAAAATATATGAATATCATTTTTTTATTTTTTATTTTGATTTATTTTTCAGATTTATTAATATAAAGTTGTTATTTTTAAAAAAAATATTAAATATTTTATAATAAAAATTATTAAATAAAAAATATATTATTATTATATTTATAATTTTAATTTATCTAATATTAATAAATAAATTATATAATCTTTTAGTTAAAAATTATATACATGGCATCTTAATATAGCGATATTATTATTTTTCAAACAAAATATTTTATTTGAAGATAAAGGGACTTTTATATTCTTCTTATTCTAGACAAAACTGGCACTATTTTCATATGTCTTCTAATTAAATCAAAATTTATAACGAATAAATATTTTAAAATTTATAAATTATATTTCAGATTTAGAGTAAGTAATTATATTTGAACGAAAGTTATAATTTATTATTTATATTTTTAAAATTATTAAAAATAAACTTAGAAATGAAAATAATAATTTGATAATCAAGTAAAAAGATAAAAGATAAAAATATATGAGATTAGAAATAATAAAGATAAAAAAAAAAAAAGAATAGTATCTCTATAAAATGCAAATACATTCCTAGTATCTTTTAGAAATTGTGTAAACCCTAATTGTCTGGTCTCAGATTCATGCAACTCTGAATTGCATTTGAACGTAATGGATATCCGTTCCAAATATCATACCCTCTCTCACCGTTCTCTTCCACCCTCGCGTTCCATTAATGACATTCCCGACGACTGTTTGGCTTACATTTTCGGGTTACTTAGCACCACCAATCGCAACCGTTGTTCCCTCGTATGTCGCCGCTGGTGTAAGATCGACGGACAGACCCGTCATTCTCTCTTCCTCACCGCCGAATCACATCTCTCTAACTTGATCCCCTCTCTTTTCCTACGCTTCAATGCCGTCACCCAACTCACTCTCAACTGCTGCAGCTACCAAGTCAAGAGCATCAGAGCCAAAACTCTCATCCATATCTCCCAACTCTGCCCTAATCTCACGCAACTTGATATCCACGCCTCCTGCTATCTCACCGATGAAGGCCTGGAGCGCCTCGCCATGAATTGCAAGGGTTTGAAGAAGTTTTCGTTCGGAAGCTGCTCTTTCGGATCCCGAGGTATGGACGCACTCATGCATCATTGCAAGTCTCTGGAGGAAATCTCCCTGGACGGTTTGATTGGAGCAAACGACGGGACTGTAGCAGCGTCAAAGCAGAAACTGAAAGCCGTTTCTCTGAAGGACACCGTTCTTTTTTATCCTTTTCTCGGTGCTAAGAATCTGCGGGTCTTGAAGCTTGTTCGGTGTCCCGGGGACTGGGATAAGCTTTTTCATTTGTTGGTGAATGAGGTTACTTGCATAGTGGAACTCCATCTAGTATTGCTTGAAATTAGCGATGTTGGTTTGGAAGCGATTTCGAAATGTTCGAATTTAGAAGTTCTGCATCTGGTGAAGACACCTAAATGCACAGATGCAGGACTGGTTGCAGTTGCAAAGGGGTGCAACAAGAGTTTAAGAAAACTTCGTGTTGGGTGGGAGGTTGAGAAAATAGGTAACAGAGGTTTGAAAGCGGTTGCTGAGTATTGTGTTAATCTTCAACAATTGGTTCTGATTGGTATGAATCCAAGCAAAGAGTGTTTTGAAATGTTGGTTTCTAATTGTAAGGGTTTAGAGCAATTGGGGTTGTGTGGAAGCGATACGGTTAGTGACACTGAGATGACTTGCATTGCTGCCAAATGTGGAGCGCTGAGAGAAGTGTACATTGAAGATTGCCCTATTTCTAATGCTGGGGTTTTTGTGTTGGGTGGTGGGTGTCGGAAGTTGGAGAGAGTGAAGGTTTGGAAGTGTGAAGGGGTCGCTTACAGGCAAGAGTACATGCTGTTTGGGCAGCGATCAGTGTATGTATCTTGCCGCTACCAATATATGGCGGTTCCCAGCCCTATAATACCTGATCCATTCAATGATGCTACTCATAGAGTACCTTCTTTTATGGCTCTGGAAGGATCGACACAAGAAGAGGATTTTTCTGATTAGACTCTTCATAATTTCATTTATTTTTAATTTTTACTTATTAGACTCTTAATGATTTCATTTACTATGTAAATTTTTTACTTTTTTGAGTTAGGTTGAGTGTATTTAAGAAGATTTATATAAAAAAAAGTAATGTTTAAAAATATAATGATATAATGTGAGATGAGAGGAAAGTGTGAGATTTAAAAATAATTTATTATTCTTCTTTTTTATTTTTTTCAAAAGTATTTATATTTAAGAATATATATCTAAGAAAAAAATTTGATATTATGGAATATAAATTATACAGTGTAAATATTTTATAAATGATTTAATTAGAAGTGATAATATTAAAATATTTTGCAAGAAATAAAATGATAGAAAATAATTAAATGTAAAAAAGTATTTTAATTGTTTCATTTGATATTTAAAGAGAGAAAAAGGGGTTGAGCGTCTGAAATAATTGTATGGTAGTGGGGTGGGGGGTGATTGGAATGGTGCATCCGTTAAAAAGATGAAGATAAATGAATGGGGAACAAAAATTAAAAGATAGAACGCTGAGTGGGACTCTTTTTGTTCTGTCTGTCAATCCCTAAGCCTTTCATTCTTAAATAATTTTATTTTATATTCTAAATATTATTTCTTAAATTATTATAAAAGCTCACTGTTCTTAATAACAAAATACATATGAGTCTAAATTGATCTAAATTTAAATGTTTATACTAAAATACATATTTATTGGACCGTGTAAATAGGAGAAAGTGAAAAGTTACATTGAATGGGATTCCAAAACAAACTTGGCTTAAATTAGCTTGTTTTGTTGTCCGAGTACAAACACTTAGGTTGTACTAATGTTAAGCTAATAAAGGGTTGTTGCACTGTGCTTAGAGGGTCCATGCCCCAAAAGAAAAACCACTTTGTTACTATGTGCAACACAAGACCTGAAATCAATTGTCCTCCAACAGGACCACTTCTACTAGAGACAATACAAGTTATTGTGGAATATCTCATGAGTAGATTTAACTCTAATTACCTCTTCTAACGGATCAAAATGACAACATTCGAATCAACAGTTAAATCTCTTCACCATCACATCAACAATACTGCATTAACTATTACATAATGCTTTGATTTGCATCAGAACTGAAAATGTTTCCATACACTTACAAATTTTATTAAAAAATCTTTAGACTATTTAACAGTTGAAATGAATAATAATTTGTATACAGTTTACTTTTTTTTTTAATATACAGAAACATTTTATGCGATAACACTGCTACCAAACTGTTAAATATCAAAATATAGTCCTACACTACTCTTATTCTTTACAGTTTTTATCTTGATTATTTATCTTATTATTACTATAACATGATAATATTTTCATTAGAGTTCATGACAAAACATAAGCACGTCTCATGTTGTTTATAAATACAACTATTTTCATCGCAGTAAATAAATATTTACAGATACAACTATTTTTCTTACCATGTCATTTATAAATACAATTATTTTTATCAGAGTAAATAAATGTTTATAAATACAACTGTTTTGTTCACTGTATCTCAACAGTGTCACAGGTCTGCAGAGTCATATGGAGATCTTGGACCTCAACTGATGTGGATTAATCTTCAGTAGAGGTCAATCACAGTCAGGAATTCTATCTCTAACGCATCAAGAGGAATCTTTCTCTCCCTACAAACTGTGTCAATTCAATTGATTCACAATTTTGCCAAACAAGAAAAGAAAAATATAACACCAGCGGATCTTACACAAAATACAACTAATCACCGAAGTCTTTCTCTTGTGTCTTTTTCGTCCTACCATGTTCCATAATCGAGTTTCATTTATCAGTCTTGTGTACACTTATAGTACAATATAATTAACACTCAATCAAGGAACTTATCTCACCTCTGGACATAAAATAAGCAACTAATCATATCTGATTGATAACATATTGTAACGGAAGAAGCAACAGTGAAGTGTTCAATATTCATTACAGAGCTGAACTGGAAGGAAGTGAATACATTGGGAGATGATGCAATGAGTTAAAAAGTGAGAAGAGAATGAAGCATCTCATAAATAAGCCTTTCCTACGTATGATACTGCCGGTGCAATGGAAACATCAAACTCTAACCAATTCACGCTTAGGATTTTAATTTTGTTATAAATGCCTTCACCAATCATCTAAAGGGTGAGGTCCCACAGTAAAATTAGAACAACTTGAATTGTCTTTTACAAGGGGGTGTGTGTTGGAGCACGATCACCCCACTTTGGTGGCTGCAAGAGGCCAGCGGGTACCATCATCCCTTTGTTTGCATTTTGCCTTTTAAATTTTAATCTTGTTGCCCCCATTCATTTCCCCACTCTCTTTACTCCGTGTCCGTTGAAGATGGAAAGTGGATTACCTTTGCTTAATTGTCTCTTGCAGCAGACTCTCAGAACCATTTGCACTTCTTCCAATTCTTCCATTTCTTCTAAGTGGGTTTATGCTGTCTTCTGGAGGATATTGCCTCGAAACTTTCCTCCACCAAGGTAATGAGTAATGCATATACTGTATACAACAATGTAACACAGGATAACAAATACAAAAATTAGTGACCGAGTTTGACGTCAAAATACCTCTCTTTTCTTTAAAACTTTGGTGGCGAATTTTTTGAAAGAACTATAAAATAACCATTCTGTTACTAATTATAATTCTTCTGAGTTTTGTGTTTGTTTGGTTTGCCATGTATGTTACAGGTGGGAATTTGGAGGAACTGCGCTTGATCTCTCCAAAGGAAATAAAAGGAACTGGTAATTTTGTATGAAACTATGACAAATGTCTCGTTTTAGTAGTTCTTTTTTGGCCAACAAAAAAACGTTTTCCTTGGTTAGGATTCTTGTCTGGGAAGATGGGTTCTGCGATTTTAACGAATGCGAGCAGAGGAAGAGTGGTAGTGGTTACTTGAACGGTAGATTTGGAGCTGACGTATTCTTCAAAATGTCGCACGAGGTTTACAATTATGGAGAGGGGTGAGCGTTGACATTACCTTTACATTTTCTTGCCATAAGAAGATTCATTATCTTTTCCTCTGTTTTCCAAAAGTAGCATTGCAGAATTCTAGTGAAGCAAGAGGAGCAAAATAATCCATTCTTTGATCTATATATATCTGCAGACTAGTGGGAAAAGTTGCCGCAGACAATTGTCACAAATGGGTTTACAATGAGAGTCATAACAATGAGTGTGAAGCTAGCTATATTGCTTCATGGAATGCTTCCGTCGAGCCTGTAAGAGAAGTCATTATTATAGACAGAAATGATTGTAATGTGTAATATGTTTCTACACGTTTTGCGTATCTCTCTTAATTCTTAATGCTTAACCTTTTTCTCTCTTTTTTTAATATTCACGGTACTTGTCTTGATTATACTTAACAGCAACCAAAGGCATGGGAGTTTCAGTTCAATTCAGGCATTCAGGTTGGTGAAAATTCGTTCAAACTTCACACAAAAATTGAAAAAGCTAATGACTTTTAACCATTATATTTTCCTTTGGTAGAGTATAGTCATAATAGCAGTCAGAGAAGGCGTAGTGCAATTGGGTTCTTTTAACAAGGTACATCACTTTCTCAACGCTAATGTTTCCCTATTCTTGCAAAATCTCCATCGTTATTAATTATTCCACAAGTTCTTCAGATTGCAGAGGACCTGAATCTGGTGATCAGCATACAAAGACAATTCAGCTACCTTCAAAGCATACCGGGTGTATTTGGAATTCAAAGACCATACCTACCCATCCAATATCCATACATTGTGAAGCCCAGTTTCATAGAAAGCAATGGAATGCCTCTATATGATATGGCCTGGAACACCCCTCAGAATGGAGCACCAGGCCCATCACTTTGTTCAGGTTCTCCGCCTTTACCATTACCAACCATGCCTTGCAGTTTTGGAGCTTTGCTATCAAAGTTACCATCTGGAATCCCACCCCATAATCAAGTCGCTAATTCTGGGACACAGAGCAGTACTATTGAGAGAGTGAAGATTGAGGACTGCGATTTTCATCCTACCCATGATGGTGATCACAAAGGAAAGGTTGGTTCCTTGAACAAGTAGCAAGGTTTGGAACATTCATTAAGTGGCAGGAAGTTCGACCATAATGACTCTTAATCAGAGTAGTTAGTATATGTTAAGAAAATGGTTAGCTATTTACTTTCATTGTCTTGGCCACAATGTATTGTGGTATGTTTATTGGTGGCCGACAAGCTATTAATCATAGCGACCACTGTTACTGTTTCTTTCTGCGCGCATTTATGTAAGGAAAATGATGAATGCAATGCAGACATTATCTAGAACAAAACTTGATTAAGCTTTGCAACTTTTTATGTATCATGTCAAAAAGATATTGATGCTGCCTAACTACCTACTAGAAAGTTAATAGCGCACATAATTGAAAACTATAGGGGAAATAATATGCTATTAAGATCCATAAGTGGTTAATGGGAAGTTTTGTAGTTGTGATGGATGATGGTATGATGAAGAAAGGATGGGGTTAGAGATTAGAATACAGTGGTGGGGAATGATGGAGATGGTGGGGTATGGTTTGAAGTGTGGTGTTCCATCTTGTGGGGCTGTGTTGAAAAGGAGAGGAAAGAAGGGAGTGATAATTGAAGTCAGCAACTCAACGTCAAGCTGCTCTGGGCGACAATTAGTATTTGAGCCCTGGTCCCCAACACTGTACTGTTTCTTTGACAACCCGAGTGTGTGAAAGTTACGTCTATGAATTCATGTGTACACAAACTCTCACAGACACACTTTCTTAGATATTCTTGTCAGGAATTACTATGAGGTCCCAAATATACGGTTTAAACTTTACAATTTCTTGTTAGATTAAGTATTATCATTACTGTTCAAGGCTTAACACGTTAGATATAATTTTGGGTTCAAAAAGAATTATCTTAAAATATATGTTTAAAATAAATTTACATTTGTGCGTGATATTTTACAAATTAGTTAAGTAGTTTATGTTTAAAATATGTAAACTGTCCTCTTTGAACAACATTTTTCGCTAGTTAAGTAATGATTTTCAGTTTATTATTATAAAAAACAACAAATTACAAGTGACTGAAGAATAATATAAGGTCATTTTACACTTACAATTTGTTAAATATATGAGATTATATATTTTAAGTAGTAGATACTAAATTATACTACTTGTCGACAGATACTTACCCAATGAAGTACAGTGAATACTTAGAAACTACCCTCTAAATGAAGAACTTTACTCCAACTTCACTGAATGATTAATCTACAATTGTATGAAACTAATGATATGTTTGTTGGTTGAGATTCTAAGTGTGGTTATCATTTGCATAAGGAAGGCTTATCTTATTCCTACTTGTAAACTCCCAGTGGGGTTTAGCTGGAGTTTTGTTCATTGCCTTCGTATATATATGTATTATAATTTCATCTAAACGTGACATCACCATCAAACATCATACTAATACGGAACAGTGAAAGTCACCAACAACATGGCGTTGAAGGTAGTGATTGTGAAGGCTGCTACTCTTATTTATTAGATATGGTGTTTTGACTGGTCGGTATGGGGAAGATGAGGGGTGATTTGGCTGGTTTTTGTCGGGATGTTGATATCGCAGGTGTTTTCTCGGTATAGTAGTGCTACTATTTCCTGTTATATTACCTTCCATTCTTATAAAACTCGCAAAAAGTGGTCCAAAATATCTCAAATTAATAGGTAAAAAGTAAATGATTCTAGAAATCGTCCAAATAATTATCCAGAGTAACTATATATATAAAGAAAAAATCAGCATTCTATGACCATTGAGTGCTAATAGAATATTTGTTATGTTGTTAAAAAAAGATTAAACACATGAGATTGACAATTAAAAAGAAAAAGTAAGATATTGAAAGAATTATGTAAAATCAGTGATCATTATTAGTAAAACCAACAGGCCCTTAAGTTTTTATAATTAAACTGCTAATTATGATCTTAACAGTTACAAATATAATACGTAATCCAACATAAGTAAATGGCAAATCTTAATTCGTCGTGTGGTATCCCAATGCCAAACAATATGGTCTTATAATTTTTCTCTTTAAGATAAAAATTAGAAAATGAGAACTAAGTTGGTCATCATTTGGTTAGGTTGATGATCTCGAGAGATTTTGGCCACTCTTTATGGGATAGAATGACAGAATCGCAATTCCACACTTTCCTGCAGCTTCTGAAATATTGCGTTCCATTCTTACATAACCTTCCTCTCCCCATTTCTTACCCCATGAATTCTTCACGATCCAATAGTCAGTTCCATTTTCTGTACCGTAACCAACAGCTGTAACACCATGATCTATTGCACTACCACATGTTCCTGTGAATATACCCTGGTAAAATTGAGACAAATAAAATGCATTATATTAAGCCAGTGAACAAGAAGCAATGTTAGTGTTGATTTATATTTGAGAATTTAACAAATTGTCGATGCATTGCTTATTTTAAGTCTCTCTCTACTCACAATGTAGGTTC
Source organism: Macrotyloma uniflorum (assembly GCA_016859785.1). NCBI lineage: Eukaryota > Viridiplantae > Streptophyta > Magnoliopsida > Fabales > Fabaceae > Macrotyloma > Macrotyloma uniflorum. Next base: position 2,773,771 of record BDMB01000007.1, on the reverse strand, counting down.
CTTTAGTCCTATACTTTTCAAATAAAATTGACTAAAAACTTACTGATTCATATAACTGAAAATCTTTGCCATATGCTTCAATGGCAACGCTCACAGGTTGATTTGCTACTGCCTTTTTCAAGGCTAACTCATCATAGGGAAGTACACTTTCAAAACCATCAATTGTAACAGCTTTAGTATTTTGCTGTAGATAAGAAAAAAATTATATCAGTAATACAAAGAAACTATTAGGAACATTTAACAATTTATCAAATAATAAAGTTAAAACTAACCTTAGACTGATCACATATACCATCAGCACCTTGAAAGGGGTAATCATCTTCAGTGTCAATGCCACCATTGTTGATAATGAACTCAAAGGCGTAATCCACAAGTCCGCCACTACATCCTGCGTTGACTGTTCTGTCACAATCCAACAGTTCTTGCTCTGACAATGCAGTTAGATTGCCTGTTACTATCTTGTTAATCCCTTCCACTGCAGCAATTGCTGAGAATGCCCAGCAACCCTCTATATGCAAAAAACAAAAACTTAGACAATAAATCACAAGATGAAAAAGAAAAGTAGCGTTTTAAGCTTATACACAGTTTCAATAACAGTGAAAATTAAACTAGATACTGGAAGGCTAAAAATAAGACAAAGAAAGCTATGATGAAATACAATCCAATTTATTTTAAGAAATTTTAGGATCAATAGAAAATGAAAATGTACTAGATTAAATAAATTTACAATATAAGATATGACTAAGAGATTTAAATATGTTTTTTATTTGTTTGAAAAAAATATATGCTCAATTATAAAGAAAACTATTATGGAAGTCTTTAATAGCTAAGAACTCTTGGATGTCAGAATAAGAACTCTTCTATAAACTTCAACTTATATTAAGATTCAAGTTTGAGTTCTTGTTTAATTTAGTCTTAAACACTTTTACTAGGAGTATACAAAATTTTACTCCTAAATCCATTTTTTCACTAGAGTATACAAAGTTTGACTTTTTAATTACTTATCATTTCAGTTTACCAATTTCATATTTATTTTTAAATTAATTTTGTATATTATATTAAAAAAATCAAATAATTAAAAATAATATTTTATCATCATATAAAATAGTTATCATAAATATAAAATATTATTTATACTTAAAAAATTCATTTATTACAAGTTTTAATCATATATATATATATATATTAAAGTAATTATATTGAATAAAAACAGTTCGAAAAATATTCTCAAGAAAAGCAAGTGAGAGAATATAATACATAAATTATTGGTGAAATATATAATATATAGGGTAGTAGAAGAAGACAAACAGAGGAATGAAAAAAATAAAGGACAAGAAAAGAAAGACATTTATGTAAATAATACAATATAATATAATAATAATATAATATAATACAGTACGATACTTACCGCATTCTGCTTGGTCTTTGACTCTCACCACCGCACCTTCTTTCCTCCAATCAACAGATTCCGGCAGGTTGTCACCCACGCGCGGAGCGTAACGGTTACTTGGCTTCGCCATCATCCTGAGGGGGTTAATCCTGGTTCGCAGGTACTTGGACCGGAATTCCTCGTTGGTAAGATCAGCGAACCGGTTCAGTCCAACCTTGTATGTCCGGATCTCAGCATTGTGCTCATCGATAAACTTGAGGTTGTCTTTGAAAATCTGAAACCTCTTCTCTTTCTCGGCGAGGGCGGTATTCAATTTGCCATGCTTCACAAGCCACTCCTTGTATATACTCCTTACCTCCTCGTCACTCCTCCACGCTGTCTTGTCCGCGTGGGTTCTGTCGTACGAGATAATGGACATGTCCAAAGCCGATGACACTGTCAAGACGGTGAAGAAGACGATGAAGATGGTGGTTTTTGGCCCCATTTTGTATTTTTGGTTGGATATTTGGTGATACTTGGAATGGGATATATGGGTGTTCTAACTCAGAAGTGATGATAATTTAAAATTAATGTTGATGAACTGTCATGTTTGGGATTGAACAATAAAATAAAGGTGATGGGTGCTCATGAATGGCCAGGCAGAACAAAAGATAAATTTATGTCTATCTCTATTTTTAAAAAAGTAATCAATTTTAAATAACCCATGTGGGATTTTTGCGGACAATGTTTTTTACACGTGAGGCAGGGGAATAAGTATTCAATATTTTCATTTTGATCTCATCCTCACCATGTTTGTACAAGAGAAAGTATTTTGCATTAGAAAAGTTATTATTTTAGGATGTATTTAAATGAGTTTTATTATAATAAATTATATATATAAACGAAATTAATTTTTCATAAAATAAAATTAATATGTAATAAAAATTATCTTTTAATTTTTGAAATAATATTGCAGTCTTTTGAGGGATAGCTGCTGTGAGAGAATTATTGATTTTCTTCTTCACAGTGAGAAATATAATGCAATTATTTTGGGTAAATAATATCTGTAAATAAAAGCTGTTGAGAATATAGACTCAATGCAGACGCAACAAAAAGAAGTGAAGAAAAAAAAAAAAACTAAATTAAAATGTGTTTGGGCAATGAACCAAAACGTAAGCAACAATTTAATTATGCCTCGTACATGTTTTTGACCCACAAAAATGAACAGGCCCGATTGGTTTCTATTCTACAACCTATCTGACTTTTTATTTTACATTCAAAACATCTCTCTTATTCGATTGGCCCATTTTCAATAAAAAAGATAATACTGATAATATCAATAAAAAAATTAGTATACATTAACAAAAAAGTAATCAAATTAAATTAAAAAAAATTATAATTAATATCAATTGAAAAATAATATTAACTTAATAAATAAATAATTTCAATAATATTAATAAAAAATTATATCAATGTCGATAAAAGAATATTAATTTAAATAAACAAAAAATTAGTTTTATTAATATTGATAAATGATTTCAATAATAATTATTGAAAAATATTTAAGATCGATTCCAATTAAAAAAAAAAAAACTTACTAAAATTAGTTGAAGAAATGATATCAAATCATCAATATTTCGTTCTCAATTAACTCCATAAAGTGAAAAACGAGTTAATGACATGATATAAAAAGAAAAACCACAGATTTAAAAAATAAAAAAGTATAATTTTTTTTGTGAAGTTTAATTTTGTTCTTGTTTTAAAAAAATAAATTATTCTCATAAATTATTTGAATTTCATTTTTTTTTTATTTCTTAAAATTTCAATTTTTAAAAAAGAATTTACTTTGTTTTTAAATTTACTCAAACAATATATTTTATTGTAAAATATTTTAAATTATCTATGGAAAAATTATCACTAAAATTTCTTCTTCAAAATACAGTTTTAGTTTGATCGATCTTTTTTCTTCTTTTACCTCAACCCTTCAATAAACCATAACATAAATTTTAACCTGAAAATGATACACACAGAACATTGGAAGGAGGTTTGGAAAGATCCGATTATACCTTACCCTTTTTTAGTATTGCAATTTCTTCAACCACGAAACTGCTTTTCTGTATCTGCCTGTTTCTGCCATTATCCTGAAAAAAAAGAACCCTCTTCTTTCATCTTAAATCTATCATACTTTTAATATAAAAAAGAACAAAGATATGAAAAGAACAAATATTTAGGACTTGATTATGGAACGTGAATAATATCCAACTATCAGATTTATATCTGTGGTACCAATGTCCTTTTTAAGACCAAGAAAATTTCCCCTATTATTTGGTCCTTTTTCCTCGGATAATAGATCTTACCATTTTTATAATCGACTCTAGTTATTTATCTCCCAGAATAACACTAAAAAGCAACTCACGCTCACGTGCAACGGTAACCATTCACGGGCATTAATACATGTTTCCATTCACTTTAACTTAACTTGAATAAACTTTCACTCAAGAAATTGTTTATTCAAAATAATTGAAATAGCAATGGTTATATCATTTCCCTTCCATTTTTATTCTTTTCTATTATGAACTGTAAAAGTGGTGTTTCTTTGAAACTGGAAAATTGAAGAATTGGTTATTGAGTTGCACCGCGCATAGAGAAAAAGGCTCGCACAAACTCACGTGTCCCACCGCTCAACAATCAAAAACAGTAAGCTGTGTTTGCTTTCATGTTTGATGGCGCAAAAATATTATTTCGACAACTAGTAATATTTTAATTGATTATTGTAATAAATAATATTTACAAAATGTATTATTTAAAAAGTAAATAAACATTAATCACCTTTTTATTTTTTAAAATAATGGATTAAACAGTGAAAATATTAATATTTTGTTAACTAGTTACATTTTATAATATTTGCCCTCTAAAAATTAGGATCATAACTGTGGTCCACCTTGATGACGATGAGGACCACTACTGTGCTAAATGGTTGTTTAGTTATACAAAAAGAATTGTTGCAAGTTCTGGTTATATTTGTTATGTTTCATTCGAATAATGTAAGTGTGTTTGAAAAGGGTGATTATAAAGTTAATAGTGTATAAAAGAAGAGAGAAATGGGATTAAGGATTTTGTAGATGGTACCTGATATTCACGTGATTTCTGACCTATGCGCTCAGTCATCTGCTCCTCTTATGGATACTCTTCTTCTACAAACTTCTCTCTCTTCTAAAATGGACAAAAAAACACTTCCTTTGTCAACACACCAAAAACATAATTCACTCTTCACCATGCTCACCTGAGAGCTTCCTCCAACAATGCCGAACACAAACCAACTCTTTCACCCCCACTTACTCTTCCTGCTTCTGCTCCTACACGCTTCTTCATACGCACATTGCTCCAAACTCCAACAACGTCATATTTCCCCGTTAGTTTTCACCGACGCCAACGCCCTCCTCGCTTTCAAACTAAAAGCCGACATTAACAACCACCTTCACTTCTCCCCCCTCACGCGCGGCCTCCGCTTCTGCGCGTGGCAGGGCGTCCAATGCAACGGCCCCAAAGTAGAGCGTCTCATTCTCCACGGCTTAGATCTTGGTGGCGTTTGGGCTCCAAACACACTCACGCGTCTCGACCAGCTCCGAGTCCTCAGTTTACAGAACAACTCACTCACCGGAACCGTACCGGACCTCACCGGTCTCTTCAATCTCAAAAGCCTCTTCCTCGATAACAACCACTTCACCGGTTCTCTCCCTCCCTCACTCTTCTCTCTCCACCGTCTCCGAAACTTGGATTTCTCTCACAACAATCTCTCCGGACCTATCTCCGCTGCGTTCACTAACCTAGACCGTCTTCACAGCGTCCGTCTTAGTTATAACGCTTTCAGCGGTTCAATCCCTCCGTTTAACCAGTCCTCTCTCAGAATATTTGAAATATCCGGCAACAACCTCTCCGGCGCGATTCCGGTAACGCCGACGCTGTTTCGTTTTCCGCCGTCTTCCTTCGCGTTCAACCCTAACCTCTGTGGCGAAATCATCCGCGTGCAATGCCGTCCCGCGCAGCCTTTCTTCGGGCCCGCGGCACCGCCGAAGGCGGCGCTCGGTCAGAGCGCGCAGGTGCACGGCGTTAGTGGCTTAATACGGCAGCCGTACGAGAAGAAGCGGCGCGACCGGCGGGCGGTGATAATCGGATTCTCCGCCGGAGTGTTCGTTCTGGTTTGCTCGCTGGCGTGCTTCGCGGCGGCGGTGAGGAAGCAGAGGAGTCGGAGCAATAAGAACGCGCGGTCTGGGATGATGGCGGCGGATGCTGCGGCGACGGCGGAGGCTGCGGCGGTGATGCGGATGGAGATGGAGAGGGAGTTGGAGGAAAAGGTGAAGAGAGCGGAGGTGGCGAAGAGTGGGAGTTTGGTATTCTGTGCGGGTGAGGCGCAGGTGTATACGCTGGACCAGTTGATGAAGGGTTCCGCGGAGCTTTTAGGGAGAGGGTGTTTGGGAACCACTTACAAGGCGGCTCTTGATAACCATCTGATGGTGACGGTGAAGCGCCTTGATGCAGGGAAAATGGCTGCGCATGCAACGAAGGAAGTGTTCGAGCGACACATGGAATCCGTTGGTGGGCTTCGACACCCCAATTTGGTTCCTCTTAGGGCCTATTTCCAGGCCAAGCAAGAGAGGCTCATTATCTACGACTTTCAGCCCAATGGCAGTCTCTTCTCCCTCATACACGGTATGTTACCCTTTTCGAACTCACCCAGTTACTGAACGAGTCACGTTCGTCACTCTGACTCGTTCTACCGATTTAAATTTTTAATAATAATAAAGTGCATTTGGTTTATATATATTTGTATCTTTGATGTCTGTGTTTTATTGATACGAGCAAAATAATTGTGCGTGGAAAGTTTTTGAAATTCTCTTTTGCATGTGATTGTATTTTTGGATTTGATAGCGGTTAAGCTTTTCAACCAGCACCGAGAATCTTGCTGACTAGTGACTACGTAGGAATAGGTATTGCTTTTGTGTTATATGTGGAGCGATGGATTATTTAAAGATTAGACGGGGGAATTTAAAGATTAAACAAAGGATGGGTCTATTGGCTACTCCATAGTCTTTTTGAATTGTCTGTTCCGTGTCGTGTAGCTAGCTGTTTTCTAGCACCTTTCTTTTTTTGGGGTCCTATGCCTGTGTAAGCGATGAGGACAGATGCTATATTACTTGAGGAATGGTTTTTCTTTCCAACACCAGCGAATAGATAGCAATGGTGTTTTTATTTTTTACTTCATATTTGGACTTTGGCAGTTGGGGGCGGGGTAGCTGTTAATTGCAGTGGCAGATACCTGTTGAATTCAGGACAGGTAGATTTCGTTGAAAGGTAAAGATGGCATTATTATGTGGGGGTTGATGATGGTACGAGCATTCATAATCCCATTAAATCTTTATAGCCGTTGGACTGGAAAATTATCTGACTTTCTGATTGAGGAGTTTCAAATCACTGAACCATTTTGGCAGTATGCAGGCGGTGGAACCCAAGCTAGTCGGTGATTTTAAATTGCTGACGTTTATCCAATCCTTGTCCTTCTGATGACCCTACCGTTTCTGCTGTATATCTATCGCTTGTGTTGTTTCCTCGGTGAAAACTGAGTTCGGTTAAGTGATCCCGGTGCGGCTACGGTGTTGAACTTCTTTTTCATCTAACTGCACTGAATCAACTACCATGAGTCAAATTCCAATATTTTTAACTATCTTAATTTGTCATTTTTTGTTTTCTATTAGCATTAGGTTTGATTGTTGCTTTTAAATTCCTACTGTTGCCAAAATGAGTAATCCAATACCTACCTAAATGGAGTGATTCATGCTCAGACGCATAATTAACTTACATAAACATTAAAGAAGAAATGATCTGTTGATAATTGCTAACTTTTTGGTGCAGGATCGAGATCAAGCAGGGCAAGGCCATTACACTGGACATCATGCTTAAAAATAGCAGAGGATGTAGCACAAGGTCTGGCCTTCATCCACCAGGCATGGAGACTGGTCCACGGCAATCTCAAGTCCTCCAATGTCCTTCTTGGACCTGATTTCGAGGCATGCATCACAGATTACTGCCTCTCCGTGTTGACACAGCCATCCACATTTGATGAAGATGGGGACTCAGCTGCATACAGAGCTCCAGAGACACGCAACCCAAATCATCAGCCAACCCACAAATCCGATGTTTATGCCTATGGGATTTTGTTGCTTGAGCTTCTGACGGGGAAATTTCCCTCGGAGCTTCCATTCATGGTTCCTGGTGACATGTCAAGTTGGGTGAGGTCCATCAGGGATGACAATGGGGGAGAAGATAGCCGAATGGACATGCTTCTTCAGGTGGCTACAACTTGTAGCTTGACCTCACCGGAGCAGAGGCCAACTATGTGGCAGGTCTTGAAGATGTTGCAGGAAATCAAAGAGATTGTACTATTGGAGGATAGTAGTGAATTGGAACCGCGCAGTAGTAATGTCATGCCTTAGAAATTCTATTTTATTTTTCTAAAAAATTTTCGGTTTAATTATGTGGTAAACGGTGGATACAGGGACAAAAGAGTCGTAAACTGGGGTAAAAAACTTTAAGAAAGAAATCCATAAATTATACTTTGTTGTATTCCTTAATTAGACTTTACCATCTTGGTAGATTGTGAGGGCTCATAACGTCCCATTTTGGGCTTGTATATTATTACTGCCGGGTTGTCCAAAAGTGAAGTTTAGAGTAAATATTTGTTCTTGTTATTTAAATTTAGTTTTTGTTGTTTAATGTTATCATGAAATTCTACCTAAAAAGCTGGGTTAAGGGGGGGTGCCTGCATGTCTAGTACATGGTTCATTTCAATCCCTCCTATGAGTTTTTTATTTTTTATTTTTTAGTCTTTTAAATTTTAAATTTTAAATTTTTTAAATACAAAAATGAATTTTTAATCTCTCAAAATTAGAACTCATCTTATAGCTCTTCAAATTTAAAATTATTTTTTTAATCCCAAAATTTAGAATTGTTGTCTTAATCTCTTAAATTTAAAAGCAGTTTTTTATTCCTCTTAAATTTGGATATTATTTCTTTAGTTATCTAGTTTGAAAATAGCTCATTTTAGTTTATAAATACCTAAAAGAGTAATATATAAGAAAAATATCAAATTTAATTTACATACTTACACATATCCTATAAAATAAACACTTCATGCTATTATCTAAAGAATCTAACCTTAAATATACATGTTCAAAATGAGTGCAAAGATCTATGGACCTGATGATTACCAAACTTGCTAATTTTATTTCATCTGATAAGAATGGTTAATTAAGGCAATTAACTGATCTTAATAGTTGTGAGATGTCAAAGGTTTCTACATGGGTTAAGTATATTTCAACTAGGTTACAATAGTCCAACTACACTTTGACTTATCGAAGCTCGAGATATAAATCAGTCTCATCTATATATACCTTTAAAATCTTGTAAATACATAAAATCTTACTAGACTTAACATTCCTACGTTATCTTTAAATTTTACCAGTAAATTAATCTAAAAATCTCAATTTGGGTTTATGAGATGAGACAGTAACTTATGTTCTATTATACAGTCTGTATGGTAGAATATCTTTCAATATAGCAGCTAATGTTCTTTACACACAAGAAGCACTAGACAACTAAAAAACTACACAGGGATTTTCTTCTGTGACATGCTACAACATCGAACCTATCAACAAAATCAATTTGCTTAAACACAATAGGACTGTAAGAGCTTGCAATAAGGAATAAAATACACAATAAGCTTCCCAAGACTTCACAAAAGAATCTTTCCTTTGTTTCTTGTACTGTTAGTATGAACAGACTATTTTCCAAGATAGTTTGTCTTCCAGAATCTACGATTGTCTTCAAGCAAGCAACATCTTCATTTTCAATTATTTGGGTATCTCTGTCCAAACATTACATTGCAACATACCTCCAAGATGATCCATATGCACAAATTATGGCAAAATTTCCATGATCATGGACAGCATTATTCAAGACTGACATGTATATACATTTCTTCAGCAACCAATTATATTACACTGTTGCAAGAAACGATGAATTTCAGATCAATGTATCTTTACCATAAAAAAAAGTGTTCGAATAATAATATTCGAGTCATATATAACTAATAATGAGCAAAGAATAGAGACAAAAAATGAAAAAGTAAAAGGTTAGATATCTCTTCGTTAAAACTTGGACGATATAGTTTTGCAAGACCATAAGTTTGGCAGTGGTTTGAATGAAATTTTTACATAAATTTAAAAAAGAAGGGTTACTAACCTGCACCTAGTGCTCTGTTATTTCCAATGCCATGTCTCTAGGATAATTCTTGTGGGTCGAAAAATACCGAGCCACATGAACTGGGCTGATCCTAAAAAGATCACCTGATACGTGGCAAAGCCTGTGAGCGTGGTTTTGATCTCATGATCGTCTCATCACTATGTCGTATCCATTCTGAAAGTCTCCATGGTTTCTGCCATTTCCACTTGAATTGTAGCAGCCACTGATGATGACTTCTTTTCCACCTCCATAACTTTCCAGAAGCTTGTCCTACCATTGCTAGTTTTTTCATTGACAGCTGTCCGATGGGTATCATCTGCATTAACAGTAAATTCACAATCGTATCCAATAAAAGCCTTAAACCGATTCAAATGAAGATTAACTTACCCTTCTACCCTGATCTACAAATCCTGCTGATTCCCTCACCAAACCATTGGCAACCCCTGGCGTGTATCTTAGCTGTTTAGGCACTGGCATAGACACTGGAGATAAGGGCCCTTTCATGTCTTCAGCATGTTGTTTCAATGGATTTGGGGAGTCTCCCTGTTGAAGTTGAGTGATGATAAATTAAGTTGCTAACTACTTGGAAAGGAAGCAATAACTTGTCAAACATTGATAAGATATACAAAAGTAAAATAACGAAACCACCACAAAATATCAGCTGCAACTCATTACAACAATAATTAGCAGAATCCTAAAGGAGGAGGCAATTGAGACTCGTGATAAACTATGAAGCTATTAGAAAATCCTCAACTATAGTTTAAGTAATGTAACATGTCCTTTGCTACTACTAAGTACTATAAACCGTAAAATTAGACTAAATAGAGGTTAACCTTCAACCTCAATTCATTTGTAATCAAGCTCCAAAGGTCTTTTATTCAGGTAGCAGTAGCATCAATAAAGTGTAAGCCTAAAGATCAAAGAATCTCATTATATTGATTTACTTTGATTTCTTGACTAGATTCCACTAGTTCAAGAAACTACTAGACTTAATAGTTGAAGGTACAACAAGGATTAGAATTAGTCAGTTGTTGCTTCTGTTCATGTTATAGGTCTTAGAAGTATTTTGATCATTTTCTCAAGGTTTAGAAGGTCAAATATAAAGGTATAGTTGGTTGAGTTAATGAGAATAATAATAATAATAATAATAATATTATTACTATTATTTGAAATCCTAGTCGGTTTCGGCTTGAATCTACTCTAGAGCCCATCAAATCCTAATTCCAAAATTTGCAGACTACTTATCCGGGAGCAGCACTGAAAGTCAACAACTAAGCACCGAAGTATAAAGTTCAGACATCTGTGACCCTAATTATAGGCTTAGTTTGCAGATGACTTAACAATTAGTTATATATTTATTTATTTTAAACCATAGTTGATTTTCGCTTGATCTATTCTAGAACCCCATCAAATCCTAAATCTAATTTTGCACACCAGGAAGCAGCACTCAATCCATATTTAAGCACTAAAGTATAAAGTTCCAGAACGTCACCCTAAATCATAGGCTTCTTCTTGGCATATAATGCTTCACCAAGTAACAATAATCTTACCGAAGGTGGTGTAGCCAATGTGCTTCCAATAGCTTGCTCTCTCACTTTTAGCTCCTTCTCAATTTCTTTTCTCTTCATCTCACTTTGCCGTAAGAGACCAACAAGTTCTTTTATTTGATCTTTCATTTCCCTGATCTCCATGTCCTTCTCCCAGAGTTGGCACCTATTGTCAAAACAAGAAATCATACTTCAAATTACAACGGTATACAATGTCAGTATAAAATACTCAATAAAATATGTAAGTTTATATTAACATGAGTCTTGACGCCGTATATTCCACTTGTTATCATAAATTTGTGCTTTGTGTTCAATCAGAAAATTGATTGGTTTTATTCATAAAGAATTGAAAAGAAATTCTATGAAAGAGAGAAAAGGTCTAGGTTAAAGCACCTAGCATCCGCAACAGAATTAAACATATATTGAAGCAAATTCTTGGCTTCTCCCATTGAGCGCAATTGATTCCAGCGTCCACGATTAGAGAAGGCCCGTTCTCGTTCTTCTGCCTCAGAAAGTTGAGAAGCCATTGCCACAAGTGAATTGGATGATATACTCAGCATGTTCTCAAGTGAAGCTATTCTGGCCATTCTTGCATTTGGTGACATGGTGGATGCCCTGGGAAAGAAAATTTTAAAAGCAACCCGGAAAACAGATGTTAACCTTCATATATTCCATTCATCATTACTTCAAAGATCCAATATTTTTGAGAACATAAGAGGAAGACATAAATTAAATTAATTTTTTTCAAATTACCTGGCAAATCCATTCTTTCTTGGAGGACTGAGACCCTTTGCAGCAAACTCATTTACTTGCTTCAGCATGGCCAATTCCTCTGCAAGGGCAGCTCGCCTGTAGATTTCATCATAAAATTATGGACTACCAATATAGATCAATCAGGAATAAAAATAAGTACTGAACGATGTTACATACACTTGGCTCTGTTTCTCGTACTCAAAACGGACTTCATGCTCTTTTACCATGACTTCTAGTTCATGATCAAGCCATCGTTGTAAAGACTTCTCGTTGCTCTAAAGATGAAGCTCAAAAACTTTGTTAAGACCAAATGATATTAAAGCAAATCGAAGAGAAGGAAGGAGAGTTCATTACCTGACCATTTGTTCCACTTCCATTCATTGTAACTGAAAGATTAAAAAGAATTAGAATATTAACAAAAATTTAAATGCAACGATACCACCATGCAATTCATTAAAAGACAGTCTTTTCCATACAAGACATTTTAAAAGCACACCATTTCTAATGGTCTCATAAGCCAAAATCTGCTTTTAAATATCCCATACTTTTGAAAATATAAAATTGTTAAAGTAAGCATTGTCTGTCCATATAAAAAAATCACACCTGAAGTCTCTCGGCTGGAAGTTTTACGTGCTTCTAGCAACTCCTTTAATCTCTTGGTGGCCATAGCAGCTTCTTCAGTTTTTCTCTGAAGAACCTGAAAGATATACACATTTATTTAACACACGCAGTTAATATTGGACCAGTCTTGACAATCACAAAGTCTACATTAACATCATTTTGGGTGGAAAACATAAAAGGAAGTATCCACAACATGTCTATTCGATTTAGCTTCTCAAATCACAAAATAGAAAGATGTTTTATTCAGCTTAAAGAAGAATTGACTTTCTGCATATCTGCAGGAGTACAAGTACAATATAAATATGCTAATTTTAAGAACGAGTAAACACTTAAGAAATGAATGCATTCAACTTCTTTTTTAAGCATATTTTTTTTGGGGAAAACCTTTTGGAAGATGGTACATCAGTTTCCTAAATCCGCTTAATTTATCTATCTCACATAATCTAACTTGAATAATCTTTTGCAAATAACTATTCATTATTGATTAAATTAACTGACGCAATACCATGCAACAGTAATTTGGTTACCTTGGTAATACATTCCATACAACACCGTTTTAGTTACCTCTAAATTGACCACATATCATACATCTTGGGGTTCAAGAATCAAGATTTCAATGCATTATAACACATTTTCTTTTCTCTCCATTACCTTTATTTAAATAAAAAAAACTCAAAAATAAAATACAAGAGTCTCTTAGTAATTAACACATGCAGCATGAAAAAAGTGCCCCAACTCCCCGCTAAATAAAGCCATTGGATAGGGGGGAAAACTGTCCCACCAATTTCCTCAGTCTTGATATTTATCCATAATGTAAACAAAATCGTCATTGTTAAAGATTAAAAATTATTAAGAATTTGAAGTAAGCAATTTTCTCAATATCAAAGTTCAAAGCGAATCTATTGCTAAAAAGTAAGCATACTTTTTAAATACTTGCACGAGCAAATGCTTATGGGAGGCCTATGTATAAATGCTCAAAAATCACTCCAATTTGCCAACAAAATTAGCAAAGCTCAATTTCATATCGCATATGAGATTAATTTTATAATGTAAAGCAAAACTAATATCTAAAACATAGTAGCAATGATACAGCTTAGAAATACTTGCCAATTTCTGCCGCTGATTTAAAGCTTGCAGCTTGTGTCTTTCATACTCATTTCTTCTTCCCTCCTTCTTTAACTGTTTTGGAAAGGCAAAGTGATTAATTATCGTGTTTACAGTAAATATATCAAGTGAAAAATGACATGGCCTCTACGTCTAACTTTTATCTGTTATTTGCAAGTTTTTGAGTGAAACTTTGAATTATGCATGAATTCATGTTTATTATTTTACAAAGAAAAATTAAATTGATAATGAAAGAAATATTTCACTTTGGGAAAAAAGAAAAATCTAAGCATCTTAAGATGTTTAGAAGTAGAATGATCAAATTCAATTAAATTGAAAAAAGAGGAAGCTTGTCATACTTGCAACAACTCTTTCTCTCTTGAAGCCTTCCACTGCCGAAACTGTTCTGCTTCTTGTTTTATCTTGTGCTGCAATTGAACCTGCAACATTATTCAGTTTATAGCAGAGATAACATATTAAGTGATTTTTTACAACCATATTTGAAGAAATACAACAGTCAACCTTTTGGGCCTTTATACACTGTATTTCATCTTGCAGTCTCTTTGCTGCTTCATCACTTTTTTGCTTTTGCTTCAGAAGCTGGACTTGACTCTCTTGCTTCTTCTTCAGATCCAGAATCTATTGGGCAGGGTTTTGAAAAAGTTGTTTTTGTAATTTAGAATATCTTCCAATTTAAATCTGAAACTGAAAATAAATTTAAATCTTAATATAAAAATTGAGAATAAGGAACCTGTGCTTCAAGTGCTTTCAATTTTTGGGCATGAATATCCTCTAATTTCTGTGTTTGCCCATCAGAATTGGCAGCAAGATTTTCAACTTCAGCCAAAAGACAATCTCTCTCTCGCTGCATTCGTAAACAAGTGCATAAATGAATATTAATTTTTTTGCAGTGTCAAATAAATTTGCATAACTTATATGCTACCTGCACTACTCTCTTCTCATCTTCCAATTCCATTATCTTTCTTCCAAAATGCTGCTTGAGTACTTCAGCATCAGATATTCCAAAAAGCTTCATCTCAGACTGTGTAGACATCAACACAAAAATGTAAACTAATAAAATGAGACAGGAGAAAATATGGAAGAAATTTCTAAGAGAGTCTAACTATAATGTTCGTAAAAAAACCATTATACTGCTTTAGTGATATGTTTTTGCTTTTGTTCTCTTGTTAAATTATTAAATTCCCTTATGTTAAATAATCTGATAATTTTCACTAGTAACTTTAAGAAGATATGTGCCTAAGTTTAAAAAAAAAAAAAAGGACTCAAGTATAACACAAGTGGGCACCATATCAAGCATCAGAATAAATTTCTCACAATAAGGTTCATAAAATTATAGAAAAGAAGTTGTTCATGGTTGTGTTAGCTTTAATACACTATCGATTGATGCATAAGCATAGTGTGTCATGGGTATGTATTGAATTACACATGCACTGCAACAACCTCTTTCTGCTGCAAGCGTTTATTTAATTCATGTAACTCTCTATCCATACTATTTTGCAGAAGTGTGTGCTCCCACTCTTTTGCTACTTCTTCAATTTCCCGAGAATCACCTGCTAAAATGGAAAATAGAACCCTGAATCATTGCATCTCAAACCACATTTCATTAAATAGCACCAACAACACGTTTTTAGAAAGGCCAAATAGGCTTACCCACTGTTTCACTCATTGGATACTCAGCTTCTGTGATAGGTAAGCTCCTCTTAATTGCATCAGTCTTCACAATGTATGTGTTAGCATCCTGGAAAACAGTTTTAAACCACGCATGCATTATTTTAGTAAGTGGACTGTAAATACCAAGATGAGATGAAAGGACAAATATAGGCATCAAAACAGAAACTGAGAAAAATATCCTTAGTTGAATATTTACAGAAAGTAAGACAAAGTAAGAGACATACATAAGCTTCCCTTTCACCTGGTTCTACAATAGAGCATCTACTACGGTATTCATGAAGTTCACGGCAAAGATCTTCATTAGCAGCTTCAAGCCAAGCAATTCTTTCCTTAAGGACCTACATAATCAGTTATAAGATGATTATATATTTACGATAAACACAAATAATTTCAATACTACTAGCCCATTATAGGAAGTACTGAAGTAATCAAGACATCACTTAAGATTCAAGTTAATTGGATCCAACTACCTGAACTTCCTCAGAGGAGCCGCCAGCTCGAGCACAAAGTTCAGCCTGCAGATACTCTAGCTGTTGTCGCATTTTTAGCATCTCATTGGACATGGGGTCTCTATTGATCTACAGAAGAATTAACAAGCAAACATAAATCAAAACAAAATTATCTGAAATTTTCCAAATGAAAGACAGGGAACAGAAAAAAACTATGCAGATACTTACAACAGGCTTATTTTGGATATTGCGAGCACGATTTGCATACTTCAAAGTGTTGAGGGTTTCCTCAGCATTAATATCAGCAGGACTTATGCAGGCTGACATAAAAATATCGTTTTACATAAGAAAAAAAAATTAACTGCAGCTTGTATTAGATGCATCGTGAAAGGTTTGGACGAAACCAGTAAAACAGAACAGAGCATCATCATTCTTGCCATCAATCATTTATTACTACAGAGAAGATGCAAGAAGTTCAAATCTGCTGAAAATAATTATTTCCAGAGTAAGGAAAAAGTTTGAGAATAAAAATTTTAAATCAGTAGTTTATGTGTTATCATGAAATTTGTTAACACATTTATAACATATCAAGCCTCCCTTGTACTTTTGTTCACAAGAAGGATAAAGTTGTATTCATGAATGTTAAGATTAAAGAGTTTAAAGGGGCGAAAAATCAGATTGGTAATTTGATCGTCATCCTGAAGATTAGAAATGTTTATTTGAATCTGAATGCCACTTAAGGGACCCAAGAAATAAAGACTTTTTTGGAATACAAGAAAGTAAGAGAAACAACTAACCAATCATGACAGTTCTGCTGTTACCTCCTAGTGAATCCTGCAAAATCATTTAACTTTCATCTATAAATATAAAATAACTAAACTACAAAGATTAATGAAAGAAAAATCAAATACAAAATATTTCATATCCATATTTACTTTTTTATAATGTCTTCTTTTATTAGCAATAATTATTTCTTTTCACATAGGCAATTGTAATATTTCAGTTGAGAATGACCCAACATAATTTTTGTGATACAAAAGGATATGTTTGTCTTTGAAAGTGGTCTTATGGCCTAACTCGATAAGCTCTAATACTATGTTAAAGATAGAAAAACATATACAAGAGATGCTGAGACTGATTTCATCTTGAATATAAGGTTTGGGCCTAACTCAAACCACTTGACCAACTTGTAAGATAGGCCCATAAAATAGGGCGTCTAATCAAGATGTATAGGAGAAGGGAAGGAATAGAGACATAATTTACAAATTCTCAATTATGTTAGAGAGGAAGTGGAGGGATCTAACAAAATGAACAGCCGCATAAGGACATTGTAGATGGAGGTGTTTTGAATCATGCAAGGGAACGTGAATATGAAAAGGATGAGGGGGAGCTAGGGGAAGGGGGGTTGATTTTTTGAGGGAAAGGTTTGGGGTGTTGACTGAGGAGCCTTCTTTGACATATTTTCTTTTTATAGAATTTCCTTTCTGGAATATTTGTTTAAAGCCCATACTGCGAAAGAGCTTCTCGTAAAAATTATATGTTGATGTTTTTGAAGAAATGACAAAAAAAGAACACACTGATTATTATCCAAACAAACTACCGTATTCTTCATAATAAAGAAAACTGAGTACTGCAAAAAGGAAAGTGTATATAAAGATATCAAACCTGCAAAAGCCTAGTAAGTTTACTATCCCTATAAGGAACATGAACGCCTTCCTTTCGCTTCTTTTCATCACCAAGTGCACTAATAACATTACCGAGTGCTAGAAGGCCTTTGTTAATGTGAACACCTGTTTGAAAGTTTAAATGACTAGTGAATATGTTTTCTCAAAAGTATACTTAAAGGATAAAGGTGAAAAAAATGTTCCAAACTTACCTTCCTTAAAACGCAGACCATCAGACCCTGTTCTTTTAGCTCGTTCTGATCCAGCAAGATCTACTAAGTGCAACTTGGCACAAAGATACTCTTCATTCATGGTATCATTTAAACCGCTATCACCAGGAATATTAAGCTTTCGCATTTGTTCTAGTGTGATGGTGAAGATGGCATGAGATCGACTAGTTGGCACAAAAAGAAGAATAAGAAATAGAACTCCAAGAGAAGTTTGAGGCAAAACATTCTTATCATGGACTAGTAACAGCAAGAAAATTGCTGGAAGATTCAATGTAAAAATCATTAGTTTATGCTCTAATGTAAAATGCTTTTAACACTATCATTCAACCACATAATGCTGTGAATAATAAGTTTATTGGCTTTTACAATAACTATTTTAAAAGTTATAAAAACGATAATTTTTGTTTGATTGACAGTGTCAATTTTTTTACACTTAGTGCACAGAAATTAAACTAAGTAATTCATTAATAATCAGAAATCCAAAAGTCAAAACATTTCTTACATGCCTTATTTTAAAGTCAATCTAACCGTGAGACGCTTAAAAACAGCCAGTACAGTTTAAAACATAGAGATGTTAAAGGTATATCCAATTTCATCAGTTAGTTAACGATTTCTTCGCTTAGTTTTTGGGTAGTTCAAAGTAGAGAAGAAAAATGAATTGTCAACCTGGATTGGTTGTTCATATTTGTGCTCCCAGTTGCCCTGCTCAATGATCCCTGTTCCAGGCAAGCAGCCATTTCTTTTAGTGTTGTTACACTAACTTCAATAGATCCGGCAAGGGTGATGACACCATTTGATGTCTCACGAATTTGTATTGGTGGCTTCCCAGGAGAGGTCATTTTTCCTGAATGTCCATTTGCAGTTTCTGGTTTGCTCATGGAGGAGGGATCCAGCAAGTCTCTTACTTCTTCTTTAAGAATCTTTTCACAATTAAAGGTTATTGTCAAATACTTAATCTAAAAGTTTTTGTCAAATACTTAATCTAAAAGTTTTTGCATATACACAGTTTATTAGCTTCATATACTAAAGAACAATCAAAGTATAAAATCCATGCTGCGCACACTAACGAACTGATCAACATACCTCAATAAAAGACACATGCAACTGAAAATCAATCTGGTGCTTTAGGGTCCCAATTTTGCTAAACAAAACATTCATAACTTGAGGTATTATTCCTGTTTGGCAACCATCTTTAAAGCCAGTTCCCATGGTGTACGTTTTCCCAGAACCTGTCTGCAGTAGAGTGAAAGTGTAAAATGCAGAAGAGACCAGTTTAGTGACATGTAACTTCTGTTCACTTTAATAGTAACTATACCTGACCATATGCGAGAACAGTAGCATTATATCCTTGAAACAAACCATCAACAAGGGGAGCAACACATTCTTCGAACATGGCACTAGAGGGAGAACCAGTGCTTCCATAAACATGATCAAATGTAAAGGAGTGGGCACCAATTTGTACCTGTATTATGGTGACAATTAGCATAAGACTCCCCAGCCAAATATTTAGCTACTTGAAAATATATTATTAATATCGGATATAGGAGTCCCAGTGACGTAAAAATAAAGCATACGCAATCTGTATCCATGCAAATTACATGAAAAATATACTGAACGCTAGCTTTCTTTGAAAATTAGAGAATGACTAACAGATTTCAGTTGGATATGAAAAAGATCCACTGTAATGGCTTTATCAAGAAGAAGACGAAATATGACATACTATTACAAAAGAAAAATGATGATAATATCTGACGCGATACAAACCGTGCAATTTTAACATTACAGACCTAAAAAAAATGGCAAAAATAATGCCGAAAGCAATTGAACCAAAGTCCAGATGATACAGAAAAACCGAAGAGCTATTTTCATTTACTAAATCTCCCTGCCCTTGCTAATGAATCATGTTTAATTAGTGTGCCTTTGCAAAGTTCTGTGGAATGATTGGTGAATTATTACCATACTATAATATATATATATATATATGTATATATATATATATATGTATGTATGTGTGTTTGTGTGAACTGTTCAAAACACAGCATCATAGTAACTGACGGGCTATGAATCGTACGAAACAAAAAGTGAAACTGCAAAACTGGATAAAAGCCTTCTTCTCCTTCTCTCGTTGAAAATACTTGATGAAATATAGCTACCAAAAACAAACCCCTGTCTGTTTCCCCAAAATAAGGCTTCAGAAACTTACCAGTCAAGCCTAGGCTAGAATGTCAGAAGTCAGAAATAGACACAAGTCAAATATCCAAATTAGGTAAGTTTGTCAGATCATAAACAAAAGTGGTTCCAATTCCAAACTCTATAACGCATGTTTAGTTACGTAAGCAGTTTCGGATCCAGATCTCTGGTGGAAGAGGAAATTAATAGTAGCTAGAATGCGGAACTGAAACAGTGTCGATAGTCAACGACAATGCGCTTCGGTTCGTTTTCACATTCACCTATAGCGAAGGTTAAACGACACCGTTGAGCTGAGAGTGAGTAAGTAAGTGCACCTGCGGCTTCCCAGAAACGACGGTGACGCAGTCTTTGCATCCTTGAAGCTTCTCATCGGCGATGAGTGGGCGAACATGGACTGCGACCTTCACGCAGCAATCTTCCCCTGCTTCCATGGGGAAGCAGCGTAGTAACAGAGAGACGCAGAGGGAGAGTGAATCGGAGATGAATTCGGTTGCACAAGGAAGAAAGTGTGAAGCAGCGAGAGACACAGAGAGAGAAAGTGTTCTCCGACAATGCTAGAGAGAGAAAGTAATATAATTGGAAGTGGTGAGAGAGGGCGTGTGGGAAAAAGGGTAGTTGTGGAAACGAAAGGGTCTCATAAGCGAGCCGCGCCAGGCATCTGTAAGAACAACAACCACCATCATTTTCCCTTCACCTTCACTGCATTGTGGTCGCGTGCTTTCAACCTTTTCTCACCTTCTTTCCCAATTTACCCCTCTTCAACGACCCTGTACAACTGTACTCCGCATCAAAAGTTTCTCTACCGCATTTACCCTTTTACCCACACCTCATTTTCTTAATGAGCAAACAATCATTTCAATGTATCAAAGTGTATTTAATTCTCCCATTAATTCCTCAAACGAAAAAGCTATTAAATAAATATCTCAGAAGTCTAATCTGTTCATATCATTTCGTAATTAAAATTATTTTTTAACAAACTTAACTTTTGATAAACTGTTTCTTATATGCAGATATATTCGTTTACAAACTTAAATGTTCTTTTGCTCACATTAACATAGCAAACAAATTCCTAATTATATATTTAAGAGAAATGATTACGCGCCATAAAAGTTGTTTTTGTTAATAAACCAAACACAGTAGTATTTTTTATATTGAAAAAAAAAATGATAAAGTAAATGAAAGGGGGAGGAGTTGAAAAAGAGGAAGGTAGAGAAAATGGAAGAAAGCTAACGTAATCTAGTTGGGATGTGGATTTGAGAACAAAGGTAGGAAAAGGAATAACACAACGCACAAAGCCACGTGACGCGGAACCACATACAGACACCATTATGGAGAGAAAGGAGGGAGGTTTGCGTCTTTGACGGTACCCAGTCCTCGTCACTCACGTCCACATTTCACAGGTGCCATAGTATTTGTATATTGCTTCTTCTTTTCTTTTCTTTTTCTTTTTTCTTTTCTTTCTGTCACACTGTCTTTGCATGTGTGCACATATGTCCTCACAACATTCTATGCTCACCCAAATTTTTATGATGTTAATAATAGGAAAAGATTGTTGGTGAGTAATGTTATAATTTGAAAATGTGAGCTTAATTAGAATTTTCCGATCCGGGTAAAGCAAGAGTATAATGTAAAAGGTTTGAATTTGGATAACACATTGGGCAGATCCAGCTGGGTTAGTGTCCTCGATCACATGGCAGAAAGCCAAGGTTCAATAATATGGTGGGGTCGATTGGGGAGACTGTGTGAGGGACCCCACAATCTGTGGTAGTGGCAGTGGCAGTGGCAGCTCATAAATTCATCTTTGTAGTATGCCACTTTAAGCATGGTATCACCTCAACCCTAGCTCCTATGTGTCTACCTGTAATACCAGCTCATTTTCTCACCCTTTATTGTTCTACACGTAACCCTCAACTCAACAAGCACCATCCATACTCACAAAATACAATACAATCACCAACGACATCAAAATCCCAACGCTCCTCACCCAGCACCCACCATATCCAATTTTACTCATATAACCTCTACCTCGCTTTTATTTCAACGGAGGAACAAAATTTTAGATGCAAGTGGATCCCCTTAAACGCAAAAATATTATTCTAAAAAGTGATATGGCATATAGTTAACTATTTTACTTATTACTTATTCTTTATCATTTTTATATACATATGTCTCAAAAATATAACCTGAAATTAAAATAAAAAGCAACCTTGTTGTTATTTTATTTTGATATTCATAAAGAGTTTCCTGATTAAATGTATCCTCGTCACTCCCATTTTCTCCCTCCGAGACCACATATCAGGTATTCCATTAAATTTTCTGCTACAAATTAAATTACAAGTTCATTGCGCACATTGTAGTATTCTGTCTCTATGTGAATAACACGTGTCCTCGTCTTATTAAGGTGGGAGTTACTAATTCAGATTGTAATAACCGGTGGAACATTAAGAGCATTTGAAAAACAGATCATGATAGTTGCATTGCATGGGGCACTGGCAGGTTTCATCTCTTTATGACTGATGAGTCCAGTTTGATTATTGCATTTGGCACACACACAGAGACATATATTGCCTACACTATGCTTTAAGTTGAAGGTCCACACACAGTGAACTTACTTTCTGGAATACATGCTTGATATAAAACTTTTTTTACAGAAACATTCGATTAAATTTAATCATTTTACCATTTCTTATATATCCATATGAAGTGTTAATAAAGTGAATTTAACAAATATCTGTATGAAAATATTTGTATACTTAGATGTATGTAAATGAAACTCGCCCAAATACCATTTCCTTTGTACCAGGCCAATTTTGCTAGCTATATACATATTCACCTTTTTTTTACACAATATATGCATTTTCAACTAGTGATAAAAAAAAAATATTTTAAATAATGAGATGATTGAAGGTAATTTGATCATGTATTTATACATTGAATTATTCAGCAATCAATTTGTACTTAAGTTGAGTAGATAGAGACTAAAATAATGATTATTATTAAGAGGTTTAATAAAAGTTTCCAATGAACGCATGATTATGTTGGTGAGTGTCTTTTACATTTTTCAGCATATGAGATAATGAAATTACTTGAAGTAGATACTTTTTGAAAAATTTACTTTTTGTAATAATACTCTGATAAAATAGCTTGCTGGAGAGTTGGGAAATGACAATTGTGGTAGTAGCTTAGGCCTTGGTAGTGTGAAAAAATGTTGTTTCTAACAGGGTAATGGTTTTGAACATTTTGGATTATTTGATTGTTGAATCCGAAATAGAAGAAAATGACCTCTCCTCTGTTTGTGACTTTAATTTTCTCTTCATGTGGTGGTGGACTGCAAGGAAAGCAAACTTGGCGGTTGTATTTTTCTTTTCCAGCATTTTTTTCTCTGCCTGCTTTTTTTTAGAAGGAAGACTGAAGTGAAGGAGTGAGGTGGGTGGGTGCATGGAACCCCAACCTCAAGCTTCCTTACAATCCAACCTAACTCTTCATTCATTGGATTTTGGCATCACAATGTTACCTCAGAAGCAATTAAGAAAACAACCCCAGAGTGGTCCACATTAACTGTTTATCTCAGCTTGGAGGGACAGCACCATGTCCTTTTTAGCTCCTGTAGTTACATGGACACTAGCATGTAACATCAGGTGAAATTTGTAACAGTGTTTCTTCTAGGTATGTGATTCAAAATGGAAAAAAAAAAAATATGGTACACAACTGTAATGAGAATTCTGCTGAAAACATACACGTTTTTGAATTGATTTCTGATAAAAACATTCACCAAACCAACTGTTTTGTCCTTAATGCTCACTAAACAACAAACCAAACGTCTCTCTCTCTAATCGGTTTCATATTAAGTCCAAATCACTCATACACCAGTGATGCACTAATTAAATTAATTCTTGACGTTATACGCAAATAAAAACAAGTCCAGTATCAATTATTTTTGTCCCCTAATAACTCCGATATCTACTTGCTGCAAAATAAATGTTCTATAATCATTTTCAATTACCTAATGACCCGTCGGTCTCTGAGATTCGACTAGATGTGACGATTATCTCCATTTCACTTGATTACCGACAGTTTTGCATGAATAGTTCGTAACTCTTTCGCACTTGTTAATCACTATAACTTCTCAAATTGGTAATAGAAATTATTTTGGTCCCTATCATTACAAAATCAATCAAATTGGTCGTATATTAGAGAATTATTACTCCTAGTTTGGTCTCTAAAATTTATCATTCATTACCTGTTTTGGTGCCTGATAATAAGATCTAATTGATTAATATGTAATAAAGTCAATTATTAAACTAGTTAATACCTACCAAAGTTAGGTATTAAGTACAATCTGATTATTTTTAATTCTTCAAGTCCACCATATAATTACAGAAAAAAAGAGAGTAAGATATTAACTTATAAGTCCATCTCTTATCCAAAAAATCAAACCAAATAAATTTCATAAAGATTTAAAAAATATACCATATATAACAATAGGAAAAAAAAAATCAATCACCTTATTACGTATAGATTAAATAAGAGAAAATAATATTCCTCTATAAATGCAATACAAAGTTGATTTCATTCCTCTTTTATAAAAGTAAGTTTTATTTTGAAATTAAGCTTAAAAATCGAAAACTGAAAACTTACAACAACTTCAAAACAGAATCTTAATAATTATTCCTAAATAGAACCATGCATAGTGAGCAATTAATGAAAGAAATATTACTTCCATAGAAATACAACCAAGGGTACTGTAATAATGAACTAACCAAACAACCTATAACTTTGAAGCTAACGGAACCAGAGACTCGTAGAAAAAAGAAGTAATCATTATCAGGCTAGGCCCACATCTTAGCAAAGTCTCTAATTGAAATGAATTTAGGGATCAATGATTTTTTTTCAAAACTGTATATGATTTTTGTTCAAAACTGTATATGATTTGTGTAAATATCAAAAGATAAAGATCACCAAAACGAGTTTTATTTAACAAATTAAAACATTCTTCAAATGCACACGACCAGAAATCAAACTCTAATATTCAACATTCTTAATGAACCCAGCATCTATCCATTGTACCATTCTTTGTTGATATCTAATCTCTTATACATGTAACTTGTAGGTGTTACATGTTGAAAACTAATAGTGGGCTATTAGAATTGGGTTTGGATAATATTTGTAATAATAATATTGGGCTATTAGACATAATCGAACAAAATTCCGTGTTCTGGACCAAACCTTTCCTTCGTGTATACGAGTATTACAACCCAGCCCACTATAATGTTTGACAAAAAATAATAGCGTGCCACATTAAAAAGGTAAAAATATTTCTTATTAAATTATTAAATATTTCAATAATAAAAACTAGAGACTTATATTTAATTATTAAATTAAAAAAATGATCGTAAGATTAAAAATAAATTTATTTATAAATTTTTTTTATATTTTTATATATATCCTTCAAAATATATTTTACTTTCATATTTATTTGTTTATATAATTTAGCTATACGGCATATTAATAAGGCAACACAAGTTTTGAACCCTCTAATGTGCATCACACTGCATACGCATACCTTAAGAACATCATTAACAGGAATTTATACCCTCGATCACTGAGAAAACCTACAACCTCGTAGATATGCAACAGCTTTAAAAATATTGGAGTAAATAGAAAAGAAAAAATGAATCTCAAAATATATTTTTTTACTTTTATTTTTTATTTTTCATTTTTGAAGAAAAACTTGATGAGAGAGAAGAGCAACCATTCCACAGTTAAAATTGTTAAACTTAAAGTTGGGTGGCACAAGCATCAGTTAGGTAAGTGGTTTTATTTTATTATTCTGTCTCTGACCACTGAGAAAGGAAAAAACTTTATTCTGACCTTTGACGAATTTAAACTAAGGTTGGAAGTTTGACACGTTATTTTTTAGGTTAATTATATATACACACGCATATATATATATATATATATATATATATATATATATATTGATTTTTTTTCTTTGGTCCATTGATCAAGCTTACTTTTGTAGGTTATTGAATGCCCAGTTGCCAACTACCAAAGGCAAAAGCAGAACTTATGAAATTCTTCTTAAGTGGCCATGAAAGATAGATAATGGTGGACACAGGAACAATCAAAGTCAAACCCTAAAACTAACAACAGAACTCAAGAAGAAAGTTCATTCCAAAAGCATCTGCCAAAGCCCTCAAACAATCTTTGGGAGGAGAATGGAACATATGCTTAAATTAATAGGGAGATTCATAAAATTTAATTAGGTTGGATTTACAAAATAGATCTCATTAAGTCACTTTTAAATTTGTCCTTCAAACTCTACCATACCACGTGTTTCGTTTTCAGTTGTTTGTTGTGGAAGATCAAATCTTTCAGAAAAGAAATAAACAAATAAAGGAATTCTCTTTCTTCAAAATACTTCTCGAAGTGTTTTGAAAAGTAAAATGAGAACTAATTAATAATCGTGTAAATAGAAATTTCAACGGTTGAATAATCAATTGTGATGGGAATCAATTCTCCATGAAAATAGTAGGTTTTCTCACATAATAATTATACTAATAATGTTTTTTGTTTTATTTTCTACGTTAGCATATTTATATTAATATATACATTAAAAGATTGGGTATGAGTATTTTATATGCTTTGATTTGAATTCCTCAAATTCTAATTATTAGTTTTAGATTTAAAGTTACACGATTTTTACCAAACATATATATTATTACAATAGCACTAAAGAGAGAATATATGTTTGAGTAACATTACCTTTTGCTATAATTATGAATATCCTTACCTTTTTCTACGCTCATGCTTCCTCAGCTTCTCCTTCAATCTTCTACCAAATGAAAGTCACAGCTACAAACATTCATCACTATCGCTAACACATTTCTAGCAGAAGAATGAGAAAAATAACAAGAAATGAATCCTAAAAAAAACTTTCTTTCTGCAAAATTACTAATTTAATATTATATATTAAATGACTGTTCTGAAAAGTTCAATTATTAAGACTCAGCTATGAGATTTCCTCACTTCTTGTTTTAGAATAAAAAATAAAAAATGTTAATCAGTGTTTTATGGACGCCGAAATTTAAAAATAATGATTAGAAATCATATGAAATTGAATTCTTCTTTTGGTTTTTATCTGATCTCAAGACACAGCGTAGCAAAACTCAAAAAAATATTTTAGCTTATTCAATATTAACTTTAAATCATCCTTCCATTAGGACTTTCGAGTTTTCATTAAATTCTTAGATGTTTTCACAAGTCAGTTTTTTTACCAGTTATGAAACAATTTTTTATTTTTTTTAGGATCAAGTTATACTTGGAAACTCTTTGTTTCTCAAAAGAATGAGTGATAGTACAGTTGAACCTATATACTCTCCAGAAGTTCCAAAAGTTATGTGAACTTAGTCATACCCATTCACTTCCTTTTTATTTCTTGATGCCGATTTAAAATTCAAGATAATGTTAGTTTTCGCAGACAATGGAAGCCTGGACATTTTTTTTATTATATGAGAATACAATATTTACAGAGGGGTGAGTATGTTCTCTTCCAAATGAAAAAAATTAAATGCCTGGCCACTTAAAAAAGTAGAAAACGAAAGACAAACTGTATTTGACTAGTTAGTGAATGTTAAGCCTCCACAATGGGTGATGATAGATAAAGTAGTGGTCATGTGTTTGAATCTCTCTTTGTGTGTGTTCTCTATATTTGTATAGCTCTAACCGATGCCGAAGATCCCTTTAAGATGGTGAGATATATCATGTATACATCAAGCATTCTTCCAAACAACCCATGTATGGGGCCATGTCCCATTAGGACAAGCAAGGAAAGATGATGTTGCCAAAGTGCACTCTTTGCTGTAACCTATGATGCTGTGTTTGGACATTTTCCAGAACCATCTAAGACTATTTCAAATAGATCAGCCTCAGACTCCTCGTCAAAATCCAATGTTCGATTATGGTTATGGTTATTATTATTATTGTTGTTGTGGCTTCCTTTGGTTGTGGACCGATTGAGCCACTGAGAATCGATCCTTCCCATTGAGAATAGCTCCTTGCTGTCATCATAGCCCAAGGTAGCAGCAGGGGAATTTACAAGTGGGGCTATGAAGCATGGATTTGGTGTTCTCTGGGCATTGGCAGGTGCATATTTAAATGCACTTTGTCCAAAATTAACTAACACCATAATGTCTATATTTGCAGCCATGATTGGAAAAAGTGGTGTACCAAATTCCTCTGTCTGGCAGTGAATTACATGCATTAGATCAGAGTCTATTGTGAAGAAAACCTTCTTCTGCCTTGGATCAAATCCACAACCAATCACTCTATCTGTTCCCACCCACTCTGCCTTCTCTGATTCGCGTATAAGTTTCATTCCTGTAACCAGTTTTCATACTTAGATGTCTCAAAGGATACCAAAGCAATAATATAGCAGAAATATAAATTGTGTTTTGTAAGAGCATCTTGGATTCCCTTCACAGTTTTTTTTTGTTTAAAAAATTCTTTTCTAAATAATCTCACACCATTCAACAACCAATTTCTCCTCCAAAAATTATTAATTTTTTTTAAAAAATTGTTCTTAAACTCATTTTGTTCTTGCAACTCTATCTCTTACACCACCCTCCATCAGTTGAGTAACAACCTTGTTTAATTATTGCATTCTGAAAACTACTGCACAGTTATTGAAAGACACCCTAAGTACATGTACTATTTTCTGCTCTCTTTTTAACCCCAATAGATAAAACAAAATAACAACGAAAAAAGACAGTTGTTAAAAACTACAACTTTACCTAATCTGGTCTACAAAACTGCATCTAATTCGGTCAAAAGGTAGCAAACAAGTGATCGTGAATCAGTAATTTAATACCAGGTAAATGATTTATGAGTTAATAATTACCATCAAGATAGAGAGAACCGCTGGAGTTGAAGCCAATGCTCCCAGGGTAGCTACCGGGAACTTTCAAAGGAACAGACCCCCCTGCTGTTAACCCCAACGAGAACATCACAGATTCACCCTTCCCACCCTCTCCTTCAACATTGTTGATTTTATTACTTCCATTTCCACTGGTAACATGAACCAAAGCCTCGGAATTCCCTTTACCATTGGAGTTCCCTTGAACCAAAAGCTTGGTCTTCTCTCCTTCCCCACTCTTCCCAACAGATTCACATTCATCCCCACGTGAGTACAAAATGGTAATCTCAAAATATGCTTCTTGTGGGAACGCACAATTCCCCAGAGGAGGCCCAGGCAAAGGCAAAGCCCCTCTAATGATAGAAGCAACCCCAAGAGAACCATTATTGTTGTTTTGTTGAGATTTTTTTATACCAGGATTCAACCTCACCTTCTGCATAAACTCAGCAGATCCACGTGACACTTCCCAGCTTATCTCAGCCTCTGATTCTCTCCCAAAATCACTTCCTCCCGGTGCAGCACACGCTCCCAAAAGTGCCGATCTTTTAGAAGGAGACGGCGTGTAACTCTTGTACCCCGTGAAGGCAAATCGTGACCATCCATTTTCAACAGCATCAGCGGCCATGGATGGATGATCACCCCAATTGAAGAAGATTCTTTTTCCCGACACCCCACCACCGCGAAAAACATAGTAATTGTAATTACCCTTGTTGCTGTTCTTGCTCCCCTGATCCAACTGAAAAGGTTGCGGATGAAGCCTAGAAACAGAAATCCCTCCCTGCACACTCTCCACCCTGGTCAAACTAGCCGGTTCAACGAAATTCCTGCCATTTCTTTTGTGACACCAACGCCAGAGGAAGACCAACATAAGGGTGGAGACGCATCCCACGGCGGATGCGGCCACCGCCACGTGTATCCACTGCTTCATCTGTTTCTTCTTGTGTTGGATTTGAATTGGGTTTGTTTGGTTTGCGGGTTTGTATGCATAGATAGTTTGTTGCTGTGGCGAGAAAGAAAAAAAGAAAAGAAAAGAAAAGGTGGAGTGATGGGTAAGGGAGAAAAGAATGAGTGAAAGAGGGGAAATTGAAATTATGAGGTGGGTAGGGTGGCGTGGCGGGCGTGGACTAAGACTGGTTCAATCAAAGAAAGCATGCAGGGAAGGGAAGGGAAGAGAAGAGAAGATATGTGCCATTACTACTTGAAGGGATACACACGACAAGGTAAGTAAGGTAGCGTTTTTGTTTGATTAAGAATTTTTTGGCAGTTCCCTATAATTTAATACTGTGGGAACCGACAAACTCTCCTCGTTAAGCAAACAACGCGTTTGACGATTTATTGTGTCTTCTGTTTTCAAAGGAGAGAGAGAAGACTAAGAAGAACTGTGGTTGAGTTCCTTCTGCTTTCCATTAGCAATCCAGAAACTCAAATCATTATCTTACACACCAGTAAAAAATAAATATTTTTCCATTTTAATCTTATTTGGTATATAATATTTGCATTACAATTCTACTTAAATGGGATAAGATTCTTATATAAATAATAAACAGAACAAAAGTTTAACATATTTTGCACGTACCTTTGGTTGCTACGTACTCTATGTTAAAATAAGAATCGAATCTGATATTTTTAATTAAAGAACTCAAGTGACCAAGTGTTAACAATTTTATATTAAACTGGAGTAATTTTATCTCAACAGATCCATGTACACAGTGATTTACTCCATTTAAAACTGATGTTTAAGGTTTTTCTTTTTAAAGATTAAAAAAGTTAACAAAGCGTTTAGTTAGTCAATTTAAATAGAAGAAGAAAAAATAATGAAAAACGGAAACAGAAAAATATATAATAAAATAAATGTAAAAATTTGAATGTGAAGAAGTAAGTTATTCTAAAATAAGTGGGACAATCGTAATAAATAGAGGGATAAAGGTTACTAATACGTGAAGAGAAGAGAGATGTGGGAAAACAATATTAATAATAACAAATGCGATTATTAAAGAAGAAAAAATGTAATAATGAAGAAGTAAAAGAGTATAAAAATAAGAATGTAAGAAAACAATTATTAGCAGAGATAGTAGTGAGAGGAAAAAGTTTGAAATGCAGCAAAATGGATACTTTTTCTGATTCGTCTGAAGGAGATTTTGGTTGGGTTCTCTTGTTCTTGTACTACCTTTTGTGGTCAAATACTTGTGTTCTTTGGGTCTACTGGTCCAATAGTCTTGTACTACCAAAAGAATTTGGATTAAAAGAAAAACAGATTTTGAAAGAAAAAGTCGTGCCCATTAGGATGCCAGAAAAACGAGGCTCATAAAAAGTGAAAAACATCGTACGTTTATGGAAAGACAACATAACATGAAAGGATAATGATATATGAGATTCATATATCACAAACACTTATTTAACACACTTTTTATCTCTTTTTTCCATCATTTCATGTTGTGTCTACACTTTTCTTTTCTTCCATATCTTTCTGCATCAAATAGCATGGGATGAAATCGCATCGCATGCATGTTTATCCAAAGCAAAAGATAAAACCCGTTGTTCGAAAGTGTTTGGATTCCAACAACAGAATGGACTTCCAACATTCCATTTGAATGCAGTTGGCGAGTGAATGCACTCTGCCACAAATGCAGCTGACATCATAATTCATTGTTATATATGTTTAATACTAATAACTAGTAATTAAGGTTTGAGACAAAAACACTTTCACATGTAGAAATTTTGTCTCATTCCATGAATAATGGTTCTTTCTTCCAGATGGCAAACTCATTGTGAGGGTCTGCCCTTAAAATATGGCCATGCATGGACCATGGTGGACCCAAATTTGAAGCAGCCAAATAAATATAGCATTATTACTTTATTAATATGAAATTACGAATTGGTATTTTTACTTTTTCAAATCTTTTGGAGGAATATGAAATAGAGGTTAATGAATTTGACCTTTAAAAGAAAAAAATTCTTTTGGAGGAAATATTCAAACATCCAACGCAATATTTTACTTTCATATTAATAAAAAAATGCATTTTGATCTTCTGATGTTGAAATCAAACTTAACTAAAGTTTATTAATATTTAGAAGTTGAAGAATTATCATCGTTTGCTCGATTTTTATTTTTTTTGACAAATATATATAATAGGAAAAAAAATCATTAATTCAGGTTTTTAAATTTTTTCTTAATATTTAACTTATCATGTCCACTTGTAGATTGTTATATATTTTTTTCTATAAAGTAAGAACTAAATATATTTGTTAATCAAAACAAAAATCGTAAACTATAAACCAATTCAAACTTGGTCACAATATAGCTTCTTATTGGGTTTATTCAAAAGAATGAAAGCATGAAGGAGAAATGAACCAAATAATTGGTAATCATTGTCTGACCAATCAATCAGATGATGATACATAATTAATTTGCTTTTCTTAGATTAATGCAGCTGTGAAAAGTGAACATCATTATATGATTAAACATGTTAATCCGTTACAGTTTTGATTTTCTTGTAATTTTCTTATTCTCTTTAAAATTAATTTATTTTAGTATTATGTGATACTTGTTAGTTATTATTATTATTATTATTATTATTATTATTATTATTATTATTATTATTATTATTATTATTATTATGGAAAAGTCAAATGACCGGTGATATTTATTATTTTTGAAATACAATTTAAGCAATGCCTTTAAAAATATTTAACATTTGTAAAATACATTATATCATCAATCTTAAAATACAATATAGGAATCAAATTAGTTAATGGTTTTAAATTTTAGAAAAAAATAATCTTTTTACAATAATTAAACTAAAATTTATATATTTTATAAGGACTAAAATAATAATTTTAAATTTACAAAATTTAAAATTAAAAAAAAAAGTTTTAAAATAATAAAATTAAAACATATGTATTAAATAACGACTTAAAAGCTTTATTTAAATTATAACTAACAACTTTATGGTGTTATTATATTTCGCAAGATGGTGATGTTTCTTCAGGGCTTGGCCAATAAGAGTTATTTGTTTACTTTTTAATGCATAGATAACTTTAAGAAAGGTACTTTGTGTCTTTTAAATTTAATCACGTCATATGTGATTGATGTTTAAAAGAAAATTTACATGAAAGTATCAATTTTCTAGTTAAAAATACTTGAGAGTAACTTCCTTTTTTACATGATGTATATTTCTTTTAATGTTTAGAATCTCGAATTCACGTTTTGCATGTAAAAAAATGTAAATTATTTCAAGTAATTTCGATTTAGATATACATTATGGATTCATATTTGATTTGAATTGATGAAAAACAAATATGCAATCAAAATCATACCTGTGATATAAAGAAAATACTAATATATAACCTGTGTGATTGTACTAGAAATCAACATACTAATTTTATTCTATTACCCACTTTTTAATTTTCCTTCTTCAACTTTATTAATATTCAAAGATACAATATCTAATTATCTAAATGTAAAGACTCTTTTTACAAACATCATACGAGGGTGCAGTCTCCCAAATCTTTGAAAACCGGATTCTGACTAATAAAAGTGTAAAGAAAGATGAAACGCAGTCACATGCAAGGAAAGACAATGAAAGTATGAAACAAAAGGCTCTTTTTCAAATAAAGCAAAAGGGAAAGAGGAAAACCGACATTGATGATAATGATCAGCAGCATTAGTAAAAAGGGCTATTCCTAGCAGAATTAAAATGTTAGAGACCATCTTTTATAGGTATAAATTATAATCCAATTGCTAAAATTATGAGATGTGTGATAAGAATGCACATCTTCATAATTTGCAATGCAGTTCATTGTTTTCTCTTTTTTTTTTTTTTTATCGCCCTTATCCTCTCTCGAACGTTCTCTGATAAAAGAACAAAATGTTACTGCATTTAAGAGCTCATAATCTCCTTTGTCTCCCTTTCTTGCAGACCAAAAGTTCCTGCAATGGATAGTAAATTACATATGCTGAAGTTGGTTGCAGAATGGATGGGTTCCAATTCCAAACATTAATTAACAGAATATGACATGTTACTCAATGTCACGTATGCGTCAGCACAAGTGTTAATTAAAGAGCATGAGTACCAGATGCACTCTCTGTCTGCATAAATATTACTATATATATAACCATGCAAGTGCAAGATTTGAACACCCAACAGTGGAATATACTGTTCAAGCTACTTGTATATCTGAGCTACTTCATCAAACAATCTGTAATGAAGTACACATTTTTATTAACTTGACCAACCTTTATTAGTTAGTTAATAAATTTATTCTTATAGTTCTGTATTTTATTTTTAATAAGTTTGCAACAAAGCAAATACTAACATTAAAGTTTTTATGAGATTGATAAAAATAAGTATTAACATTATGTTGAACACCAAACCCTTTTCCCATGGCCAACATAAAAAAAATGAATTTTACTAAAAATAAAAATATACGTATGAAAAATATATTTTTATCTTATAAATTTATATATCTAAATATATTAAAATATAAAAAATAAAACAAGATGCTCAGAAAATTAAGAAGTTTTTTTATGATACATTTATAGTGTGATGGAACAAATAAATAAAACTATTGAAAGCATATATACTAAATTTAAAATGTAAATTTTTTCGTCAAAAAGAGTTATGAATCTAAGCGCATTTTTTTTTTAAAATAATTATTATCGAAGAGCTTCAACTCATGAAGCATAAAAATGGCCGGCCCATCTTAATCACACTGCTAACACATGGACTGGGGAGAAAGGCCCATATAGAAAGGTAAATGGAAGCCCAAAATTTTGAAAAGGTCCATGAACGGGTGAGGTTCTTTTCCGGGAATCAAGAGCGGACACCTCCATCCAAAACTAATTATTGAAATGGTTTTGTACAACATTTCAGAAACTAACTTCTTCAATATCAAAGGATAAAATAGAACTTACATATAATTTTGATTTTACTATTTAAATAATCAGTAATTTTTTTTTTATTTAAAAAAATAACATTTGATCTCTTATTTTAGAAAGTTCATCATTTTGGTCTAATCCTTAATTTACATATTTTATTTTATTTCATTAAATTCTATATCTAACATATTCATTTATAGCTCTACATGAATGCTTAATATATTTTTTTAAATTTCATAGGTCTTACCATACCACATAGATTTATACAAAATCATTCCAGAGTTAAGGTTGGTAAATTGGATGTTTAACTTAATTTTGCAAGTCTTGTAATTGATTTCATAATAATATATATGTATTGATGCACCCTGTCCTAGCTGTAGATTAATTTATGAAGAAGGTGGATGGGGACCAGGCATGTTCAATTCCTGTCCTGATAGCAATATGGAATTTGCTGATTGTCTGGTCGCCGCAAAACATGCGTTTTCATGTATTTATGAGGGTTGGATTGCTCCCCATTGTGCTTAATCCATACATATAAATGGAAGTTATTTATTAGATATGCATTTTCTGAAGCAACTGCTGCAACTTGCAGACTGTCCAATTCATGCATCTTTCTTCAATACTGCTGCAAATCCTGAATATATCAAATTAGGGAGAAGCCAACTTAGGTTTTTCCTTTATTGGATGTGTTTAGCCAATGATAAAGACACTAGATAATTATGTCAAATGCTTCATCATTTTCTGGGCTAAATAATTTCGAAATTCTCATTATAATAATGTCATTAATTAGTGGACAACTTGGACTGCCGACTAAATTAACTTCCTCCATCTTGGGCAGTTAGGTGGACCCCATCTTTTCTGCTTCTGCTAATTTTACACCATTCTTTCTTACTATTGCATCATACATTGAATTCAATCTATCAATATCCTTTAGAATGAAATACATTCATGGGGGGTGAAAACTACAAACTAGCTAGCTAGGGTTTTATCATTCTTTTTATAAGCTTTGATTTCTTTTGTGAGGGTGGACAAACCTAGTGTAAAAGTTCTTTCTGTTTCTTTTGCTTTCTTGGAAAGTATTTTTGTCAAGTTCTAAATGGGAGAATAAAAAATCTAAGAAAAAAGAAAGATCCAAAATCAACCTAGATGATATATTCACTTATTTCTAAACATAGTTTAAGAAAAGGATGTGAGCTGTTTGGAGTGATCATTATATTGAATCTCTATTATAATGATAAGGACCTAACATCTAACACATTTGTAATTCAACTGATTAATAATAATTTATTTTTGAACCTGTTATTCACATTAAACTTATTTATTAATTATTACTATTATCTCGTTCCAAACTAGCCAACACAGAAATGTATACTATACTTTTCTCCATGGTATGAACAGTAGTATACTCTCATCCCAAAAGAACGAGTTCTGCAACCATCAAATAACAAATGAATACATTTTTGGGTAACCCTAACCTAACCCTTGATGGATTTCATGTTGTCGTTAGTGGAACGTTCCATTTCAAATCGATCATCTTCTTGTTCTTATCCTGTTGGATCAATTTGAGCTCGTTATCATTACATATCGTCAGAAGAAAAGTAATCACCGTCTTTGACAAAAATAATGCTTCTAATCCTTTCCAAATCTATATTTAATCCGCTTGCAGAGCTCCACAGGGATCAGAATTAGTATTTGCTTTTGCTTAGTCTTTCGAGTGTTGGATTAATGAGAGATAAATTATTCTCATCATCATATTCATATTTAGGCAAATTTAAAGATGACTTATTTAATTTGCAATTTTTTTTAAATCTCACTGTAAAATATACCTATTCATAACTAAATAACTAAATAGATTAGAAATTTCATATTTTTTTAGAGATAAAACTAAATTAAAATTTATAAAAGAGTATAAATCTCATTCTATTCAACTAATTTTATAAAAATAAATTAAATTTAAAATTTATTATTAATATAATATTAAATTTTACTTAAAGTAGATTTTTGAATTATTATTAAATTATTAAAAAATTTATTAAACTGATATCATATTATTTTTTTAAATTTATATTACAATGAATTAGAGGTTCAAAACAGTGAATTAGAGGTTCAAATTTAATTTGCTTTCTTTTCTTTATTGTTTTTCTCTGTATCTTCTATCAGATCAAATAACATTATTTTTATTAAAATATTTGAAAATATTATTTAATAAAATTTTACGTGTTTTTTATTTTTTCAATTATTAAAGAGACAGTGTAAAAAAAGAAAAAAACTAAATTGACAAAATTCGATATATAAACCATAAAGGTTTCACCTAGATTCAATCGAAGATGTTTCTAACTTCCGGTAACAACAATTATATATTTCAATTAGTAAATGGAAATATCATGTTCCAACCTTGTCTAATTTGAATAGTTTAGTTAGAAGCTGTTTTTCTCCTTACGTTGTTTCTTGCCGCAAAGTATATGCAGTGTTTGTTGTAGTCGTTTAGGGTGGCGGTTGTTTTAGAGCTTAGAAGTAGAAGTCAATATTTTAGCAGCATGTCGGTGAGAAAATTGTTGCTCCGCCGGGAATCATAGTCACCACTGATGTCAACAAGCCGTTAATCTGTTAAGAACCTATCCATCTCTAGAGAGACCAATTCAACAACAACATTCAAGGAACCTTCCTCGTCATGTTTTTAGACCATTTTATTTCTTATTAAAAAAATTTCACACAATTTTTAAAAAAGTTATAATCAAAATTTCCTTAATTTAAATATAAGATTAAATATTTTTGAAAGAAAAAAAAACATGAAATAAAACATTTGTAAGTAGTATAACATGATTAAAAAATAAATTGAGAAATCTAATAATTTTATTAAAATAAATTTTAATATTATATTAAAAATAAATTTTAAATTTACATATGTTAAAATCAATTTATCAGATAATGTTTATATTGATCCATTAATATAGTTATATTAATATACAATCTCCAACAATATATTAAATTAACTTGATTAGATAACTTAAAGTTATTATATTGGATGGGTGGGTAAGGAAACATGCTTCTTTAAGGTCGTAAGGAGACATACTTCTTTAATGTCGATCAAAACTATGATGTAACTGAAATATTGCTATAAAATTTGGTATAGCAATAAACTAACTTAAATTCCTTGTCAAATTTTGCACTTCGATTATCACTTTAATTTTGGATTTTCGCAAGATTTAAGTTTGGAGGAATTTGTTATACAAATTCAGAAAAAACTCGTTATTACAAGTATTTTTATGCAAGAAAAAAAATTGTTTGAATCGAATTTAGAAAATATTTAAAAAAATTTAACGCAATCTTAAAACTTACATTGTAAATCACTAATTAAACTGAAACAATCTCATCAATAACGGGATAAAAGAAACGTTGACGTTACAAAAATTAATCTCAAATATAAGAATAATTTTTCCACATGAAGGAATTATTAGATCTTAAAGAACTAAAGAGCTAAAAAATGATTGATTGCAGCTGTTTTCTTTTTATATTTTTCTATCGTTATTAAGTACGAAATCATCTACGTTATTGCATTATAATTAAAAATTGTAAACTATTACGATGCTTACGAAGAATTTCAAATGATATATAAGATAATTTTGTAGATATGAAATGAGATATTTGAATTAAATATTTTTATGTGTTGATTGAACCTGAAGTGATCATTGCATGTGATTTGTTAATAATTAATTAAATTGTTTAACTAAGAAAAACTCAGACTATAGCTGTCACAGGAAAAAACAACAAAGAAATTTGAAGAATGCAACAGAGTGTTTTTTATTGCGTGGACGGAAAGTCTTCCTCTATTGGCACCCATCCATCCGTCCATTACCACCGACTACTATCCTTCTTTTCATTTCATCCATTCGATTCTCCATTAAGTTATGCGTCAACCCATCCACTAACATCATCTTGTAATAATTATCATTCCGACAAACAAATTGTTAACTAATCCCTTATTTAATTATTCACTATTTTTTTTTCTTCTAAATACCTTACTAACAAATAACTCTCCTAATAATACATGTTTTTCATTTCTATACAATAAATTACATAAAAGATTAATAATTTTAACATACATAATACTTTACTATCAAATTATAAATTACTTTTATCAATAAATGTTAATTATTAATATGTTAATTATTTGATGAAAAAGATTCAAACTCACAACCTATCACATACTCCTATTTACTTTTACTATCAAATTAACATTCTATTTCCAGGTATTTCATACTTTTAAAAAATAATATGTATTTAAGTTTTTCTATAAATTACCCCCGATTGATAAATTACAAATACTTTTTTAATATATATATAATTTCTAACCAATATTTAAAAAAAATCGTTTAGCGGACGATATATTATTGAATTCTCAAATCTTTGCGTAGTCAACTGTTTAGCAACGAAGCCACCAGGTTCCAAGCAATACGAACATTATTCACAATAATATTTTTTTGAGAAGAAATCATAATAATTCTTTGACAATATAAACAAGTGGAAAAAGACGCACTAGAAAGAAGAATTTCATCGTCCCAATTAAAGAATATTTATCTTCTATAAAAGATATCTGTAATAAAGATACAATCTGTTCACAAGGAATAAAGAGAAGTACATAACTAAATTAGGTAAAAATATGTTTTAATTTTTTTTTTTAAATTGTATTTAAAATTTCATAACTTTTTGGTTTGATTCTTGCAATATCAATACAAATGATGTAATGATTAGGGAAACATAAAAAAATAAAAAATAGAAACCAAAATTCAATAAATTATTTACTGCGGACTAAATGAAAAAAAATATATAAATTTTTCATAAACCAAAATCATATTTAAGTCATTAATTAATTTAAGAATGTATTTATTTTCAAGTTATAATTTTTTATTTCATTTGTAAAGTGAAAAGAATTTTTAAGAAAAATTACTAATGAAACCTAAAATGTGGTAACAGAATTAGTAAGAATTTTATTTTCATGTTACAAGAAGATATGAAAAGAAAAAGTAAGATATGAAAAGTGATGAGTAATGAGATACGGTGTGAGAGTAGAGTATAGAGAGGCGTAACCCATCCACGTCGGCGATCACAGTGGGCAGAAGAGGCTACGTGGAGTGTATAAAATAGGAACAAAAATGGGGTTGTGAAATGGAGAGAGAGAGAGAGAGAGAGAGAGAGGGAGAGGGTGATGGATTGTGTCGGCCATCTTTGGATTTATCTTAAAGAAAGCTCAACGTGGCGGCCGTACCAGACGACAGACTAGAAGCCAAGTGGGAAACTCATTCCCTTCACTTCACCCTCTTCTCTCCCATTCACTTATTTATTTATTTAATAATAATAATAATAATATTCATTTCCACACAAACTATTTCCGGTTTTCACCCTCCATATAAATAGAAACCAATACAACAGCAACATCGTTTCAGTGTCTTCAGAGAGGGTATGAACACAATTTCCTCACAACACCTTTTTCTTGCAGTTCCCAACTGCACACAAAAATTATTATAAATACATATAAAGAAAGATGGTCTTAGATAGATA
This sequence comes from Macrotyloma uniflorum, assembly GCA_016859785.1. Taxonomy (NCBI): domain Eukaryota; kingdom Viridiplantae; phylum Streptophyta; class Magnoliopsida; order Fabales; family Fabaceae; genus Macrotyloma; species Macrotyloma uniflorum. The sequence goes on along the minus strand of BDMB01000007.1, from coordinate 2,733,503 downwards.
GATAGATAGATACTGCCCAGGTTGTTCGTTTCGAATAGGTGGTAGGTAGGTGTAGTATTGCCGTCCCAGATATGGGAGAAGAAGGTTTGGGAGATTGTTGTTCCTCGAATTCAACAATTACGAGGAACACCCAGAAACGGAAGCAGCAACAGCACCAAGACAAGCCATACAGAGGAATAAGGATGAGGAAGTGGGGGAAGTGGGTCGCCGAGATTAGAGAACCCAACAAGAGGTCCAGGATTTGGTTGGGTTCTTACGCCACCCCTGTCGCCGCCGCACGCGCCTACGACACCGCCGTCTTCTACCTCAGAGGCCCTTCCGCTCGCCTCAACTTCCCCGAACTGCTGTCTCAAGACGACGACGTTTCGACCCAACAAGGCAACATGTCCGCCGATTCTATACGCAAGAAAGCGACCCAAGTCGGCGCGAGAGTCGACGCGCTCCAGACCGCGCTTCAATCCTCGTCTTCCCACTCCGCTAATTCCAGCCACGTCAGCTCTGACAAACCAGACCTGAACGAGTATCCAAAACCCGAAGATTAGTTTCCACCAATCATGGGTCGTGACATAGTATAGGGCTTCAACCTGCCCCTTTCTTCACCTTTGTTTCAAAACCTTTATAATTATTTTCATATCATATGTCTGGGTACATATTTCCTATTTTCTTCCACTTTTCTTTAAAAAATTAAAACTTGTAGGAAGAAATAGACACATCGGAGATGAGGCTAACTTATTCATGAGATGAGTAAGTAAAATTATCCATTTTCTCTTTTCACCACAAATTAAGGGGTATATACATGTATCATTAGTTGCCCACCTCATGAAGAGCAAAGTTTAGCTTTTAACCAATCGAATGAGATCGTGTAACAAAGATTTTTTTTTTTTTTTCAATATGTGTATGCTGGAGTCCTAGACTGGTAGCTATGTAGGTTCTCTTTGATGGGGGCATATCATGTGGCCTTTTCTCAGGTCGGTGGTGTGTTGTAAACTTGTAATTTGTAACGAGATATGTATCTTTTGGCTGGACTAGACACAATCGAATCAAATTAACCGTGTTTTGTTGTTTCAGATTATCTTTTTCTTTTTCTGATGAATTCGATAATTTGATATCCATGCAGTGGATATATATGTGGAAGTTGTATAGGTATCGCTGCTTAGGCTTGTTGTGTGTGTGAACAATATTCGGCCCTGTGGGTTATCTTGATGACTAGTCAAAAAATGAGGAAATGATGGAATTGATGAGTGTGAAAGAAGGGGAAGGGTGAATGAAGAGATAAAGATAGGAACAGCAGTGGCCCAAGAAAGGCGAAAACAAACAAAGAAAGAAAGAAACAAAGAAAGAAAGAAAGAAAGAGTAATGTTTGAGTTGTGGAACAGTAGTAGTAACAAGTGGATAGAGATAAGAAAGAATTGAGCACCAAAAGCAGAAGCTGGCCATGGCACCCCACAAAACTTGATTATTTTAGTTTTCTTTTCTTAAAAGAATATGCGAGATAGGCGGAGAACAGTGTGGCTCTATCTCAAAGTGAGGTTGTCACTTGTCACAGTCATGGGAAAGAAGTTTAGGATAGTTGCGTTTGATGCACATTCAAAGCGTAGGCCCTCAGCCAGCTCTTCATCTTTTTTTCAGTTTTTAATATTTTCTTTTCTTTTCTCCTTAGTATTCTTCCACATCACATTTCCTTAAAAAAACCTGCATAAAAACATTTCAACCAAAAACCTATATATATGATGTGATCCTATCATATTATTTGTTTTTTCTTTGAGTTTTCCCATTTTATAATCACTAATTAACACACACATGCTATTTCCTTTTGACGGATAATAAGACATATCTTATTTCATCTTGAATTTGAAAATTATATTCTTATTTTTGTTATTAGAAGTAGAACATCTTCCTCCGTAAAATGAAACCAAGTATGTGTTTCTGTTTTTTTATTTTTTTTATGAATGTTAAGGTTTTTCAGTTAACATGCTAATTAATGGATATGGTAGGTCTCATGGGCAGCTCTGACGTGGTGGGGTGGGTGATGCCTCTATGTGAGTATGTGGGAGTGTCCCTTTCCAATCATTGATTCCCTTGGTCAAACTTCAAACTCCACTATGAATGAATGCCAAACACTTCTCCCCTATAAAAAGACCACAAATACTTCTACTCCATTGCTTATACTCACAAATGTATACAAGAAAATATTTTAAAATATTGAAATATGAAAGCAATAATTGTAAATCTACCGAATGTAGTTCAAGATAGATGTTAAAAATAAAATATTTATTTTAGTAGGCTATAAAATATTTATTAAAAAATATTTATTGGATCAGTTTTATTTTATTTTTCTTTATATGATAAAATTATTAAATAAATAATATTTTTATTATGGATTAGGATTCATTTATCCTATGCATATGTTAGTAAATACTTTGATACTTTTTTAAAATTCAAATTTAATTTATTTTAATATTTTAATTACATATTTGTATTAATTTTAAATTTTGAGATGATGTGTTATTGTTTGATCTTTTTATTAGTACACAATATGTTTATAAAGATATTAACATGGATTATTAAGAAATCTTAGTATGTAGTACTCATATAATATTTAAAATTTTCTAATACTTATTTTTTACTCTTTCACATTATAGAAAATATGTTTGAACACCTTTTTAAATACATGAATTCTACTTTATTGTTATTGTATACCATAACTCTTTTACTATTTTATCATTCAATGAAGAAGAAAAATTGACCATTATATATATGTTATCTTTTTTTTTTTTTTTTCTCTTTACAAATAAATTTACACAATTTGAAAATAATAATCAACATCCTCAAATCGAGGTTCTGTATTATACAAAACTTATTATGATATTAATATTATATTACATTTTAATTTTAATTTTGACACATATAATACATTCTTTAATAATATATCTTAATCATCTTGTTTTACAATGCTATTTCAAAATCCATGAGAAGCATCAGCTTCGGGATGTAAAGGGAACAAAGAAATTTGAGGTTATAACACAATCTCAAAAGCTTAGCTTTACAATGGAATCCTTATGAAAGAACCATGATCAATCCCTAAAGCTTTGCTTTGATCGTGGAATCCTTTTGTGACAGAAGCATCATGAAGAAGACCTCTATGCATCACACCATCTGTTCGAGTTTCTCTTAGACCCATCCATCAACATTTGATTTGACATTGGTAGGTGGGGTAAGGCGGAAAGCACCATGCTATCAGTACTTCATAGCAATGCACAAAATCAGTGTGATAAGGAGGACTAGAAAGGTTATTTGATGTAAAAGTATCGTGGAGAAAGTTTCCATGCAGATTATATGCATGTCAGAAAGTGAAGTGTTATTTCTCCTTTTACAACACCCAAACTTTCTTAGTGACAAGTTATTATTCATCCAACCTGTTAAATCTAACTTCTAAAAATTTACTTCACACCCTTCCTTCAAACTTCCTTACTGGATTCCAATCAAATCCTCACTTTTCATTGCATTTGGGTCCAAGACAGAAACACACTACATACGCTTTCTGTCAAAACACTGTCAAAGCAACTTCTCTTCTTAATATCCTAAAAATATACTTGATTGAAAGTTTTTAAAAATATTAAGCAATTTCTAACAATTTTAAATCACCCAAAATTATTTCTATTGACAACGAACCTTTAATCCAAAACATCCACACAATCCATGTTTTTGTCAAACTCATCGTAGTTTTCTCTCATGTATTTCCGAATTATAAAATATATTTCCCATTCAGAAACGAAGGGAAGGTGTTAATTTTTTTTTGTGAATTTCACTTTAACCCTTATAAAATGTTCTTCTGGTTAATATTTGTCCACAACAATCTTTCAAATAGAACAAAACAATTGACAATTTTAATAAAGGACAAGTAATGGACTTATAGTCTAATTTAATTTGTTTGGGGCCTTTTTATGAGCTTTATCCTGTTCTTCTGTTCACCAAAAACATTTATTAGAAGCCCATGGCTAAGCTGATCGGGCTGGACAAAATTTTCTCCTGACCCATCCTATGTCATCCCACAAATTAACAAGCCCATCACCAGACTTTAATTTTGGTCATTTAATTTTTTAGAAATTTTAATCTTTATAAATATCACTCGCTAAAGAAATTCTAATTTAATAAATTATTAATTGACTTGACACCATGTATTGAAATTTTGTACTTTGACCATTAATACCTTTATAAAAAAAATACAAAATTAAGCAATTCAGCTCTTAAATTATTATATGATGTCTTTCTATCAAGTTAATAAATTTTTTCAATAATTTTAATATAACGTCATTGTAAACACTTTAATTTTATATTTATAAAATGTTTATATAATTCAACCAGTTTAGTATTTTATAGAGTTATTATTAATATATCAACGTCATACATAAATTTTTCTAAACAAAAACGCTAATGTAACCATTATTCTTCGGGAGAAATTATATTCAAGTCGATTAAGATAATTATAGACAATTTTTTTCCCTATAAGTATTTAAACTACGAACTTAAAATTCAATTTGAAACCACTAATTAACAAATCCATACTAGAGGTAAGATTTATGTTGATAGTAGATAAAAATTGTTCAATAATTTTTGAAATAAAAAAAAAGGCGAAAAAGAGATGAGAATCTGATTGAAATACAATATTGTTTTTTAAGGAGGAAGGGGTAGAGAAAGAATGGTGTTTGAGCTGTTTATATTTGGAAAAAAATAGAAAAGTGGAATTGAGTAGAATAAGATGCGATTCTGGGGCCGACAGATTCATGGATTTATAGAAAGCGATGACGCAGGGGGGTGTAAGAAATTGAAGCATGTCTGGCTATTTTGCAATGAAATTAAGACTTTGAAAACATCTTAGCTGGAAAACCTAAATCGTAGAATAATAAAAATGAAAATAGGAACAGAATCATGAAACCCTATGTACGTGTGTAAATGGTTCATTGGCATGGAAATCTTGCGTTGTCGTGATTGAAGGGAGTTGAGATAAATGTGGTGCAATCAGATACGAGATCTGTGTAATGTGACGCCAAAAAACATGCCCACAACCTCATAATCTATCATTTCTCAACCTTCCTATCATTATCCTACCATTATCCTACCATTTCCACGTTCTTACGTATTGGTATTAGGTTTTCTCTTTACGTATAAAAGAAAAAAATTAATTAGAATAGACCTACACTATTTAATTATATTAAATAATATATATGGTAGAATAATAATAATAATAATTATTATTATTATTACCATTATTAATTTATCGTATTAAATAACAATTTATTATCTTCTTCAAGCATTATATTTACGTCAAAGCTTTTGAAGTCCCCTTTTGTTTTTTTCACATTTTGGCCTTAAAGGCGATTTTCTCCTGTGTTGAAAGGGAGCCATGGATCATACTTTTTAACAAAGCTAGCTTCTGCAATGATACTTACTGGTCCTATCACATGTCCTTAAAAACAGATGATAGGTAAATCTTAAAGTTGGTGCTGCTTTTCTTTTTTTCTTATGCTTTTCTTCTTCCCCTTTTCCTTCCTCAAATAACCATACTTCCCTAAACCTTATATTCATATACTATTTATACATAGTCTTATGTAAATTACTGTGCAATACTTTAACGCGTTAGTATTTTTTTAACATTTCAGACTATACCAAATCTCACATCAAATAACGTCTGCATGTCTGTATCTTTTCTTCATATTGCTACCCTCAAGAAGAATTTGATCCAAATGCTATCCATACCCACATAACTTGGATTTTCTTTTAAGTAAATTGTTCTAGGAATGTTGGTCAAGGATTAGGAGTATAATAAATAAAATTACGAAATTTACAACATTGATAACAAATACTAATTAAATAAATAAAAAAGAGGCATGGAAATTTATATTAATAATAAAGAATAAATTTTTTGAAGAATAGAAATATAGGGGTGGCATTGTAAGAGGAAAACCTGTGAATGGGATTAAAGGGTTTGATAATGATATCCATGGGAGTGAAAGAGGAAAAACTCACGCGGAGCTTGCAGGTGAATCATTGTGATGTAATGATAGGCCATGATGTATTTTGACTGAGTGAGACACGTGTGGAGTTTGTGTGTGTCTGTGAATTTGAATGGCACGTGCATAAAAGGTTGGAATTAGATGAGTAAATATGTTTAGTCACGTGCGAGTGTGGCCAGCTGGGTTGCTTAAAGAACAGTGATTAGTTATCGGAGCAGAGCAGTTGCCAGCTGCACTCAAGACTCAATGATATGGGAGGCGGGAAATGAGAATTATTGCGACACCTTTTCTTGATTCACATGATGCATGAATTGTTTAGAAATAAAAAAGATTGAATGTTTGTTTTTGAATATATATGTGGAGTGAGTGTATAAAGAAATAAAGAAAGTAGTAGTAGTAGTAGAAGAAGTAGTGGACTTGGGAAATTGAAGTAGAGTGGGAAATGGGTTTGGAGGGGAGAGGGAGTGTTGTGTTGGACATTCTCTGGCACTTGAAAAGGACAAAGACGGCATTCATGATATGGAAGGTGTGATGAGGTCGCATTCATCCGTTTTGATATAAAAATCCGTATCATGAAAAGCAGATCCAAGGGCTTCCATTTTCAAGTTTTGGGATTGGAGGAATCTTTTTGCATTCCTCACATCACTTTTATTCATCACCAAAAGTTTTGAAAGAGAGAGAGCCACCGAAAAGCATGCATACCTTATCATCAAAGCAACAATAGAACTCCCGATTTGACGGGCCAACGCACACGCACAAACCCATTTCATTTCTCCATCATCATCCCTTCTTCACACGCGCTCCTCCTACATCTTCTCCTTAAAATATACACACACTTTACACTTTTATTTCTCACTCTTTATTAACTTCATCTCTTTTTACTTTTATTCCATCTTAACTCCCTTTATACCACATTATCTATTTCAATCTACACATTTTATTTTCCCTCACTACTTATAACTGCAATCACATTCCCTTCATTCATAATCACTTCAATCGTATTGAAATTTATTTAAAATATAAAATTAACTAAAAAAGGAACATTGGATAGATTTAAATTAATAATATAGAACTCAAAGCAATAATTTATTGGGAATATATGTTAGTAGAATTTTTCCATAATCAGTAGTTATAGAAATAATTTACTGTGTACGGTGGTACTGTGCTTTTCCTTTAAAATATGTTTTAGTTTTACTTTTGATTGGGTGAGTTGCATTGGCTTTTACTTTAATTTATATAGGTCGAAATTCTTAAGTCAACTACATCTCATCATTTGGTCTTGGTTTTTGCAGGCAACACCTCATTTCCCACTTTGTCCACTTTACTAAAGTGTCCTCTAATCCTCCTCTATATCATCCCTATCATCCTCTCTTCTCTCCACCACGGGCACAACCATGAAGGTGCATCACTTCACACGTGCACTCTGGGAGCACGAACCTTTCCTCACCCTTGGCTGCAAGCGATTACGCCCTCTTGCTCCCAAGCTTCCCAACACTGACCTCACCACCACCACCCCTGATCTCAAGAGCTTCATCAGACCAGAAAGTGGCCCCAGAAAACTCGTTTCCTCTCTCGACAATACCAAGGATCCACCTTCACCCCAAGCCCAGGTCCGTATTATTATCCAATTATCAATATCTTATCATTTCATCTTTTCTCTTTAATCAATTTAATTTCCTCTCTGCCATCATATCCATGCATTAATATTATAATTCACGTGCACGTATACATGTACATGCATTTAATTAATTATAGCTCATTTTGAGAGAGGAACAAACTGATCACAGAGTGATTAATGCACAGGTTGAAACGCATCCAGGAGGGACCCGGTGGAATCCGACGCAAGAACAGATAGGTATATTGGAGATGCTGTACAAAGGAGGGACGAGAACTCCAAATGCTCAACAGATAGAGCAGATCACGGTTCAGCTAGGAAAGTACGGAAAGATTGAAGGGAAGAATGTGTTCTATTGGTTTCAGAATCACAAAGCACGCGAGAGACAAAAGCAGAAGCGCAACAGCCTTGCCTTTTCTCATACTCCTCGAACTCCCACAATTCATACTGTTGTTACTTTAGAGACAGCAAGGGTATGTGTGCACCAACCTAGTACTGTACTAGTAGTAATGATACATTATATATGGTTAACCAGATTTTTTTTTTCTTAAAACAAAAAAGTGGAATTAATTGAATGGATTATTGCAGGGGGAAGTAGTAGAGAGAGATGATGAGGAAGGTAGTCCCTACAAGAAGAAATGTAGGAGATGGGTATTTGATTGTTTGGAAGAGCAAAGTATGTCATCATCATCGCTATGCGAAGAGGACGAACATAGAACACTGGATCTTTTCCCATTGCACCCAGAAGGAAGATGAAGGGGTTTGAGAAATTGACCATTAATTCATGATTTTGTTGTTTTAGTTCTGAATCCAACTAAGCTGATTGAATGAATGTGGTTTAGTTTACTTTACTTTTCTTTTTTCTTTGTATTGGAAAAGAAGAAAGACAAAGTTGTCTCTGTGTACTCTTCCACTTAATGGTATTTCTGACTTTGGAAACCAAACAAAACTATTTGTCTCTCTTTATTGGTTGATTTCAGCTACATGGTGTTACTTTGAAAACGATGGATCCTTTTGGCTACAGGAACAAATAAATCAAACGAAGCTTTTAGGTTAAAAGGAGAAGCTACGGACGCACAAGTCCACGCACCTACTCCTTCTTAATTCTTCTTCTTCTTCTTCCTCTTCTTCCTAAGTCTATCCTTTTACTCTTTTAGTTTCAAATTGAAAAAGCGTAAGTGTCCTGTAGCTGAAATCTTGTAAAATAATCATGTTAGATACTCCACTCACCCGTCATAAATCAGACTTTCATAAAGGAGGGCACATCAGGTATCAAAGGGTACATTCATATATTCATCTTTTCACCATTGACATGCAAATTTCTTTTTACCACATAGTGCCACGTAGGGCCACGAGAACCAGACATAGGAGGGAAAGGAAGACCAACAATTTGAATGTACATGTCCCGACCAGTTTCATCACGTGTACTGTGTATCCACATTCAGAAAAGACTAACCTTATATTCTCACAACAATTTCGATCACATTCACAATCATAGATATTACAAATTAGGGTGAGGGGATAAAAAAGAATGTATAGTAAAAAGGATCATAAGGAACAGGACTGTAAACGAAACACTAATGAGATAGTTGCCTTAAATTATTTAAGACTTACATAAAATATTTGTCAAAGATTTATCTATTAATTATCATTTGATAAACTCTATTATTACCTGATGTTTGTTTTCATTATTTTATTAGTAGGTAACTTTAAGATAAGTCTACAAGTGATGTTGAAAATAATTTAAGCGTGTACTCTTGTTCTTTATGTTTGAAAAGCTAAAAATAAAAAAATTTTGTATCTATATATAGATTACCTCTAATTTTTTTAACTATAAAACTAGTATGGATCTAAATTTCAAGATAAATGAAATTCTATGACATGGATATTTTTACATAAATATTAATGATAAGATTTCATAAATATTTAACTAAATATTTTTATACTGATTATTTTATTATATATTAAATTGATTTACTTTTTATATTGAAAGTCAATTCAGAAAATGATCATTTTTACTTAAAAAATTATAATTTTTTTCTACTTAATTAAATGGTAAGAATTTAAAAAATTGATTGAAAGCGAATTGAAATAAATTATATTAATAATGAAAAGTTTAAAGTACCAGCTTTGAAGATAAAAATTTATTTCACACACATTTGTAGCTTATTTAAATTCATGATATTTTTTAGAATTAATTCATTTTTACTTGTTTTAGCCCAGTTAAAACATATATCAAGCTGTAACAGAAATCTCAAGCTCACTCCCTCGCTCGCGATCTCTGCTTCCACACTTATTTTAATCTTCTTATGCAGTTTTTCAAGGTAAACCTAAACCCTACTTCAGATATAAGATTTCCTTGCGTTTTTCTAGTTGTGCAACTCGTATTTTGCTCTAGCTTCTTACGATTTTTCTTTCCTCCTTCATTCTCCTAATAATTAATAATTAATGATTAATGTATATAAAGTAATCATAAACCTCACTTAACTATTTCCCAGCGCTACGAAAAATTCGGTTTTAAAAATCTTTTGGTGGCATATGAATATGAGTTTTCAGGTGAAGTTGCTGATGGATTAGCAGACGTGGCTTGTCATGATGATGTGTCCAGACCAGTAATGATAATTTTATGATCTCCCTTCTGTTAGTTCTGAACTTGAGTGTGTGAGAACTCTGTAGGTTTCTGTAAAGGTCTTGTTTAATTGTTACTTGATAATGAGTTGAATAGTGTTTTCAATAATTTCAATATTCAATTTATTAAAAAATATTTAATATAATTATTGTTTTGAATAACTTAATAAATTTAGTAACTATTAATAGTTTTTCATTGCTACATTTTTTTTCATTTTTTTTTTACTGCAAACACCAATGTTCAAAACAACTACAAAGTTTGAAAATTACAAATTATATGTTATTGACCTATGAAAACTTCCAAATTTTATATAACTTGTGTAATAATAACCTTTTCCTATATGGGTATTAAATTATAATTTTATTTTATTATAATTTTTTAATATATTTTAAGTTATAATTTAATTTTATGAAATATTTGATGGTGTATAATTATATATATATATATATACATATTTATAGATATTGTTTTTTTTTTCTGAGTGTATTTATGGATATTAATTAAAATTCAATTTTTTATATTGCTATATATTTCATATAATTTTAATCTATAAAAAATGTGTGTTCTAAAAATATTTTAAACCAAGTTTTATAATTATTAATGTTTCATTAGAAATGACTCTAATAAGAATTTATTATGAATGTAAAAGTAAATTTAGATAACATGCAATATATTTAATATATAGATTACGGAAATAAATTTAATTATAAGATAACATCAACACGTTTTGTATTATTTTAAATAAGCTTACTTACATCAATCAACCTTTCCTAATATTTTAAATAAGCCCAATTACATGTTTGGATTTGATATATTTTTTTATAATGTTAATAGTACTGATCAGAATTTCCCACATATAAAAAAAAAAAAATTATTAACAGCGACGTGTCATGTCAAACATTATTTTCATGAGAGGTTAAAATTTTTTCTTATAAATTGAGAAACATATTCATCCTAAAATTTAGAAATTAAAAATATAATTAAATCCTGATGTTATAAAATACTTTTTGTTCAATATATTTAAATAAATATAAATGACAACAATAAAAGAGAATATAGTTAATAAATTAATTGAGTTGGAAAAGTGAAAGACCCACTTTCTAAATTTAATTCATTCAATTTATATAAGTCATTTTACAGTCTTTTATAGATGCAAATTATAAAAACCCATTACTCTTCTTGCATATATAATAATGAGAAAATGAAAAATAACGTATTTTATAAAATACGCATTATCAATTCATTTTCTGTTAAATATTCTATCAAATAATACAATTTATTATTTTGTTTGTATATATTATTATATTAGAAAGATACAAAGAGTGGATAAATAATAAATAAAAAATCTAGCAAATTAATTTCAGGGTTGACACTCAATATTTAGTAACTTGTTGACTACTATATAAGTCACACGGTTGAGTAGAGCCCTGTGCGGTGCTCTCCACCGCACGGAACAAACTATTCTCCGGCGAACTTATTCCGGAACAAAAATTACCATTTTTACGGTTTTTTCTACGAGCAGAAATTCCTTATAAATACTTGCTCAGGGCTTAACGTTTCCGATACAGTGATATACTTCATTCATTCCAAGTTGTGCTTGAATTGAAGCTATTACCGCATTCAGTTTTTCAGTTTTCAAGAAAAAAAAAAGAAAGAAGAAGAAAGAAAGAGAGATAGCAATGGCGAAAGTTTCTGTGAAAAGTAGCAGTGAGGCGAAGCCTTCTGCTTCCTTCACGTCGTTGTACGTAGGGGATCTTGACAGCAGCGTCACCGAAAACCAGCTCTATGATTTCTTCAACCAGGTTGCCCAAGTGGTTTCCGTTCGAATTTGCAAGGACAGTTTCACTCAGGAGTCCCTCGGTTATGGCTACGTCAATTTCAGTAGCGCTCCCGGTGGTTAGTTTCTTCTTGCATTCATAGGATTAGTTCCTTATGTTCTTGGGTTGATACGATTCTTCGCGAATGATCTTCCATGGATATGATTGGTGGTTTTGTTCTTGCATTAATAATATTTTCCTTGCTTGCTCTTGCATAGGATTAATCTTTCTTTCATGCATTGATTGCTTTCGTTCTTGCATTGATAGGCTAATGGTAAATGTTGTTGTTTATGACTATTCTAACCTTCATTGCAAATTGTAACGATCATGCAGCCGCAACAGCTATTCAAAAGCTAAATTTCTCTCCGTTGAATGGCAAAACCATTAGGGTAATGTACTCTATTCGGGACCCTAGTGTTCGTAAGAGTGGTGAAGCTAACATTTATATAAAGGTGCCTTTTGCTTTTTCTTCCCCCCATGATGAGTATTATTGAATCTTTTCCTTCTTGCTTACTGAATCTTGTTTCTTGATTGATGGTGCAGAATTTGGATAAGTCAATCAATTCCAAGGCTCTATTCGATATTTTTAAGCCTTTTGGGAAGATTCTATCTTGCAAGGTTGCGACGGATGATTCTGGCGAGTCTAAATGCCATGGTTTTGTGCACTTTGAGAGCGAAGCATCTGCAAAAGAGGCAATTGACAAGTTAAATGGCACGCTGCTCAACGGTAAAAAGGTCTATGTGGGTCCTTTCGTGCGAAAGCAGGATAGAGAGGGTGTTCCTAGTGGCGAAAAGTTTAATAATATTTATGTAAAAAACCTGTCGAAGAAAATAACGGATGCTGACTTGCAGAGAATTTTTGGAGAATATGGAGCTATTACTAGTGCTGTGGTGATGAAAGATTTACATGAGGAATCAAAAGGTTTTGGTTTTGTCAATTTCAAAAATGCAGATGATGCTGCTAATGCTCGGGACGCTCTTGATGGAAAGACTTTTGATGGTAAGAAGTGGTATGTTGGAAGAGCCCAGAGAAAATCTGAAAGGGAGCTTGAACTGAAAGAGCGAAATGAGCAGAATGGGCCTTATTGTAAGGAAGGTACAAACTTGTACATCAAGAACTTGGACAATAGTATTGGGGATGAAGAACTCAAGGAAATTTTCTCTGGGTTTGGTACAATAACCTCATCCAAGGTGTGTGAGTATGATTCTTCATTTGATTCATATCTGCATTTGTCAAATCTTCATCGTCGTAAAGCGTGTCTGACATGCACAGGTTATGCGAGATCCGAATGGAATAAGTAAAGGATCTGGATTTGTTTCATTTACAAATAAGGAGGCAGCAAATATGGCTGTAAGTATAAAAATATTACGGAGTATACTTAAATAAATTGACTAGGAGCTTTATTGCTCATATACAAAATATGTTGATACTTGTAGCGTGAATCGTTGAATGGTCGAATGACTGCTGGCAAACCTCTCTATGTTGCCCTTGCAGAGAAAAAGGAAGATAGAAAAGCAAGGTTAGAGGTAATATATAATGCAACCAAATACTGGTCGCAGTTAACTCTATGCTTTATAATTATGTTGTGGTCATCTTTAGGAATAAAATTTCCTAAATCTCAATTAGGTAATATTATTAACGTATTTTATGCAGGCACAATTTTTACAAAGGAGGGCTGCTGCACAAGCCCCTCGAGTTCCAGTGTACCCTACTTGGGCAGGATCACCAATTGTGTATAGGCAAATACCTCCAACCTTCACACCTCAAGTAATTAAGAAGAATTTATTATCGCTGATTTTCAATTTTCATTTTGATGATGTCATAGTATTAGAAGACCTCTGTCTTGGAATAAAATGTGAATTTCACCTTCTATATTAGCTTGTGAATTCTCCACGGTTCAGTTAGTCTTAGGTTTTTACTCGTTCGTGCATAACCTGAACCCAACCTACATTTTAAGTTTTAATGATTCAGTCGTTGGTTGTGCTGTATTCTGTATTTCTGTTCCTCCTGCATTGTTATGTGTGTTGCAATATTAGATGAAAATTTGATCTCCGTTATAGGTTCCATTTTACCTGTCGCATCCTGTTCGTGGAATGAGGCCAACTGGTCCTATGCCAGGCTTCTATCCAGTGCTTCCTTATGTGCCCAACCGGCCAAGAGTATACCGAAGAGAACCTCCAGCGCAATTGCCATTGTCACCCGAACAGGTTTTATTCTGCATTCCTTTCGTGATTCCATTGTGTTTGCCGTTCTCTATTCCTAATGTGGATACTTGTTGCTGTGGTTTTCAGATGCTTCCGAGCGATCCTTTTCATTGTAGTTCTCCTGCCTCCGGTGTGCAAAATATTCATCCGGAAGAAGAAGCTGGAGAAATTTCCCCTTTAGGCCGTGATGGGCCAGTGCCAATTGAGACCCTGCCATCAGCCATTGCCAATGCTAATAATCCTCAGAAGCAGAGGAATGTAAGACCTGTTTCTGACATGAATTTCATGAGTACTAATTTTTTCATGCGCGCTAGAAAATTGTCATACCAACTCTCTTGTGAATGGTTTTGCAGCTTCTTGGTGAAACTTTATTTCCCTTAGTGGAAAAGCTGGAGCCTGATACAGCATCAAAGATTACTGGTATGATTTTAGAGATGGACAACGCTGAGGTATTGCATTTGATTGAGACACCAGATGAACTGGAGAAAAGAGTTGCTGAGGCCATGGATGCGTTGAGACAAGTTGCAGAGGAGGAAGCAAACTAACCACAGCTTTCTCACTCTCTCTGAGGCCATTCTGTATGTCAGGACTACATATGTTCAAACAATCACAGTTTTCTGTTTGTGGCTTTTCGTAGTAGGATTAGCAAACACGCGATGTTGTAGCTTACAGATAGTTTGATATTCTTGCCCAAGTAATAACAAGTTTTTAGCTTTTAACTGTGTTTTCATGCTAACTTTAATTTCCCAAGTTTCTTTTGTTTAAGGATAACTAAAAATTAAGAAAAAAGAAGAGGGGGGAACATTAAGCCAAAATCAATATGGCAGAAGCTACTGAGAGGTACCCTCCTACCTTCACCATATCCAGTGGTCTTGTTTATTGCCATTTGATTTAAAGACTACTTTACTTTTTATACAATCCTAGGGAAATATTATTATAAATATTATCACATTTTTATTCAAATAGAATTACTCAGAAATAATAATTTAAAGAACTGTATGATAAAATCTTTCATTACCTTAATTGTTATAATTACCGTGATTATAACACTGATCTAATGACAATTAATATAATTATAAAAATTATTATATATATATATATCATACTATATTTAATCCAAATTAAATTATTGGAAAATAATAACTTTGATTATATTTAATTTTGACCCACAAAATCCAACGCCCTAATCTTATACTATTTTCTTTGGTTTTAAAAGTAGTGCTGGAACTTGATTTATCTTTGAAACTTTACACATGACTATCTTATTAAGATTTTACCCATTATTCATTCTTTCTTTGACTAACATAGAGAAGTCAACTATGATGACCATATTTGCCCATCCAGATCACTAAATTAATCCATTAGAGATGAAACTATATTTATATTATTATTATTATTATTATTCCAAATCGATGCTTCCCCACCTTATTACCACACTTTTTCTATAAAAAGAAAATAGACAACTCAAACTAAGGTTAAGAAGTCACAAAAATTACTTGGCGGGCCTTTTTTCCATCAAAAGAATGTTTAGTTATAAGGTTTATATAATTAATTAGGTATAATGGTACTGTGAATCATTAATTTAATTTCTGAAGACTTAGTCAATATAATTATTCCTCAAAGTTAATAAAATAAAAAAGGTGGTTTCTGAAATTGTATTTACAGCGTGATCTGGGGCAATGCAGAACCATTTTGTTTCTATTGGGGGCGGCTGCAAGACTGATCTTTTCATATAAAAAGTTTTGTTCAAAGAAAATTACTGGAAAGTCCACCAACCAAACACCTTTCCAATATTCTAATGGGTAGAAGTTTCCTAGCAACTCAAAAGCTTGTTTCTTTACCTCATCTCTATCACCTGTACATTCATTTACTTACATGCCTATCCATATCCCTTTATTATTTATACAAAGAAAAACGATTTATTGGTTCAGAGTTCAGAGTTTGCAAAGGAAATAATTCATCTCTAAGCTATCTGCATGATGATTACCCCTGTCGTTCGACGTATTTCAGAATGTTTCGTGAAACCACATGGTTTAACCCAAGTGTCAAACCAAATCTGTTATTTAACATCTTGGGATATTGCTAAGTTATCCACGCACTATATCCAAAAGGGTCTACTGTTCGAAAAACCTGCAGCAGTTGTTGATCAACATGATTTCATAGAGAATCTGTTGGAGAAGCTCAAGCAATCTCTTTCCCTCACCCTCTTCCATTTCTATCCATTGTGTGGTCGCCTTTTCACCCACAAAACCCAAAACCCTCCCTCCTATGCTATTTTCGTTGATTGTAACAACAGTAGTGGAGTTAGATTCATCTATGCAACTTTGGATTTGACCATATCTGACATCCTCTCTCCCATTGACGTCCCACCCATTGTTCAATCCTTCTTTGACCACCACAAAGCAGTCAACCATGATGGTCACACCATGCCGTTGTTGTCCATCCAAGTCACTGAACTAGTTGATGGAGTTTTCCTAGGTTGTTCCATGAACCACGCTGTAGGTGATGGCACTTCTTATTGGAATTTCTTCAATACATGGTCTCACATCTTTCAAGCTCAACCTCAAGGTCATGAATATGATGTTCCCATTTTGCATCAACCTATTCACAAACGCTGGTTTCCAAATGATTGCAGTCCACCAATCAATCTTCCTTTCAAACATCACGACGAGTTTATCAGCAGATTCGAAGCACCCTTGCTGAGAGAGAGAATCTTCCACTTTTCAGCAGAGTCTATAGCAAAACTGAAAGCAAAGGCAAACTCAGAGTCCAACAGTAACACCAAGAAAATCTCTTCATTCCAGTCATTATCAGCACTTGTTTGGAGATCCATTATTCGTGCATGCTCCCTACCATATGAGCGAAGAACAAGTTGCAGGTTAGCTGCAAACAATCGATCAAGAATGGAACCGCCTCTACCTCATGAATACTTTGGAAACTCAGTTAATCAGGTGAGTGCAGAAATGACAGTAGGGGAATTACTTGAGAATGATCTAGGATGGGCAGCATGGAAGTTGCACCTTGCTGTTACAGGGCACGATAACAGAGCAGTGTTGCAATCACTCCAAGAGTGGTTACAATCTCCGGTCATCAGCCAACTTGGGCAGCCCATGGACCCGTACGTTGTGTTGATAAGCAGCTCACCCAGGTTCAACATGTATGGGAATGAGTTTGGAATGGAGAAAGCAGTGGGAATTAGAAGTGGGTATGCCAACAAATTTGATGGGAAGGTGACATCATATCCAGGTCGTGAGGGTGGGGGAAGCATCGATTTGGAAGTGTGTCTTTTACCACATATAATGAGCGCACTGGAATCAGATCAGGAGTTTATGAATACAGTTTCGGTTCCCAATCCCTTGTCTGCTAATGTTCCCAGTGTTGACAGTTGAACAGGTCAATTATGATCTCTATGTCATTTTAAAAGCTGAAATCTTTATGAGTGAAGTGATGCATTCATCTTCCAAGCATATTGATATTATTGTTGTCATTTGTAAATTTCTGTGTGGCTAAAGTTAATAATCGGATTAAATACTCGTTTAAGAATCATTTGGTTGTGTAATTTTATATTATATTACCATGGATCATCTTTGTAACCTGTTATAATAAGTGCTTCCCAGATAATTTTTTAGTTTTATAGTTTGACTTTTTACTCTTAACGGACCCAATATGTTAACTAGATTAGGAAGTTTAAAGGTTACAAGCTAGCTCTATAAATCCCGTCAACCCCCTAATTGAAATTTTTTCCCCAAATTATGATTTTGCCACGCCTTTGCCACCAAAAGTTGTTTCTAGCAATGATGCATGATGGAAGCATTTTCATTTTCAAAACTTCGGGAATTTAACAACTGTAAAAAGAATTCAGAGTTTCATTTTTGTGAGTGTTAGAGAATTTAGAGCTATCGGAGTTACATCACATAGATATCGAAGTGTTTGATCCAATTTTACTATATGAGTGTTTTTTTTTTCTCTATGATCATTTTCATTTTATAACTCTTAGTTATAAAGATTATAATTTATAAATGACTCGATTAATCTTTAGTATATATGTCAAAATCTTACACAAAGTACTAATCCCAACGGTAGAACTTGCTAAAATAACACCCTAACGTTCACGCTTTAAAGTTAAAGAATCCAAATCCGAATTCATAGATGAATCTTGCAGAGATAGATACTCGGTTGAGGCATTCATTAGGTTTTACTGAACTTGCACAGATAGATGTATCTTACTTTCTCATCTATTTCAACCTGCGTCCTTTATGCATTGGATTCATTAGGTTTTGCTGAACTTAGCGTGATTCCTTCACGAAATAGAGATACTATTTTTATGATCTAGAATGTTATATTTTAATTCTTCTTTCAAATGCAGTAGGGTTGCATACACTCCAAGTTTACCTTGCAATCTCCAAAATTGAGTATGATAAAGTTCATCTGCATTTGGGTTCTTGAGCAAAATTTAATCTCAAATGAAATGTAATTAATTTTTTTATACTCGGTACTCGTATAAGAATGTGTATCTATCTGCATATAAGATACTTATATTCTATCTTATATGTGAGCTATTTTCCACACAACAGATAAAAGTATCGTGCGTCAGCTAAACTTTGTGGTGCCAAAGCACGCAATGTTAAAATACTATGTTCTGTCTCATTTGATATTTGTTAATTTTAGTGACACCTTAACAAGAAGAGTATACCAATCAGTTTTGAGTTTGAATAGATTAAAAAAACAAATATTTCTAGTCAATTTTATCTTTTCTTATACAAGACATAGAATTTTTCATAATAACTTTGAGAAGTTATTAGTATATATTGGTAAAAAAAAAAACAAATAATTAATCTACCGTTGCATAATAAATTTAAATATTATTCTTAAAAGTATAAGTTTAAAACTGTTTTCCCTTACATAAACATGTGTATTTTCATTTTATGGCACTTTTTCTGTATATTTTTTCTCACGTATTTCTCTCTTGATTAGTTATTCAATTACAAAAAAATTGTAATTAATTTGCTTAACTTGTCAATTAATTATCAAATTTTAATTAATAAATAAAAATAATAATAGAAAATATCATATGCTCTTTCATTTATCTTCACTAAAACGAAAACCCTTTTTAAATATTTGATTAGCAAAAACCAAACTGTAAAGGAGGGAAATGCTAAAAGATGACCATATTCATTCTGAGCATTCGACCAATTTGGTATTTTCAAGTTTTTTTTTTCTTCTGATTTGATGATTTTATTTAATAATATAATCAAATTGAGTAATATATGTGATAACTTTAATATTTATAAAATATATTTAGAATAAATTTTAACGTGCGTAAAACTTAAACTTTTATTTTAAATGGTAACAAGTTTATAGTTTTGTTATCTAAATTTCAAAAATTGATAATATATAATATTGTATACATTTTTTTTAACATATATGTTTTTTTTTTCATATGCATATTTTAAAAATATATCCCAATATTAATAAGTTAATTTTACGTTCTTCTACCTACCGTAATGTGTTTAGGTCACATTTTCCAGGATTGCTAGCAAATATAAATATAACAAATAAAGCAAATAAGAAAAATTATTATAAATTTTTTTAAGCTTAGAAAAAATATTATATAGTGAGATTATTGGCTTCCATAATTTTTTATTTTTAATATTATTTAACATCTAGTAAAAAAAGTATTATTTAACATAAATAAGTTTTTGTTAAAATAAAACTCCCAAAATGCTTGGATTTAAATATAGACATAACTTATGTACTGTATTATAAGTATAAGTATTGTATTATAAATATAATTAGTGTTGGTCTCTAATTAAATTTGAATCTTCACCAAATACATATTTAGAAGATAAAACTTCAAATTTAATTGGAGAATCTAACTAAACCTATAATATAATACCTATCATAAGTTTTGTCCTTCAAACTGAGAGAAAAGTATTCTAAACTGGATTCTAATGGGAATTGGACACACATTCGTAGCAAAACTCAAAAACGAATTTGCTTTCTTTTCTAATACCTTTATGAATTCTGATGGGTAGAAGTTTCCCAGCAAACTAGAAAAGCTTGTTCTTTTTTTCTTTTTTATCTCAACCATTATGACCTGCACATGCATTTACTTGCATGCATAAATATCCATACGAATTGTTTATTTATATCATTTCTTGGTTCAGAGTTTGCAAACCCGTATGCAACACAAACTTAAATTCGTGTGTGACAATTTGAATCATGATTACTCCTGTCGTTCGATGCATTTCAGAATGCTTCGTCAAACCACATGGTTCACTCCAAGTGTCAAACCAAATATGCGATTTAACACCTTGGGATATTGCTTTGATGTCTATGCACTATATCCAGAAGGGTCTACTCTTCAAGAAGCCTGCAACACTGATCAACATCATTTCATAGAGAATCTGTTGGAGAAGCTCAAACACTCTCTGTCTCTCACCCTCTTCCATTTCTATCCTTTGGCTGGCCGCCTTGTCACCCACAAAACCCAAAACCCTCCTTCTTATGCTATGTTCATTGATTGCAACAACAGTGATGGAGCTAGATTCGTTTATGCAACTCTGGATATGACCATAGCTGATATCCTCTCCCCAGTTGAAGTCCCACCCATTGTTCAATCATTCTTTGAACACCACAAAGCAGTCAACCATGATGGTCACACCATGCCGTTGTTGTCCATCCAGGTCACTGAACTAGTTGATGGTGTTTTCATAGGTTGTTCCATGAATCACGCTGTTGGTGATGGCACTTCGTATTGGAATTTCTTCAATACATGGTCTCAGATCTTTCAAGCTCAACCCCAAGCCGATGAATATGATGTTCCCGTTCTACACCAACCTATTCACAACCGCTGGTTTCCAAATGATTGCAGTCCACCAATCAATCTTCCTTTCAAACATCATGACGAGTTTATCAGCAGATTTGAAGCACCCTTGCTGAGAGAGAGATTCTT
The DNA here is from genome assembly GCA_016859785.1 of Macrotyloma uniflorum. Lineage (NCBI taxonomy): Eukaryota > Viridiplantae > Streptophyta > Magnoliopsida > Fabales > Fabaceae > Macrotyloma > Macrotyloma uniflorum. Next base: position 2,712,268 of record BDMB01000007.1, on the reverse strand, counting down.
CCACTTTTCAGCAGAGTCAATAGCAAAACTAAAAGCAAAGGCAAACTCAGAGTCCAACAATAATACCATGCAAATCTCTTCATTCCAGTCATTATTAGCACTTGTTTGGAGATCCATATCACGTGCATGCTCCCTACCATATGACCAAAGAACAAGTTGTCGAGTAGCTGCGAACAATCGATCAAGAATGGAACCCCCTCTGCCTCGTGAATACTTTGGACACTCAGTTCAAAGGGTGAGTGCAGAAACAACAGTAGGGGAATTACTTGAGAATGATCTAGGATGGGCAGCATGGAAGTTGCACCTTGCTGTTACAAGGCACAATGACAGAGAGGTGTTGCAATCACTCGAAGAATGGTCAAAGTCTCCGGTCATCTACCAACTTGGTCAGCCCAAGGACCCCTACGTTGTGTTGATAAGTAGTTCACCCAGGTTCGACATGTATGGGAATAAGTTTGGAATGGAGAAAGCAGTGGCAATTAGAAGTGGGTATGGCAACAAATTTGATGGGAAGGTGACATCATATCCAGGACGTGAAGGAGGTGGAAGCATGGATTTGGAAGTGTGCCTTTTACCACATATAATGAGTTCTCTGGAATCAGACATGGAGTTTATGGATGCAGTTTCGGTTTCCAATACCTTGTACTAGTTTGCTATAGTTTCTAGTGTTTGTGTTTGATGTTAATCAAGTCAAATATGATTACTTATATTATATGTTGAAATGTCAGTGAAGTGATCGATGTCTTATACCAGTTTAAACTTTAATCTTATTATTCTAGTTTTAATTCTAGTAATATTAATCTAATAATTATTTAAATTAATATCAATTAACTAAAGTCTATAATTTTATGACACTAAGAATATAAATTGTAATCATTTTTATAAATATTTATAACTATCATAATAAACAATAATTGATCATTAATTAATAAAGCTAAGATAATTATTAAATTAAATTTGTTATATTAATTAGTTATTTAGAAGTCTATTATTACTAATAGAAATTTTTAAAATAAATATATAAATTTTTAATGTTTAAAAATATTTTTTCTAATTAAATATTGATTCTCATTTTTATGATTTAATTATATGATATCATTATTAAGTTGAATTAAAATTTAAAATATCAATACAGTTAAAATAATTTTAAATTTTCTTCGTATATATATATATATATATATATATATTTATATTAGTATTTATGATTAAAATACATTATTCGTAAATTTTAATGAAGAATTAATGAACGGTTTTAATATTTTAAAATAATATCTACTTAATTAAAAATATAATTAATTATATTTTTAAAATATTTATTTAATAATGTTTTAGTATATTATTAAATATTTGAATTAAATTATCTTTTAATATTCAACGTTGTTCACGAATAGAAAGAAAACACACTTTTGATAAAAAAAAATAGGTGTATGTATATCATGGCTCTTTTGTTTAGAAAAAGAAAAAAATATGCACACCTATTAAAATAAATGGCACGATACAAAAAAATTATTTTAAAATAAAAATGTAAGAAAAAAATTCTAAAATAAATGCCAGCTAAATATTTAATTTTAAATGTTAGGTGTCTTTGAGATGTATGAAAAAAGTGAGTGTATGTATATTATAATTTTGTTTAGAAAAAATATACACGTACACCAAATGACAAAAAAAAAATGTAAGAAAAAAATTTAAAATAAATACCAGCTAGATATTTAGTTTTAAATGTTGGGCGTGGCTCTTTTCTTTATTGTGATTTGGAGAAGTCAGAATGTTTGGATTTTTCACCAGACATGGCGTATCAAATGTAGTCTTGAAAATGTAATCTATCGCATGATGTTTGGTAAATCTTATCTTCTTATTAATATAATATATGCTCGTGGTTTTCTCAATATATATATATATATATATATATATATATATATATATAGAAATAAATTGTGTGGCCTATGGAAGGTTACCTAGTTCACATTAATCTTAAATTAGATAGAATTTATTTATTAAACAAATTAGATATATTTAAATATATTTTTAATTGATGAAAAAATTCAACCTAACGTAACATTTATTTAAAATAATAACAATGATACTTGTCATTTTTATTATTATTTCGATTTAAAAATAAAAATTATCAAGGGAAATGGTACTTGTCATTTTAGTAACAAAATGAATAAAAATCTCTTTCCTTATCATAAGGTCATATTTACTCATTTATTTTGACTGAGAACACAATTTTTTTTATAGATAATAATATTTTCAAATCAAGTAAATTACTTGTCTCTCCAAATAATTAACATAGTTATACTAAAGATAATTTTTCTGATGTTTGATATAAGATTACTAATTGGTGGTAATATAAAGAAATAAAAGCAACAGTGTAGATTTATATATACGTATATATCAAGCACGTTAGGTTGCAACATGACAAGCGTGGCAGTGGGGAGATTCAACGCATTTGCCTCTTTTCGCCTTTCCTGCAGACCAGACCTTTGCATTGTTGTAAAGGCCACTTTAATAGCTCATCTCAAATATACAAATCTTTTCACGGAAACGGAAACCGGGGTAGGGGATGACTGCGTTATTCATATTATTTATTTCTATAAAGAGTACTTAACTATCTCTTGCTTCATGATTCAAAAGCCAAATAAAACATCTCTAATCTCTCGGCAACTCAATCTCTAAGCTTTCTGCATAATGAGTACCGCTCCTGTTCGATTCATTTCAGAATGTTTCGTCAAGCCTCACGCCTCCATCCAAGTCTCCAACCAAATCTTCAACTTAACTCCTTGGGATATTCTTATGCTGTCTACGCACTACATCCAGAAGGGTCTGCTCTTCAACAAGCCTGCAACTCTTGTGGAGGATCAACAAGATTTCATGGAGAATCTGTTGGAGAAGCTCAAGCACTCTCTTTCCCTCACCCTCTCCCATTTCTATCCATTGTCCGGTCGCCTTGTCACCCATAAAACCCAACACCCTCCCTCTTATACTGTTTCTGTTGATTGCAACAACAGTGATGGAGCTAGATTCATCTCTGCAACTTTAGATATGACCATATCTGACATACTCTCCCCAGTTGACCTCCCATCCATTCTTCACTCATTCTTTGACCACCACAAAGCCATCAACCATGATGGTCACACCTTGCCGCTGTTGTCCATCCAAGTCACCGAATTGGTGGATGGTGTTTTCATAGGTT